>CM037868.1:2141720-2335579 GCA_021292105.1 Anadara kagoshimensis
AGTCTTTTGTATATAAAGATGCCAACAAGTTTTAATTCTTAATCCAATACCATGATATACTATAAGCTTTTCGTGGCAATTTGCTTTTTTTGGTTTTTACCCGTGTGTCGGAATAACGGGAGTGTAGGGCAAATCTATATGCTACTTTAAGTTCCATCATAATTATTCTAAATTGAAAATGGTTTGTCATTAGCCTCCTGATTTTTATTACAAACAAAGGAATCATATTTAAATTGGACATTGATAACGACTGGAATGTATTTAAAGTTATATCTCTCTAAGTTGTTCATTGTTTAAGCTTATCGGAGGGGAAGGCTTAAAAGATTGCGAGAGACAGAAAATATAATTCTTACAATGAAAAACAAACCAAAACAAAACAAAAGCAGAATAAACGACTTCTTCTTTTATTGCATTTACCATGCCAGCTTCATTGACCACCGCGAGTATCTATGCACGATCTACCGGATGTTTATATAAGGTAGTATTACTCGCGATCAGTTGAACTCTTCTGTGTTCTCGCGTGTATACCTACAAGAATTACCTCCCTTTGATTGTCCCCCGTTTCGGGCGGATATCTGTAGGGATGGGAGAGCTATATAGAGTACATTATTATGGTTATCAGCCATATACCTGTAGTCCTATAGAACCGAAATGTTTATAAAGTGTTTAAGTTTATGAGGTTTAAATCCTCAAAATCATGACAACTTTTTACTTATATGTGCGCAGTTTATCAATATGTACATGTAGCATACAGCTTATATTATATGCACGGATTTTTAATACGTACTTCACATGATTTAAGATTTGATTTTGAGAGAGAGAGAGAGAGAGAGAGAGAGAGAGAGAGAGAGTAAACAAAACTGAGAACGAAAACGATTGAAATTATTAAATTGAAAATCAGTACATCTATTTTCCGCTATCGGTCGGTCGGTTATCTTGCTAGATGTAATAAAATCCAGATGGCAGGTGCCCCCAAACACGATTCCGACATTTTCAACTAAATTTATTTTATATAATCGAATTTTCTTTTTACGTATTTTACTTAAACATCTATCGCGGAGAAATTTCCTAAAATCACCATAGAACAATAAATGAACTTTAAGCAAGCTAGAGCTCAATACTTGGATAGTCTTTCAGATGAGGCTCAAAACCGAGGCCCCGTGTCTCAGTGCACGCTAAAGACACCTCTGTAGAGTTCGAAGAGTAGGCCACCTTTGTCCGCTATAGAGGATGCTTAAAATTAGAAGCGATTGGAACCGACTGAGGAACATAAACAAAAAGACCCTCTTGGGGAAAATATGTTAGCCAATACCATACCTGGTCGCGTGCACTGTAAAAGAAAAACTGCATGCAATAAAATTTCACGCGGGAAACAAAATTGCAATATCTTAACGTGTGCATACTCTGGATTTGTATCAGATTTAATGGATATAAAAATAAAATGGTTTTAGGGTCCTGGCGCTTTCGATTTTTTTGTCGTATGTTATCTCCAGACACGCTGGTTATTTGAACTTGACTCCAACATACCTTAGCAAACTGTCTACATGTAAATGAAAAATCTTGACTGAAGCATAAAAGGGGTTCATTTGTTTACTCTAAAATAACAAATATTCGCACCAACATACTTGAAAAAATATAATAAACTTATATATTATGACAAGTCTATCCCATACATGTTTATATATCAAAAACAAACATACTAATCCATGTCCGAATCACAATCCAGAAGCAAAGTAAAAACTTTGGAAATGACAAGTTAGGTTAGACACGTGAACTTCCACCAGGGAATTGAGGCCGGGTGCTCCAGAAGGGTAAGCACCTCCTGTTTAGCTAGCTACACCCGCCACGTGTGTAATCAAAATTGTGTGAAATATCCAAGGCAATACATGTATATACATACATATATATATATATATATATATATATATATATATATATATATAATATATATATATATATATATATATATCATATAACATTTTATGAATGTATGGCATAATAAAACAAATAATAATGCAATATAACAAAATTACTAATTAAACACACAACAATGCGTATCCGGATTCTGAATATATACATAAAGGAGTATTGATTGATTGAATGGGTTTCTACGTCCCAACCAGGTCCATACCGGTAATGGATAACAATATAGGGACTGTTATAACAATGGACAACAATTTAGTGGTTGTTATTGAAGTTGAGCATTTAGAAAATGTATAAATATCATACTGGTGTAATAAGCACATATATTCATCACAATCAAGAATATTTCACTTATATCGAGACATCACCTGCAGCTATAGGTGAAGTGACAGAAATTTTGACCTTTGCAGAGCGCGTAGCGGAACGTGCGGGGAGGGTTTTTGCGTGCCGTGACATGGGCCATCTGTTTTTAAGGTCTCGCCCAAAGGACCCCGTTACCTTTATTTCTAAATGCCAAGTACTTGGCGACGGAACAGTTACTTCTTTTTTTCAAGTTTTTGAGAGACCCGACCGGGTTTCGAACCATAACCTCCCACAGACGGAGCGAGCATTCTACCGACTGAGTTACCGCATTGGTCATATTAAGAATTATATTATTCATTTGCATCGTATATATGTATCACTTCTCCCAAAGTTTATCACAGATAACGGTTTTTTACCATTTTCATTCATGATATAAATAGTGCCTAACAGAAGTTCATATTCCAAATACGTACTGAAGACCCACAAACCAATAGCAAGTTGTGTAGTGGAAAACGAGAAATGGAAATACATTTTGGAATTATTGTGTCGCTGTCCCTCTTTTTATGTAAGTTTGTAAACATTTTTGCTTGAATATATAAAGACAGAAGACCATTGTCATTTTATGGACTTTTTATTGAGTATCGAGTCCTACAATTTAGTCTACATTGCAAACATAAATTAAATTTAAATACTAGTTATATATAGTTGTACATGTAAGTAACAAAACTGATTAAGATGCCACTCTGAAACCAATGTGTTTTTTTAAACATTCACCAAATTATATTCATATACTATTTGATATTCTAACCAACCTAAGGAATACTAGTATTTCAGATTTGGACTCTTTTAAGCAAACGACAATATGACAAACACCTTTTATATATACAGTTCATGCCTGTCGAAAGTTACCGACAGCTCGACCCTTGTTAGCTGTTTCTCGACAGAAGTTATTTACTAGTATTATTATATATATCTGAATCTTTGCAGTTACTAACTACAATACAGTCTGTGGTTTTTTTTTTTTTTTTTTTTTTTTTTTTTTTTTTTTTTTATAGTAGTATTCAAATTGTACATAATTCTCCTAAACCGGCGACAATTATATGAAACAGTAAAGCATCACACAACAGGCAACATTACTTAAGGGAAATAACTGCAGGGTTCAGTCGAAACGAGTAGTTCATGCTATTTTCATAACCTAATCAATGTGAAATGCCGTATTCCTCTGCCAATGAATATACTCGTCATTTCATCCTGCTTTTGTAAGGAGTTTTATAACTGTTCTAAACTCAAACTTTTGATTGCCACTATTGCCCAATGGCCAGCAAGTTTGATGATGTCTCAGAGATTAATTCATATGATGTGACAAGCGATCTTGATATGATTCAATAGTGATACGTTGCCTAATTATAATAAATATGTAGAGAATGTGTGTACTGATTTGGATTGAAAATACTCTTGTATGGTTTTTTTCTGACTGAAAAAAAACACACTTCGAAAAAATAAATACACATGACTTCCGATAAATAAAACGATAATACATTTATTTTCTTCAAAGATGCGGGGAGCTATAATCTTTGTGAGGATGGTTGGCTAGATCATGCCGGCTCATGTTTTACGTTTATCACTGGTTCTTATCATTGGCAAACGGCAGAGGTGAGTTTATAACAAATTAAATGATAGCTGTTCTTTATAAAATGTTACATGATTATGGTATATTCCAGCTAGGGCAATATACGAATGCGATATGAGAAAGTAATTAGCACGATGACTTGATGACATGAGTGTTTTTATAAAATACAATGTATGCATATTTCGTTTATCTTAAAACTAGACCCAAACAAACCAGTCCATGTAAGTATTTAATCGAGACTTTAAAAAGAAGAAAAAAACCAGATCAATATGACAAAAATAACACTTTTATCAAACCAATGGAGGTGCTTTGTCGGGTAAAAATAATAATAGTGAAACTAGTTTCCGCGTCTTCTAAAGACATGTACCACACAAATTCTCTGATTTGAACTTAAAATCCAATTATATTATACATTTATTGCCTTTCTGTGAGGGAGATATGAACATTTGTTCACCCGCAACAAGTCATATTTTCCAAGGCGAAGCCCGAGGGAAATGCGAGTTGTTAAGGGTGAATAAATGTTCATATCTCCCTCACACAAAGGCAATAAATTGTTTATTATACCGAAAGATAACCATTGTAATAAGAAATACAGAAATGAAGAAAATATTTTAAAAAGACAGCCTGAAAACACCAGCCCTTCTCCAATATGCATTGCTTTTTCTCCTATCGGAACCCATCGAAGGCAAACGCTAGGACGTCGTGACCAATTCTCCATCGATGACGTCATATCATTGTGACGTCATGGTGTGTTTCGAAGAGGTGGGATATGACGTTTCAGAGGGATACACGATGTTTTCTTCCATCTCCCTATGTTGGATATAGAGATTTCCGCTTGAATAAACACTGGTAGAAATTTCTTTCTTGCACCCCAGATAGAAAAATCCATAAAAAGAGAGGTGCAAGATATCTTCATCTTGTACCCCCCTGTGCAAGATAGCCTACACGCCGTTTTTCCCGCTAGCTTTTATCAACAAAATCAGAGGTGTATCAAAAGTTGAAATTGACTTTTAAATTACTGTCCGTTTACTCGGCTGAAGAGAATGGAATAACGTTAATATCTCAAAGATTTTAATGGCACGGTTAAAAATCAAATAATCATTTACTTACATGAGCCGAGTCGTTGCTAGTAATCCTTATTTCGATCTAATCCGTGCATTATAACTCCTTTAATGCACCAAAACGTGTTTTGGATGGGTGTTTACAATGGTAAAAATTTTGACAAAATGGCGGAGTCTTTCGTGTGACGTAATGATGACGGAAGAATTTATTATTTACGTATGTTCGCGAGGGGTACAATGAAGGGTAGTTCAAAGGTCGGGTTGAGTTTAAAAGTTTGAATTTACGTCAATTTTTTCAAAAGTTTGAAAATGCAGAAAGGTAGTTCACTTTATTACTTTATTAAATCGATTTTGGTCATCCCGGTTACGCAAAAATCAATCAGTTCTTGAGCTGCACCAACCTACGTAAATAGTCGACGTCATGACTACGTAACATAAAGAACCCCGCCATTTCGTAAAAAAGATTACTCACCCAGGTTATATTTTGTCGCATAAAATGATATATTAAGCAAGGATGGAACCGAAACAGAAATTTTTAGTAACGACTCGGCTCATGTAAGTAAAAGAATCATTGATTTGTACCCGTCGTATTGAAATTTATAGAGTATTTTGCGATCTTGCTTTCTCCGAAATAGGCTAAATAAATAGTAAATAATTGTACTTTCTGGTGCAAGAGATAGAATCAATCACTACTTGTAGCGCCAGATAAAGAAATCTCAACCCTCGTTCTAATATATTTGGTCCAGAACTCGGCAAGCCTCGTTCTGGACCAAATATATTAGAACTTGGGTTGAGATTTCCCTATCTGGCACCACAAGTTGTGATAGATTCTTTTAATCTTCACCTCCACGTGCCTATCTTCACCTCCTCGTGCGGCTTTCAGTGACGTCACAATCAAAGGACAATTGAATGACGTCATATCGTGGAGACATGACGTCGTCTTGCGGGAAAATGACACGCGACTCTCCAAAATTTAGATATTTTCACTGCGTTTCAAATGTTTATTTTGGGAGATTAGAATAAATGGCTTTGTTTTCTATTGTATAAACCAAAATCAGGTACATTCTGTCCGATGGTCATATTTATTTTTATGTACAACGTTAAATAACAAAGTTAGATTTACAAAGATGGCGTCGATGTCGATGTTACTGATACGCCAAGCCAAAAATTGTCATCAAAAAGGAAGAAAAAGAATCAATCATGAGTTTATCCATGTAGGATAGGGAAATCTCACCCGAGGGGTTGAATATTTCTGTCAGAGACTCGGCAAGCCTCGTCTCTGACTGAAATATTCAACCCCTCGGGTGAGATTTCCCTATCCTACATGGATACTCATGATAGATTCTATTATTCTCTACCCCGATCACATGATCCAACGAACCAATCAAATTACAGATAGTATCGTATTTTTCTTATGAGATATGATAAATTTATTTGTCACCCTTCAAAGAAATTTCTCGCATAGCGATTGGTAAACTTGCCGGGGATACATAGTGCTATGATCGAAGATCTGTCAGGGTACATAAACGCACTCGACGTTTAGCGGTAAACGGGAACTAATTCGTACATTGCAGACGTCTAGTTACGGTAAACAAAAATGGCGACATCGTACGCAAGTCACACAGAATACGACATTGAAGTTAAACAGACCAAACTATAACTGCTTTGAAGGGTGACAAAAACGTTATGTATAGGGTTTTGGTAGGTACATGACTCAATGTACCCTGTCAAAGCTTTATGTACCCTTTGCCTGTGGCTTGTGATACATAAACCTTTGACGGGGTACATGGGGCATTGTAACCTGCCAAAACCCTGTTAAACTTATAACGTTCCATTTGTTTCAGGAAATCTGTCGTTCACACAAAGCAAATTTAGCATCAATACATACTTTTGACAGGCAGCTATTCATATACAGAATCGCCCGAATGCTTTATGGCATGCAAAATGTTACTGGAAGCAGTACGTATTATGAGTTTATATTACGCAACTGCTGTCTTTAGGTTGATAACGAGTTGATTCCCGAGTGAATTTCGCTTGTTTGACAGGTTGAATACTCTATAAAAAGTAATTATAGGTAATGTCCAGAACTATTATGATTAAACCAGGGACGCCCCTAGATTAGACACAACAGGTTTGGTGGTTGCATTTTAGTCGAAGTGCTTTTGGAGTAAACATGTAAAAATCTGCAAGATCCTCTAGGTGATCTTAGTCATAAGCAGTTTTAACAATAAAAGAATTTCCAGAGGTTTTTCATTTTAAAACGCATGCACAGGGACTCGTGACCTTGCCAGATTAGTCACGCTTAAGCGAAATGCACAATAGAATAAAAATGGTTACGTCAGAAGTTTATAATACTAAATAGGAAAGAAAGTATTCGGTGCATGCAAGTTTGAAGTAAAGCTTTACCAGTTGTTGTGTTTTGTTCGGAGGTTTCAAAAATTATAAAATTTCCGTTGACATTGGAGAATACTAAATCGTTATATTCTGTATATGTAGGATCAATGCGTTATATATATGATTGAACTGTAATTAAACATTAAACTATATATTTTTTGTTTCTTTGTCAGAAAATTACTATTGGATTGGAGCTAGGGATTACTTTATAGAAGGGGAATGGAGATGGGATGTTGGTGGAAGGCTATTGGATAGTGGGTACACAAACTGGGCTAGTGGGCACCCCAAACAATCAAATAATAAGACTAACTGTGCATATTTTGCAGTATCTAGCTCGTTTTGGTATAATAGCGGATGTTCTATCGACCGTAATGGGGCATTATGTGAAAAGAGGTAGGTGTGGTACATATCCGCGAACTAATACTCGTTTATTCTACTTCTCCACTGAACCTGTAACGTTTAAACGGCCAAGTTCTACTCCCGCGAACCACGTACATACTTATGTGGAATGTAGTCTCAATCACTTTTATGGTACTAGTATTACATTCTCCAAAGGCTTTATGGAAACAACATAATCTGTTCAGGTCTCCACTCCTAAGCGACGTGATCTTTGTTTCTATTTATTTGATTTCAATGCTATTTCAATTTCATTTATACTTTTTAACTGACCCAAGTGGTTATAGATGACAATACGGGGATAGACTTAATGCATATACTTTTTATTTTATTCATGACAATCACACGTCATGGCTTGCTTTTGAATTGATCCAAGTAATTATGGGTAGCAAAAATGCGCCTCATTCTATTTATGATGGTCGTAACATGGGTTTTTGTCCGGTAAGTGTGTATCTGTGAGTGCTGTCTTACTGTAACAATAGTATAGATTCGTCGGATTGGGACTGTTTGTTCGTTGTCACATTGAACTTGTTTAAAAAACAGTGATAAACAAATCTTAATCGAACAGCGATAAGACACTCACTCTTATGTTCACAATATATACACCGACATGTTATAACAACATCAATACGATATGTTATCGAGTCAGTTTTAGCGGAACAGATAACAGAACAATCGTACAAATGATGATACAAGCATCAAATATCTGCACAATTGATCTTTAAGAGGTTCTGATCAAGTCTACTCGGCTATTTGAAAGTTTAAGATTGCGGCCATTTTTCAAGTTGTCTGAAGATGATTATTTGCTTAGTCGTCCAATTTATATGATCTTATTGTGAATTTCCATGTTTTCAGAGGGCTACTGATCAAATCTACCCGACTGGTCAATGAAAAATCCAAGATGGTCGCCTAAAGTGTTTTGCTCAGAAATATTTGTAGTTGTCTAATTTTCATGATCTAAATGTAGATTTCTATTTTGCAGAAAATTACTAATAGAGTCTACTCTATTGGCCTATTAAAATCCAAGATGGTGGCCATTATCAAGATGGCCTAAAAATAGTTGCCCAAAGTATTTGCTTACGATATTGTGAAGTGCAAGACGAATTTTGTCAAATAAATAATGGCTTCTGTCAAGTACATTATGATTATTGCAAAGCACATAATAGAGATATTGCTAGGCATATGAACAGATGTAAATTGTCAAGTAAATGTTATAATTATCAAGTAAATGATGGTTGTTTCAAGATGATAATTACCAAGTGCAATATGTTTTATGCAAAGTATATGAGGAGTGAGATCAGCTATGTGATGTATATTGTCAAGTAAATTAAGGATATTGTGAAGCAACTGAATCTTTTTGTTATGCCATTAGATGAAAAATGCAACGATAACTGATAGTCTACCTTAAGATGTTTCTTCTTAGAAATGATCTTGGCCTGCTCTAGTTTGAAGAATGAATCATTGGTTTTCTTGATTTGATGATCGAAAATACTTTCAGCTCGATCCTCTAGTCCTGATATAGAAACTGTTCTTTGTCTCACCTGTGATCTGCAGCTACCATTTCAGTTAGAGTTTGTTTTGAAATGTTCTTTGTACCTAACATGATCATGTCTGCTGATTTATCTTGGAACGGATTACCTATTTACTGCATTGTTTTCTCTTCTCTTTTTCAAACAAAAGTTTCTGGGCTGCTGCTCTATACAGAGACATAGCCTAGTATCAAGCCCGTTGGCGATTAATTTCAAATCACATCTAAATGCTTTTGTTGAATTGACATATTGCTGAGCTGAACAAGTATCCACCGGGCATAGTGGATATTTCTATTCGGACGGAAGCAAGACATCAGTTTTGAAAATGCTCTACAGTACAAGAATATATAATCCTCCTTCTCGGAATAAGCGAACGCATAAATGAATTCCACCGAACATGAGAACGAACTTCTCAATATTCTGACCACATTGTGTTTGTTTTTCCAGAACATACAACATTTGATCAGCAGCAATGACAAGTGCCTCTGTTGTGGGCAGAAACACTATCTTAGAACAAAGCCTTGATCGACAAGCTTGATCGATACAACAGGGTGTTCTTGGTCTTCCACACAAGCATCATTGTGCCAAAAAAATGATGATTGTATCATTATTTGCACGATTCTTCTCAAACAAATGACTCTTATCGGCTCCGCTATTTAGTCATATTCATGTAAATACATCCGTAATATAATGATATTTCTTTTGTATGTTTTAGTGTTAATTTTACCATTGCAAATTCAATGTTTGGATTTGGAAGATGAATCATATACACCAACATAAGTAAAAGAAGAAACCAAAAGGCTTTTAACAGATTAACAGTCCAGCAATTTTGAAATGTTAATAAATGCTGCAGTTAAAAGTCATTAAAATGTCTTGTTATTTATAATACTATCTAGAGAATCAGTAGATGCATGTTGGAACTATATAATTATAATTTTATTAATTAATTATTTTTTGCACATTACTTGTTAATTGTTCTTTGTGTTTTATAGTTTTCCTTGAAAACGCCATGAAAGGTAACCTATTTTTTTATTCATTTTATTTATTTATTTTTCTATTTATTTATTTAGTTATTTATTTGATGTCAAATCACAAAATCTAGACAGAGACGTTCGATAAGACTTTAACGAGATGTTGTATGGGTCTGAAATGCTCAACTTGTGCATGATATAATATTATTTATTTTCGCGGTATATAATATTCAGACATATTCGTGCAGTTAAATTTTCGCGTTTTTGAAATATGCTCTATAACATAAAACGTATATTAGCTTTCTCGTAAAACAAACGACCGCGAAAAAAAACCGAAATTTAGTACACCGCGAAAATAAATATGTTTACAGTACCTTAAACTACTGTTTTAAGGCCTTCTTGCCTCAATTCTCGAAAAAAAACATATTTATATAGAACAACCGGTTTAAGGTCCCCATGCTTCATGTGTCCTACATAAAGAACCACCACATAAAATACCACAGGCCAATCCAATTCACATTTCTTGGATCCTATGATTGTTCTTCATATAAAAGGTTTTACTGTGTTTTATTTTATGAATTATGTTTTCGTCATATAATTTTCCAACAAAATCAATATACCACTGGGCACAACCTTGGCACCATTGCTTGCCGATTTGTTTCATTGTTGATATGATGAAGCAGAATTCATGCAGAACCTAGTTAAATCATGAGAGGAGACTGTCGCAAAATTATTCGTCTATCTCTGAATAATTCTAGATGTTGGAGATAATGTGAATGTCATCTAGCGTAGTAGGCTTAAAATAAAAGATGCAACTAGTTATTAAATTGTCTGCTTAAAATTTAGACTTGTACCTCAATTATGACGCCAACGAAAAATTACATTTGAAGCTGTTGGCAAATGTGATTATTTCATTTTTTCTGCTGTCAACTTTCCTTTCATAACAAGAGGCCCATGGGCCTTAATGCTCACCTAAGGATATGTGCATATCTCATGTAGATGTGCGATTGTCAATTAATAAAATATTATACATTAATTAAAAGAATGTCTAAATTTTCAGCAGTTAGGGAAAATAATTAGAAAAAGTTTGGCAAATAAATTAACAGCCGTTCTAAGAATGCTGCATCCAAAATATCTAGTCTAGCTGCAGTATATTATTCAAAAACAGCTAAAATAGTAAAAAAAAAAAGTACAAAAGTAAAAATAGGTCATTTTGGTATTTGTTTGCATCTTTGACAATGACTTTCTAAACCTATGAACTTTATTAATATATAAAAAATAAGCGTTAGACCGATACCTACAATATCCTAGTATAAATGCCTATACAGAGATTTTATAATTTTCAAGATAATTAATCATTTAAGTTATCATTATATATGACCTTGACCTCTGAAAACCTTGGCTTTATTCACATATCAAAATGATCGTTAGGCCAATACGTACAATATTCTAATATAAATGCCCATATATGTCAAATCTATTTGCAAACTCTGTAGAACTCATGGCAGTGATAATGAGTGATCCCTTATAGGAAGCTTGATGACAGGGCTTTTGGTTCATGAGTGATTTTTATTGTTTTTACATAAAAGGTCATGGTGACCATGAATGGATTTTAAGGTCAATTTTTTGCAAACTTTGTAGAACTCAACACACTGATTCTACATATGAGGTTTGATGTCTATAGACCTTTTAGCATTCTAGTGTTTTTACATACAATCTCACTGTGACCTTGGACTAAAGTCAAGGTAAATTATATTCGCAAACTTCATGAGAAGAAGTAATTTTTAGCAATTGTACAGTTTATGTTTTTCCAGAGGTATAAGTTTACATATGTGACCTTGACTTATGAACCCATGTCGTTCATCTACATACTAAATTGATCGTTATAACAATACCTATAATATTCTAATATAGATGCCTATACAAAAAAAATAGTTTTCTAGATTATTTATAATTTTGCTATTCTTTTGCATCTGTGAACTTGACCTTTGAACACATAGCCTTCATCTATCTGTCAAAATCACTGTAAAGTAACAATTTCAGTATTGTTGCATCTATGACCTTGACCTTTGAACCCATGACCTTCAATTATATATCGAAATGACTGTAAAGTCAATACCTTCAAAATTCTAATATATATATGCCTATACAAAAAGTTTATAATTTTCTAGATAATTAACAATTTTCGGTATTTGTTTGCATCTGTGGCCTTGACCTTTGGACCTATGACCTTCATCCTTTTATAAAAATGATCGTTCACCAATACTTTCAATATTCTAATATGCATGCCTATACAAAATGTTTATATTTTTCCAGATAATAAACAATTTTAGTATCTGTTTGTATGTATAACCTTGATCTTTGAGTTCATGGCCTTCAACAATATATATCAAAATGATCATTATAGCAATACCTACAATTTTCTAATTTATATGCCTATACAAAAAGTTTCTATTGATTTTATTGACATTTGATAGTTTTTCAGATATATTGACAAATATAGCAATTTTAGCAATTGCCCTATTTTGAGCCCTATATAGTTATGATTTGTGCAAATCTGAAACTAGGTGTCCTAAGTATGCTACGTACACATAAAATATTTGAGCTATATTTCTTGTATGTTCAGAGGAAAATTTTTTATAAATAATTTACTGTTCCCACTTATGGGGTCCCAAGGGAACGCAAGTAATTGTAGTGTATGAAGTGTATGATTGTCAGTAAGTTTCATCAAATTTTGGACGGATGATTAAAATGAGAAATGTTAATGGACGGTTAACCATTGCAATAGCTCATCTGAGATTTCAATTTAGGTGAGCTAAAAAGTAGTCAGAGCCATGGGAATTTAACACACTTAAGGCCATGCATATTGGGAATTTTAAATGTAATGAATCAGACTATTTTATTTAACACGTCTAAAGAAATTCATATTTATATACTAGTATAATCCATAGAGGATCTTAGACGAGGGGGTTTAATATGAAATTTATTAAACGAGTTTAATAATTAAATATGCCACGAGCTTGGCGAGTGGCATATTTAATTATTGAACGAGTTTAATAAATTTCATATTAAACCCTCACGAGTATAAGATTCTATATATCACATAACTCAAAATACCGAGACACAATGACATGTACATATTATTTGATGCCATATAGAAACAGCTGATTTCTATCTAGGTCAGACAAATCACCTCCAATTTAACTGCGCAAGTAAGAATATAGTTCTATTTAGTTATAGTAAAAGTAAATTAATCACCTAAAATAAAAAAGACAAAATCAGTATGTAAGTTCAAATTATGTTATATTCTTACGAATTCATCAAAATTATTTTTCAAAGAATTGGAAAGTCTTCAAAAGTCTAAAAATAACAGATTGACACAGTTTTTATATGACGTCATTAGGCGCGACCACTATGTAAATGATGTCACTGTGTGTTGATCTTTCTACTGAGACTGAGAGTCACTGTCGGATTCAATAATTCGCCTACAGATGCGTTTTCTTGGTGGCGTCTGTGGATTAGATTGATGAATATGAATGTTGAAGTTACCACCCGATACCGGCACACCGAAAATATTCTGGAATCCACCAAAAACATGAAGATTTGATGATGTCATTGACGAAGTTGATGCCACTGTTGATGACGATGTCTGTTGATTTAGGTTGGTTGGATGTAAAATATTTCCTATATTGGCAGTTGAAGATGAAGGTATGAATGAATTTTCATTTTCTGTATGTAGAAGTCGGGAAATCTGCTTATGCTGATCATGGTTGATGTGACTGTAGTTATTTATCGAGGAAATGTTTTTGTGTCCTGAAATTTGCATGATTTGATTGGCCGGTACATTACTGTCATTTAATTTTTGCACAAGATATTTTCGAGCACTGTGGTTTGTTAATTTTTTATCAGTCTCTATACCTGCAGCTTTAACCATACGTTTCATAAACGTGCCAAGTTTATTTACTCCAACTTTTTGTTTTTTGAACTACATATCACCAGGAGCAGGGGCGTGTTTGTTGATGAAGCAATATAAAATGGCGAATCTGGCTGACAAAAATCAGATGGACGTTTGTCTGCAAATTTCTTATAAATTTTTACTGGACAACGATCTGGATTTTCTAAATTTGCCCAGAGTTTTGGTGTAACAACACGCACATCACGTGGGTTAATCCCAGTTCTTGTTTTAGTTTGCCTTTCGGTCATTTCTAAATATTCGTGCCCGTCAGTATCAGAATGTAAAGCAACATCTCCCCAACACATTTGGTGGTGTTCAGATGACCCTCGTAAACCGAAGTGGACAGTATTGTAAAACCACAATGTTTGTAGTATGCTGTCAGGAGAATGCAATCCAAATTGGCCACTTGACCATAGTAAATCCAGTTCATCTTTTTCGACGGGGTCACTTTTGCGTGGTAAATTACCCAAACCCGCTTGTTTCAATTGTTTTTGTTTATTTTTTGAAACCTCGCGAACCTGAGCAAATACTGGACTGATTGCTATGGAATGCCCATAATTATGACGACGCAACTGCCTGTCGAAACTGCCCATCATTCCCCTAAGTGAGTTAGGCTCATAGTCAGATCCATCGGCTTTTTTTACACTAATAAAAAATCTGGACACGAGCAAGGCCAAATCAAGTGGTGGTATTTCATGAATTTTTCGTTTCTCGTTAATAAAGGGTAACTCTAAAAATTTGTATAAAAGCTTTAAATCATAGTGGGTCTTTGACAAAGTGTTTTTGTTGGCCAGACTTTCAATGAAAGGTTGTATATCTTCATTAGATACATGAGTAAACCTGCTTTGTCCGAGGGTTTCATCGGACTGCCCAGGGTCCGTCTGCTGCGATGAACGGTCAACTTCAGGTGGGGCGACAATTGACAAGCGACTGCTTTTTAATTCGACCACAAATTGTGTCCCACAGATCATTACATCATAGAATGTAGCAAACCCTTTAGGGATTTTTTCTTTCACTATACCAATTCCTTCTCCGTCTACTTTTACGGTGTCCCCAATATCAAATGCAGCCATATTGGACGTAGTAAAAGTTATGAAAAAAAGAAGTACGTGAATGGCGTAGGAATATTTTTCTCACGCTTTAAACCAATCAGAAGCGTGAGAACTGATTACGTCACAATCAAGTGATATTACATAGGTACCTGTGTAATACGAAAAATATTACACCGTTTTATTCCATCAATAAACAGGAGAGTTATGTGATATAAAGGTTTAAAACATTTGTAATTAAAAAGATCATGTAAACACTGTGTACATGAATTTATACTGCTGTATTTCCACAAATTCATTACACATGATAAATGCAAGAATAAAGTCGTATTTTCCAACAAACTCACAAAAATGTCAAACTTAATACAAAATATACTGACCTAATAGGAAAAAATATTTTTCATTCATGAAAAAGTGAACTTAATTCTGTACAAAGAGCAATTTTTTAAGTTTTTAACAAAACAACAAATTACATATGACTATGTCAAAATGATCCCTTCTGTACCTTCTTACTTGTAACAACTATAAATGTTATTTCATAATTGGAATATTCATGATGAGCACACCTGGAAAAACCCGAACAACAATGATCTACCTGACCCTAAATGTCCTGACGTACCTTTGAATGAGGCCCAATTGGTATATAAACTTCATTAACTTTCTAAAATTTTCGCAAAATTGCTCTAAGTACAAGAAAACTGAACAATAATGTTTTTAATTAAAATATAATTCGGTAAGGTCAGTACATTTTAAATGCATTTTATTGATTGTTTAATGAAAACATTTTCAATGAAAATAAATAAATAATAAAAACCATATATACTTTATATATTTTTTTAACTTGACAAAAATGTTATAAGATTTTCTGAGTGTTTGAATCGAAACTTGTCAATTCCATGAAAGGGACATATTTGTGTGTATGTCAGGTAACTGATAGAAGTTTGACAAGAGGGTTAAACAAATCAGATCAAACACGCTACTATATGGTATTATCAGTTTATTAACTTTCAACAATAAAATGTTAAATAAAGCTGTATAACTTCAGAGACAAAATGGACAAATCCAAAACTGTGATCATCAATAAAAACCAACAGTTGAAAAAAATTAAATTCTACCACCTTTAAGTATTTTTGATATAACTTCAAATTGATATGATGATTATAATGTAAATATATGGCAAATATAAATCTGTCCTGTATTTTATGGATGACAGCTTATTTGTTTGACGGACGACGAGTTAATGATCATTGACGTTTTTCATCTACAAATCACATTGTATTTAAATGATGAAATAATTATTATCAATAAAACAGTTAATACATCAATATGTGCAAAGAGATCTTGATTTAGATTTAGATTGCATACCATACGTCACTATGACTTATGACTTATGACGTATGGATGTATTATGACGGTTGACTGCGTTATTATTACGTATGGAGACGTATAACTGCGTCATTATGACGTATGGATGTAAAATGGCGTATAACTGTGTATTTGTAACATAACGTATCTTAGTTGTGTCCTTATGACGTATGTTCACATGACTGCTAATTTTGCACAGTTTGTACGATATTAAAGTTGTTGCCCTTAAAGTAACTATAACGAATCTTTTTGAACAGAGTCACATACACACTGTCTTATTCCACCATTGTGTACATTGATATGTGCTGCAACCATGCATATTTACAACATCCCTTTTTACTGTTCAGATACGGTAGAAATGTCGCGGTGCACCAATGTATTCTTTTTCAGTTGTGATTCCGTCATGGTTATATTAGTCCAGCATCTTTAGCCATACCATAAAAAACACCTCGTGTGTCCTCCAGGAGAGTTTTTGGCGAGTCATATTCTACTATCAATCCTTTATCCAGTACCATAATTCTGAAGCATAAAATATGTGAACTATTGAGATAAATGACCATTACATTGCAGTGGAGGATCCAGGATTCTATGTTGGGGGGCACACTGACAAAATTTCAATTTGTGTTTTGGGACAAAAGCTATATAGAGCAGTCCTTACCCCATGTTATAGTGTGGTGAATAGGCTGCGAAAATTTAGGGGGGGGGGCACAGGCCGGATGTGTCCCGTCTAGATCCGCTCGCCAGTGTACTAAGTGATACACCTAACGTTTACAAGTGCGAAACGAATTTTTATTGGAAATTAAACCGCATCCATCCGCCGCTGTTTTCTTATTTTGTCATTATTATATACTGTGTCTATTCAATGTCAGGCGTTTTATAATCGGTGGACTCAATATGTATTTCTCTTGACTTGTTATACCCTCGCTTAAAAAGTGGAGGGTATATAGTGATAGGGGTGTCCGTCCTTCCGTTACACCTTAGGGAACCTATCTCTTATCCGCAACTCCTTCTAAACTCTTCAAGGGATTTTCATGAAACTTCAACACAATCTTTGTGATATAATGTGGATGTGCACCTCCTATTTGAAAATTTGATCCGATGGAATTTTGGGAGCGGGGGGGTATTTTTTGTGAGCTTGTGGCTCACAGTTATTCTAGTTTTTTTTTTTTTTTTTTTTTTTTTTTTGTCATTATATCCAGTGTCTGTACAAAGTCTAGAGTTTTATAATCAGTGGTATTTTGTCATTTTTTATTCCATTCGTTTATTTTTGTTTGGTGAGTTCGTTTGTGTAGCAAAGAACTTTTTGTGTCCACCGAGCTATCGAATTTTGTTTTATAGAAGATCGTGGGAATTCACTCAGGACTCATCATGCATAGGTACTTTACACCGCTTCTAAACTGTCCCCTATTGGTTATGATTTAAATGTCAACTTAAACTTGGGTTTTATAACGGATTTAACAGTCAATGTGTATCAAACAGAGTTCAAGGTCGAAGAGAGTGAGAGAAAGAGAGAGAGAAAAAAAAGAGAGAGAGAGATGCTCCAGCCGTTGATCTGGGTGACAGCACCACCAACATTGTTGGATGAAAGAATTTAGGTTTTTCTATGAATTTCACATTTTTCACACTATTCATTTTTTTCATCTCTTTACACTTAAAAATATATATCACGAGAGAGAGAGAGAGAGAGAGAGAGAGAGAGAGAGAGAGAGATACCTGTCATAATCCATTATAGTATTAAGTCTGTGAGCAATACATATTACTGTGCAGTCTGAGAACTGTGTTCTGATAGTATGCTGTATGAGTTCATCCGTTTCCATGTCAACTGCCGCTGTGGCTTCGTCTAGGATAAGTACGTTAGTTTTATATAGCAATGTTCTTGCAAGACAAACCAATTGTCTCTGCCCAACGCTAAAACAACAGATGTAAATTAGCTTTATATAACAATGTAAAACAAATCAATTGTCTCTCCAACGCTGAAACAACAAAAGTAAGTTAGTTTTATATAGCATTGTTCTTGCAAGACAGACCAATTGTTTCTGTCCAACGCTGAAACAACAAAAGTAAGTTAGTTTTATATAGCAATTTTTTTGCAACACAGACCAATTATCTCTGTCCAACGCTGAGACAACAAAAGTAAGTTAGTTTTATATAGCAATGTTCTTGCAAGACAAACCAATTGTCTCTCGAACGCTGAAACAACAAAAGTACGTTAGTTTTATATAGCAATGTTCTTGCAAGACAGACCAATTGTTTCTGTCCAACGCTGAAACAACAAAAGTAAGTTAGTTTTATATAGCAATGTTCTTGCAAGACAGACCAATTGTTTCTGTCCAACGCTGAAACAACAAAAGTAAGTGAGTTTTATATAGCAATGTTCTTGCAAGACAGACCAATTGTTTCTGTCCAACGCTGAAACAACAAAAGTAAGTGAGTTTTATATAGCAATGTTCTTGCAAGACAAACCAATTGTCTCTGTCCAACGCTGAAACAACAAAAGTAAGTTAGTTTTATATAGCAATGTTCTTGCAAGACAGACCAATTGTTTCTGTCCAACGCTGAAACAACAAAAATACGTTAGTTTTATATAGCAATGTTCTTGCAAGACAGACCAATTGTCTCTGTCCAACGCTGAGACAACAAAAGTAAGTTAGTTTTATATAGCAATGTTCTTGCAAGACAAACCAATTGTCTCTGTCCAACGCTGAAACAACAAAAGTAAGTTAGTTTTATATAGCAATGTTCTTGGAAGACAGACCAATTATCTCTGTCCAACGCTGAAACAACAAAAGTTAGTTTTATATAGCAATGTTCTTGCAAGACAAACCAATTGTCTCTCCAACGCTGAAACAACAAAAGTACGTTAGTTTTATATAGCAATGTTCTTGCAAGACAGACCAATTGTTTCTGTCCAACGCTGAAACAACAAAAGTAAGTTAGTTTTATATAGCAATTTTCTTGCAAGACAGACCAATTGTTTCTGTCCAACGCTGAAACAACAAAAGTAAGTGAGTTTTATATAGCAATGTTCTTGCAAGACAGACCAATTGTTTCTGTCCAACGCTGACACAACAAAAGTAAGTGAGTTTTATATAGCGATGTTCTTGCAAGACAAACCAATTGTCTCTGTCAAACGCTGAAACAACAAAAGTAAGTTAGTTGTATATAGCAATGTTCTTGCAAGACAGACCAATTGTTTCTGTCCAACGCTGAAACAACAAAAATACGTTAGTTTTATATAGCAATGTTCTTGCAAGACAGACCAATTGTCTCTGTCCAACGCCGAGACAACAAAAGTAAGTTAGTTTTATATAGCAATGTTCTTGCAAGACAAACCAATTGTCTCTGTCCAACGCTGAAACAACAAAAGTAAGTTAGTTTTATATAGCAATGTTCTTGCAAGACAGACCAATTATATCTGTCCAACGCTGAAACAACAAAAGTAAGTTAGTTTTATATAGCAATGTTCTTGCAAGACAAACCAATTGTCTCTCCAACGCTGAAACAACAAAAGTACGTTAGTTTTATATAGCAATGTTCTTGCAAGACAGACCAATTGTTTCTGTCCAACGCTGAAACAACAAAAGTAAGTGAGTTTTATATAGCAATGTTCTTGCAAGACAGACCAATTGTTTCTGTCCAACGCTGAAACAACAAAAGTAAGTGAGTTTTATATAGCAATGTTCTTGCAAGACAAACCAATTGTCTCTGTCCAACGCTGAAACAACAAAAGTAAGTTAGTTTTATATAGCAATGTTCTTGCAAGACAGACCAATTGTTTCTGTCCAACGCTGAAACAACAAAAATACGTTAGTTTTATATAGCAATGTTCTTGCAAGACAGACCAATTGTCTCTGTCCAACGCTGAGACAACAAAAGTAAGTTAGTTTTATATAGCAATGTTCTTGCAAGGCAAACCAATTGTCTCTGTCCAACGCTTAAACAACAAAAGTAAGTTAGTTTTATATAGCAATGTTCTTGCAAGACAGACCAATTATCTCTGTCCAACGCTGAAACAACAAAAGTAAGTTAGTTTTATATAGCAATGTTCTTGCAAGACAAACCAATTGTCTCTCGAACGCTGAAACAACAAAAGTACGTTAGTTTTATATAGCAATGTTCTTGCAAGACAGACCAATTGTTTCTGTCCAACGCTGAAACAACAAAAGTAAGTTAGTTTTATATAGCAATTTTCTTGCAAGACAGACCAATTGTTTCTGTCCAACGCTGAAACAACAAAAGTAAGTGAGTTTTATTTAGCAATGTTCTTGCAAGACAGACCAATTGTTTCTGTCCAACGCTAAAACAACAAGAGTAAGTGAGTTTTATATAGCAATGTTCTTGCAAGACAAACCAATTGTCTCTGTCCAACGCTGAAACAACAAAAGTAAGTTAGTTTTATATAGCAATGTTCTTGCAAGACAGACCAATTGTTTCTGTCCAACGCTGAAACAACAAAAATACGTTAGTTTTATATAGCAATGTTCTTGCAAGACAGACCAATTGTCTCTGTCCAACGCTGAGACAACAAAAGTAAGTTAGTTTTATATAGCAATGTTCTTGCAAGACAGACCAATTGTTTATGTCCAACGCTGAAACAACAAAAGTAAGTTAGTTTTATATAGCAATGTTCTTGCAAGACAGACCAATTGTTTCTGTCCAACGCTGAAACAACAAAAGTACGTTAGTTTTATATAGCAATGTTCTTGCAAGACAAACCAATTGTCTCTGTCCAACGCTGAAACAACAAAAGTAAGTTAGTTTTATATAGCAATGTTCTTGCAAGACAAACCAATTGTTTCTGTCCAACGCTGAAACAACAAAAGTAAGTTAGTATTGTTGATAAGTTTGATGTCTCTGTGTCCAGGATTGCCTTGGATATATTTGACGTCTCATAGTTCCATGTTCCTTTCACACAATTTTGATTACACACGTGACGGGTGTAGCTAGCTAAACAGGAGCTGCTTACCCTTCCGGAGCACCCGGCCTCACTTCCCTGGTGGAAGTTCACGTGTCTAACCTAACTTGTCAGTTCCAAAGTTTTTACTTTGCTTCTGGATTGTGATTCGGAAATGGATAAGTATGTTTGTTTTTGATTAGTTTTATATAGCAATGTTCTTGCAAGACAAACCAATTGTTTCTGTCCAACGCTGAAACAACAAAAGTAAGTGAGTTTTATATAGCAATGTTCTTGCAAGCCAGACCAATTGTTTCTGTCCAACGCTGAAACAACAAAAGTACGTAAGCTTTATATAGCAATGTTCTTGCAAGACAGACCAATTGTTTCTGTCCAACGCTGAAACAACAAAAGTACGTTAGCTTTATATAGCAATGTTCTTGCAAGACAGACCAGTTGTCTCTGTCCCACGCTGAAATAATAACACGTAACGGTAGTTTGAGAGGAAAAAACAAAATAATGATATTCGATCTTCCGTTTGAAAATAAAAAAATCAAGATATCCGAATTCGAGATAACCGGACCAACTTATTCCGGACTTTTTAAAAAAGTTCAACTTAGCTGGAAATTCGAAAAATTCTAGATAACGAAATTCGACTGTCTTTTATTTTTGTATTTTATTCCTTTCATTTTGGTTTTTATTCTAAAGATTAATCTGATCATAATATCCAAAAAAGAATTTGGTTCCAGTTTCACAATCCTCCTTCACATAAGATTTTTTTTCAGTTAAATATGACAAATTTGAGATCTGAATGTTTCCTTTAATTGTCAAGATATTATTGGATTTAAAGCGTCGTTTTGAAGACTATTCTAAGCTTAATAAATCGTTGAAATCCTTTATAAAATATTGCCAGTATTGTAATTAATGATTGTTTGTATAGTCGTGTGTGTCTGCTGAGAATGTGGTTCTAATTACATATTATACCAGTTTTAATTTTACAGCACTAGATGGCCGTTTCGGAATACAATTCCTCATCAGTAGTGCTTGGACCAAAGTTAGGCATTTTATACTGAAGTCATATTCCAGGCAAGACCAATTATTCTCCAATTCAGTTTTAAGCAGCTCACTTAATGTATTATTTATATGCGCATCAAAGTTTTATCTATACATATACAATTTTTTGAATGTATTTTATGATTAAATTTTAAAAAATGGTATATGACAATACAATTACTTGAAAAAACAAATAAGATATTTTGGGTCAAATATAAAAAAAACCCAGAAAAGTACAGTCCCGTCGAAAGGTAACATATACGTATCGGATCCGAATCGGCACCTCATCTCAGTCTTGTATATGGCATTCTGATATGGTATATCAAGGGGTAATGCAAGTTAGCCTACCACAACTTAGGATTTTAAAGTCTGTCTTTCCTCACCTTAAGTTTTGTCCGCCCTCACTTATTTCATAACTCAACTTTTGTGGTTGATCTTCAACAAATGATTTCAAATGAGCGTAGTTCAAGGCATTCCATATTCCATAGTCAGTGTTCTTACCGAGTGGGTCAAGATTCATCTTCAGTGTTCCAGAAAATAAAACAGGATCCTAGAAATATTGAAGATACTAATTAATATAGTAACATGATTAACGAGTAGATTACCTTTTTTATAGTGAGAGATGTTTTAACGCGTAATTCCGCAATGAATCTCGGGTGCAAATTCATATATCACACAAATATTCCAAGAATTGCAAAAATTAAAAAGCTTAATTGCAAAACATGCCGGAAATCGTGTATGACCCTCAAAGTTAAATTTTCTGCCATTTCACATATAGCTGGTGTCGTCTCCATATGAGTTGAATTTTCTTCTTTGGGTATAAAACCCTAACTAATCAATCAATCAATCAATCCGTTATTACATTTACCTGTGGATTTGAGTTGAGTTGAGTAATAGTGTTTAACGTCCCAGTCAAGAATATTTCACTTATATCGAGACGTCGCCAGCTATAGACGAAGTTGCAGAAATTTTGCTTGTGCGTTTCGCTGATGGCATTATACAGCAGGGTTCTTTATCGTGCCAAGGCTTCCAGGACACGGGACCTAATATATTTGAATTTTCCATCCGAAAGAACCGTAACTTTTATTTCGTAATGCTGAGTGCTTAGCAAAAGAACAGTCACTACCCTCTTTTAAGTGTTTGCTCAGACAGACCCGGCAGGGGTTTGAACCCACGACCTACCACTTACCTGTGGAAGTATAGTGATCCTGGACCGTAAATCATGAAGACCTATATCTGATATCTTTATACCATCTATAACTATACTACCTCCAGCGGCCTCTATTAATCGGAACAGTGACAAAGTCAGCGATGATTTACCTGCTCCGGTTCTCCCAACAATTCCAACCTTAAGAAATATAAAATATATATAGTGGAGCAGATAAGAGTCATGTTTTAGAACAATAGTACAGATGATGACACAAGCATCAAGTTTGGCACAATTGATCCACAACTGCTACTGATCAAATAATAATTATCCAAAGCAAAAATACAAATTCATGACCAAATAACTATCCCAAACACAAAGTAAAATTTTGAAACTGGAAAATTAAGTTTAATACCAAAATTTCCACAAGGGAAGAGAGGTCTGGTGCACCGGAAAAATAAGCATCGCCTGTTTAGCTAGCTATACACGCCACGTGTCAAAAAGTGTAAAATTCATACGAAATGAGTCAATTGTAATATTTGTTTAAGGCGAAAGTTATAGGTCTAGAACTTACTTTCCATCATTTCATAAATCGTGTCAAGATAAAAGTGAAAAGTTCTTGACTATGGTGTAAAACACCAATATTCTATTGCATTATATTCACTCAAAATCACTTTGATAGACAAAACATTAATGATTATACTTATTATACTCATAATCGCTTGTACAATTTTATGTATTCCCATACTTATAATTAAGTTTTACCATTTCAGCTCTCCTGATTAAGGTGTTTCCATTTTGAAAGTGCTTCAAATTATGACATCATCAGTGACGTCATGGAGTGACTAAATTTCCAGAAAATTTCTTTTAACAAAATATCGGTTTGCATTTAATTTATATTTTGGTTATATTTAATATTTGCAACATTTTGTAACATGGACATTATATGAGTGTGATAATATATTATGAAATACCCTGCACAATGTATTTTATAACATACCTTTTCTCCACTTTTTATTTCACAGTCGATACCTCTTAAAACTAAATCTAAACCTTCTCTATAGCGTGTTGTGTAATTCAAAAATTGTATTTTGCCAATGTTTGGCCATCCTGTTGGAGGTCTGCAGTATGCTGATACCCACTCAGCCTACAAAAGTACAGTATAGAATGCCTTATCTGTTTAGCAAAACCTCATTTATAGTACAGACATTTCGAAAGTTAAACGCTAAGCTAAGGAATTAGTCCTGGTTTGGCATGTTTATCTCAGTCTCGAGTTAACTGCATGTATATATATATAAATTGGTGGTGCAATTAGTTAGGTCGCGGGTAATTCTTATGCTAGGCGGGTTGGTGTCGAAGGGTGTGCGTTCGAGCCCCTACAGTGGCAAAAAATTATTGTCTTTAATTGTATATATATATCGACAGCTTCTATCTAGCTCTCTTTTCTTATGTTCTTGTTTAGATTATGTTACTACAGTACAGGCCTGTCTAAAGTTTAACACCAAGCCTACTAATTTCAGCAGCTTACATTGGCTCCTCGCTAGCTACAAGTCCACAATTTTTTGGCAGTTGCTATTTCTTTCTTGACAATTATTTTTAGATAAATGGCTGTCAATATCTTGGTCTCTCGGTAGCCAAAATTCGACGCCTTTGTTTCAACTCAGTGTTTAACTTTCGACAGGTATATACTGTAAGTCTGTTTAATCGCTCGCTTCTCATTGTATGCGTCCTCTGTAGCGGTCACAGGTGACCAACTCTTTTTAAAACTACAGAAGTGTTTTAAGCGTGTACGGAGACAGGGGACTTCGGCTTTGGTTGGTTGGTTGAATGTTGCTTTACGTCGCATCAGCAATTGTTCAGCTATTCGCGACGAGAACTATTTAATTAATCTCCATGGATTAATCTATGAACAATTTTGTGTATGCATGTGAAGTGCGAGTGTGTTGTATGGTCTGCCTTGTACTAGCGCGCACTCAGGGCGACTTTACCGTGCTAGCTCACAGAGTCAGTACGCCGCAGACAAGCGTACCATTCCCCCAGTTCATTATACTGATATCAGGTGAATCAGTAAAGGCCAACGGTAAGGAAAATTCACTTTCCCACATGTGGTCCGAGCGGGACTCGAACTCACAGCGGTGAGAGACCCTGGATTTGAAGACTCACGTCTTATCTATTAGGCCACCACGCCCTAGGACTTCGGTTTTGATTCTCATCCAAAAGACTACTGAGTAACGAGCTTTTTACAGCTCTAGTATGGACAGGAGATGAAAATTATCTGAGAAAATTTCCAATATCCGAGTAAGGTTCGATCCCACAACCCTTGATTCGAAAGACAGTGACATTACCACTAGGTTGTGTCCGCCCATACTTTTCTGTCACTGGTTCTCCATTTCTTAATTCAGCTGGATTTTGACTTATCTTCTTTAGATAAGTTTTAAACATTCGAAATGTCTGTGTATGAATTTTTGGCAAACTTATGAGCGTGAACATTAAATTGATCAAATACAAAACACAGTTGAGTACAAGTATACAGGTCCTTTCAAAAAGTAACGTCATCCCCAGCTGCTGACGCCAAAGTATAATGATATTAAGTGCATTTTTTTAATTAAAACTGGTTTAATGTCAATAAAAATCCATAAAATTAAACTTTTTTTAACAAACAGTTAATCACTTGAAATCAAATATATTCCCTAATTCAAGATTGTTATGTCAGAAATAGTTGATGCAAATTTTATTGAAACGTTGTGCTGGTTTGATTTTCAACTATAATAATACTGGGAACTGCAATAATCTTCCATAAAGTTTGGGGTATGATATCTCCTAATGGTGTAGGAGCTCTGAAAAAAAGCTTCAACATTAAACAGTGAGCGATATCAAAACCTTACATTAATTGGTCTGAAAATGAAGCTGAATAATTCGTATAACCTGAAAAGCATTACATATTTCTGTGCTTCTGCACATTCGTCAAAGTCGACGACAAATTTTCTACAAACTCAAAACATACCCCTTCTAGAGGGACCTGGTAATTCCTCGGACATGCACTCCAAAATCTTTGGATTTTTTAAAGAAAGTAAAAGAAGGAAGTGGCTAAGAATAACTCTAGATCAAATCCTGCTCTTCGGAAGCTCTTGTAGAGACACTGATATAGGATAACACAGAAGTACCAAGAACTATTCTAGACTATGCCACGACTAGTAACGACCGCTATCAAAGCATAAGGGACATCAAAGAAATACTTACTATAAATTATGTTTTTTTTCAATTAATAAACGCTTGTTGTTCATAAAATAAATCATGTTAACTGTTTAGTTCTTCTTTAATACAAGAATAAGGGGATGGCGTTTGGATGAATGACGTTCCTTTTTGAACGGACCTGTTTTTGTACATGGCGCAGGGAGAACAGAAGATTTTACTAAATACCTACAATTTTAGTTGAGGCAATCATTTATTCCACGACACGATTTTGCGAAATATCAAGAAATATCATGTCGCGAAAAAACAACTGTGTAACAATAGGGATGAAGAAATTAAGTAGTGCAAGTACAATGAGATACAAAATTACCTCTGGTGTTAGGTGTGTATATCGGGTGTTAAGTGTGTATATCGGGTGTTAAGTGTGTATATCGGGTGTTAAGTGTGTATATTCATCAACTCTTTCTGTATAGATTATTGACCTTGATGAAGTATTACAAGTAAATGTGTCATTACCTCGGGTGTTAAGTGTGTATATTCATCAACTCTTTCCACAGCTACAATGTTCATCTCCATATCACTTACAGATTGTATCAATAGATTTAACGCTATGATGATCTATCAAAGAGAAGAGAATACATGGAATATGAATCATGTTATAATAAAGAACAAACACGTGACTATCACAAAAACTTTGACGCTATGGTAATCTATAAAGGAAAATAGAATGAATCACATTTTAATGAAAAAATGTTTCAATCACAATCACAAAAGTAAAATAAAAAAAAAAATTAAAAACGGCAAATTGAATAATGTAATAGCAACAAACATACCAATTCATGTTCCAATCTCAATCACAAAAGCAAAGCAAAAGTTTGAAACTTGCAATTTAAGTTAAGCAAGTGAACTCTCACCAGTGAAAGCATCTCTAATACCTGATATATTACAATCCAACCTGATTCAAAGGCCACATCTCTATAAGGACCACCTGCTTACTAAGGCTAGCAGAATTGTATCCAAGTTGTTCTTTAATCATATTGTTTGAACATGTATATAAAGGTCACCTGCCCATAAAGGCCGCTTTTACTGGTTTCATTGAGTGATCTTTATAGACAGGGTTGACTTTATATCTAACCTAAGACATTACAAAATACAAAAATCTGGAGCTATCGCTTCAAACATAAATACCCCGGCCTCGAGATTGGAGAATTGTTAATTTTGACCTTATTAAATATGACTGACGCCACATCGCCTTATGTTAGGTTACATTAAAATGTTGTGCCTATGTCGGTCGAAATTTACCCATTGACAAAGTCACAATGTTTTGACGGACGAATAGATAGATGGCGATGCAAAGACAGGTTTATTCCTATATGCACCATAAGCTGCATTTGAGGGAGGTAAATATTCAACCAACAGTACATGTAAAGGCGAAAAATATTCAATATTGTATAAAGCATAGAGTATAAATTAAATGAACCGTTGAGCAAGACTATACACTTTATATTTACCTGCATCGAATACGTTAAAGAAATACCGAGCTGAGCACCATTTAATGTTGATGAAAATACTGCAAAAAGTGCTGCTGCCAAAACAAGAAGATTTCCAAGAAATTCAACTCTAATTCCTATCCATCTATAAAAAATGAAAAGATCCAAAATATATCATTATATAAATAGTGCCCTATCAGTTCGGGAGATAATGTTCCCTCTGGAAGACAATCCTCCCTATTTTCCTCAACCAATGGGCACTATTTACTTTCTTATACAGCAAAAATACATAACTGATAATTTGGAAGAGCGACCAAAAATCATTCGGGTCAGTATTTTCAGGTTCTCTTAATCAGAATGGAGGGATATACGGACGGAAATAGTACTAACTACTCGGTAGTTTCTGTGCCCAGGCGTGAACATTGAAACATTTCATGGTAATGTTGATCGCTGTTTCAAACATCGTGGATTATTTTATACCACGTGATGAGAAAATGACAATTAAAAGCTTAAGAATTACTTGGCATTCTGATTTGAACATTAGCTAATTATGCTTGTTTTTGATTACTTTGGAATGTGATTTGAGCATGCTTGTTTTTGATTACTTTGGATTGTGATTTGAGCATGCTTGTTTTTGATTACTTTGGATTGTGATTTGGACCCGGATTAATATTTTATTTTTTACTTGGGATTGTGATTTGAACATGATTTGGTATACTTGGGATTGTGATTTGGACCCGGATTGGTATTTTTCTATTACTTGGGATTGTGATTTGAACCCAGATTAGTATTTTGTTATTACTTGGGATTTTTTATTACTTGAAATTGTGATTTGGTGTGTTTGTTTTTGATTACTTGGAATTGTGATGTGGACCCAGATTAGTATTTTGTTATTACTTGGGATTTTTTATTACTTGAAATTGTGATTTGAACATGGTTTGGTATACTTGGAATTGTGATGTGGACCCGGATTAGTATTTTTCTATTACTTGGGATTGTGATTTGAACATGGTTTGGTATGGGTTTTTTTTATTATTTTAGATTGTGATTTGTTTTTATGTTTACCTTGCAGCGGTATTAGCAGCATAGAAGAAGGCCGAGTTAACGTCTACTCTGCGTCTGGATTCTTGTATAAATCTCTCTGAGGATTGATATGCCCTTATGACACTTGATCCAGTGATTGTCTCACTGAAGTGGTTAAATACTGGAGATCTTGTTGTGGATTCTATTCTCTTTAATTGCCTCGCTGTTGGTAAGTAAAACCTCTGTAACATTATAAGAAAAAATATTGGCCTTATATAATAGTCTGCTTGTATACATATTATATCTTTATATGTCATACTCCAGACTACCAAAAGTTATGTAATTCATATGTATAAATAAGAGTCACTGGACACACACAACAGACATACAGATAGACCCACACACACAGGCACACACGAGGAGCAACGGGGATTAAAGCCAGTCCGGGACCCGCAGTCAAAGGTTGTTGGAACACCTCGACGAGACAGACACACCACAACGGACAATACCTGAAAAAAGCACAAGTACCAGCATTTAGTTTCTAGTTTTATCTACAGCAGATTTTATTATATATCAATTCTAGTTTTATCTACAGCAGATTTTATTATATATCATTGTTTGGTGCCGTGAAATGTTTCATTTGTGAAGGATTCTTAAGGGGCGGAGTTAAATGCATGATATTAATTTAATACATTGGAGGTATCTTGTCGTGGATTCTGTTGTCTTTAACTGTCGCACCGTTGGCAAACAAAACCTCTGAAAAAATACAGGTACAAAAGAGATGTCATTTGTGAAGGATTCTTGATAGGGACTTGGTAAAATTTATAACATCTTTTGGATACATTGAATGTATTTTGTGGTTAATTCTGTTCTCTTTAACTGTCGCACAGATTTAATGTTAGACTAGTTAAATGTAAGTGACATATTAGCACTTTTTTAAAATTGTAAATAGGATAGGACATCATGAGCAAACAAGATATAAGTAACGTCAAAGGAATTCGAAAAACTAGAGATCTAAAAATAAAACATATTAAAAAAAACAAAAAACAACACACACACACACACACACACACACACACACACACCTTGCAACGGGCAATGTGCTACTAAACCAATTGTGTACGCTATTAATTTTTGCGAGATGAACTTTAGCTGAATACTTGACAAAAATTATACTATCATAAAGCAAATTCTCGACGATTAGACCTTGCGATTAGTTTGTGCTCGCGAAATAACCTGAAAGTTTTTGTTTTGCAAATAACCTGAAAGTTAATAACACTCAAATAAAAGTTGATTTATTTTAAGAAAAATCCCATTCAATACAAGCGAGTGATAAAATATATAATAAAGATATGAAAGGATAGACGAATAAAAAAAACAATAAGAAAAAAAAATGTTTTTATTTCGTTGCAACGGACAATGCAACCAAAACACTATGCAAATGTTAAAATCTAAAAATAGACACGAAAAGATTGATACTTAAAACAAAAATACGGTCACCTACCTATAAAAGTCACCCAAGAGAACCAGTGAAAGTCTTTGTGTACAGGTGATTCTTTTTAACAAGTGGAATACATGGATAAAGAACAATTGGGATGACATTTAATGGCGTTCAAAATCATTTGGTCCTTATATAGAGATGAATTTAAGGGCAGATTTGACTCTATGTTTTTAGTGCCATCACAATATTCTTGATAAATATGATGTCTTTGTATCTAAAACTACCCTGGATATATTTGACGTTCAATAGTTCTATGTTCTCAACTTTGATTACACATGTTGCGGGTGTATCGAGATTAGCGGGAGGTGCGTACCGTTACGGAACACCCTGCATGTTTTGAATTGACATGTTAAACCTAATTTTAAAAATTAACATTGCTTTGGAATTTTGGTTTGGACATTAATTGAAATGTTTGCTTATAATTCGTTAATTTGTTGTGGCGATTTACGTACCAGAATTATAACATATAGGATACCAACTGGAACAATAGCAATCAAAAACTCTGGTGTACTAATTGAGATGACCACGAGTATTCCAATCAAAGTGAAGAACATTGATGCCCATAACCTAAATACTCTAGGCATACGGTCGTCTAGAATGTCGATGTCGCTTGAAAATCTGTTCATCATCCTACCAACAGGTGTTGTATCAAAGAAAGACATAGGTGATCTAATGATGCACTTAAGCATTGAAGAGTGTAGCTTTCCGCTAGCTTGCACAATACGTAGAAGAGCAATTAATGCAAATAGTGTCAAGCACACACCTGAAAAAACAAAATACAAAAATAGAAAATGAATGTTAAGAGTAGATGATGATAATATCACAAGAATTGGATCATGATAGAAAAAATATTGTTTACCTTTCAATCTTGAGGTTATCCGGGCTTTTTGTGTTCTGCATACGGCTCGGGTAACCTAATTGATAACCATGGCATTTTGAACTCATAGTTGTTAATTATCTTACAAATATATATCACTCAATTGATTGGAAAACTCATTATGAATAATAATACCTTAAGAGTAATGTCTCTATGCCCATGTCAAGTTTCTTTCTCTTATATCGAGACAGTGGTGTAGAAAAGTAGAGAATCGGAAATAAAACCTAACTTTTTCTCACGCATGTAAGTATTTTTCAAAACTACGTGGTGACAGACGTTAAGGTTCTTTAGACCAATTGGTCATCAAGAACTTCTATAAGCATTTGAACATAATTATGGCATTTACGCCAGTAAAGACTTAATGCAATTTGAAGGTAATTTTATACTTTGCCATTTAGAAAGTTATCGTGATATACACTTATCTGAGGGTTTTGTTAACTTTTTTAAGAAAGAAGGCATGAGCAACCTAATTGATCACCATAACATTTTGACGTCACAAAATATTTTTAAATGGTTTTCTTACAGCTATCGCTTGAATTTATCAATATAAATAATATCAAAAAAAAAACAAACATACACATTTTTGTCAAATTCACAAGTAAAAACTGCCTAAAAGGTAATACATTTTGACTTTGATCGATACAATTGGATACCTATACAATCAAACCTGTCTATAAAGGCTACAAAATCGAAACAGTAAAAGTGGTCTTTGTGGGCAGGTGGTTTTTTTACAGGTTCAAATAATTTGAATTAAGAACAATTGGGATACAATTCCAATTGTCTTTATAAGCAGGTGGTCCTTATATAGAGGTGAGTTTTAAGGCAGGTTTGACTGTATACTGTATGTATATATTTGATAACTGACCTTGAACTATCCCGAGTATGCTCCATACAGTAAGGTAATATATATTAGTGTCCGAGTATTGGGTTGTGTTACTTAAAGATTGGTTTCTTAGGATATCGTCCTCAGTCCAATACGTCAGCCAGAAGTTCCCATACACATTCAATCCTTGGAACATTGACATAAACATTACTGACAACAGTGTAGCAAACACTCCCATTGCTTTTATATATGAGCATATTACGGAAAATTTTATCTGAAAATAAAAATAACAACATATATACAGAAAAACAAAAATAGAAAACATTTTTAATGTCACTATCTTTATACAACACAGCAAGCTACTCACAAATGAAATGTTGAACTAGGAATATTGCTTATCAAGGCACTTAAAACCAAATCCATATACAACGTAATCATTAAAACATGGTTTATATAACAGGTATATATATTCGGTAAATACATGAATTTCACTCATATCAGGACGTCACCAGTTGTAGGTAAGAGGGATGTTTATCTTTGTTCCTTCAAGGCACAATGCAAAGAGAATGCCATGCCAATTGTGATTCGGACATTTCTTTCAATTGACTCTTCCAAAGGACTTCTGACATTCATTCATTCATATCAAGAGTTTCGCAAAAGAACAATCACTGCATATATTCAAGACCTACTCGGACCAAGCCCAGGTTCCCTCATACGACGTGACCTCCCTGCTTACTGAGCTAACGCATTGGTTCGGAATTAATCAGAATTGATAACTATACACATATCAGAACAATGCCATAAATATAAATAAATATAATGGCATGTAAAAATGTACAAACAGTTAAGGAATATTTTAAAGTAACGTTTATGATAAGAGAAAAATTGCATATAATTAATTTCTTAACCACAATGCACATTATATACTTTTTAATTTGTTTCTCTTTTGTGTTTTTTATTTCCTCTTTTTTATTAGCTATGGTTTTTTATACATTTTACTTGATTTTATTTCTTGTAATTATTTTCAGTGGGTCTCTTAGGCCAATTATAGCCAATGTCAATGATTATTCTATACATATTTTACTAAATTAACGTGCAATTTTATAAAACTGATTATAACTGTTTGCATTATACATTTTCAAAAACTGATTATATATTATATTATAACTCTTTACATGTTACACTATATTAATATCATTATTATTATTATTATTTATATATATCGTACCGCCCCCTTTTTGAAACTTCTTCCTGGATTAGTTGACCGGTGGTATATTTGTCAATATCGTTTTCTTCCTTGAAAGATTTACTTAGCTGTCTGGAGAACTGTCTTTGTGTAGTACTGTTACTTCTATGTATTGATAAACGCCTGGACATAAACGAACCACAACGTTTTAAAGCATGTTTATACAATAATTATTGTGGCAGAGTGTTAAGAAACATGGAAACGTATACTAGTGTATAATGTAGATAGACTAAGATAGGGATATATAAAAGCGGGGGTTTACAAATGAATGCGTGAATATACCTATACGATAACACGATATTAACACGTCTTGTGTATAGGCAGACAACTCTGACCTGTCCGCTTGATCTTTCATTTAAATATTTATTACGGACCAAGTACATATGTGTATAGGGAACATAGTTGTTTATTTTGTACATGTATACATCGTGAGATATACTCACCTTATAAAGTACACCTGTGCACTGTGCATGTATTAACTTGGATCTTAACACTACCCATTTATTGAGGCGACCCTCCTGTATAAATACTCCTAATGAAAGGTCAAACGGACAGGTCAATGTTGTTTACCGATACGATAACACGATATTAACACGTTTTGTGTATAGGCAGACAACTCTGGCCTGTCCGCTTGATCTTTCATTTAAATATTTATTACGGACCAAGTACATCTGTGTATAGGGAACACAGTTTACATCGTGAGATATACTCACCTTATAGAGTACACCTGTGCACTGTGCATGTATTAACTTGGATCTTAACACTACCCATTTATTGAGTGGACCCTCCTGTATAGATTCTCCTAATGAAAGGTCAAATGATTACAGGTCAATGTTGTTAACCTATATAAGAAAATCGCCCGTGTTTATAAACACTCTGCCGCAATATTGCTGACGAACTATAAACGTATTTATTTTTGCGGTGTACAAAGTTTTGCTTATTTCGCGATCGTTTGGGTTTTTTTTTGTGAAATTAATACCAAGCGAAAATTATATTATGGTTATTGTATTAAAATCTATATTTAAAAAACGCGAAAATTTAACTTTGTGGATATATCCAAATTTCCTGTCCCGCGAAAAAGAACACAGGCGAAGTAAATACGTCGCAGCACTGCATGTAATTTAAACATGTGGTTTCACAGAAAAATTCAAAATAATACATTAATATGTAAAGCGCATTAAAAATACATTTATATGATTATAATTACATATCGTGTTAATTTAGGGCACGAGACGACAGTTTCGGAATATAATTCCACATTTTTAGTACTTTGACAAAAAGTATGAAACCAAAATTTTTAAAAGGTTGAAAAAATATCCAAATGATAAAAATATTTGTAACCAAGTTTAGGAAAAAATTGCATTTGGGAGTATACCGTAATTTTTAGATTTAAATAAATATTATATTTCTGTCATAACTATCGTATCGGCTACTGCGTTTATGATGCCCTCGGGCACAGAAATATCTAGAAAAATACAAAAGTATGAATAAATTATGGAAACTATTACCGGTAGTCAATTCACAATATTGTTAGATAACAAGACCGTAGGTGGATTTGGTAAAAGATATTTTAGCCCAAATCTATTTTTTCTCATTTAAGTATCTTACAATATTTGGTTTTTTATAATTTTGGACATTAATTGGCATGTTTGTTTTTGATTTGGTCTGAGCGATAGTGATGAAGAATTTAATTCTAAAACAGTCGTCTAATTATGCAAAATTACAACAAGTTTAGTAATAATATGCTACTACAGCTACCTATCGTTATATGGGATCAATGTCTTAGAAAAATAGCATTAATCGAATGTTTGGTACATACGTCAACCCAACAACATTTGTTAACATCTTAAAATGATTTTATTTGATACATCATTATAACACGAATTGTACTGATCCTGTATTCACTTGTGACTTTGTTGTTTCATACATTGGCCAGTGTGTTTTATTTCGAATGCGAAAATCGTAAATATATCAAAATTTAAATGAAAAAATCACACTAATCAATGTCAAATCATAAACGCAAAGCAATGTAAAAATCTTTGTTACTGTCAAATTAAAGCAATTACATGCACTACGAAGCTGAGGCCGGGTAGTACGGTGGATTTAGCACCTCATTTTACCTAGTTAGACCCGCAATATGGAATGAAAGTTGAGGAAAAAAACATTAAAATATCGGACGTCAAATATCGCCATGGTTATTATGGATACAGAATTACATGAAAGTAGTTATTTACCGCATGCTCTGTCTTCTGGGCATTCCGTCTTTGTGTAAACGCTCGATATCGGACATCCCATCGGACGTTATCTGCTCTACTTGTTCCCAAATTGCATCTTTTATTTCCTGAACTTAAATATGGAAACACAAAAATTCGATTACATTTAAATAATGGTTGTTTTTTAATGAATCAAGATAAATTTACTTTTATTATGGCGGTCAGCATTTGCATGGTGGATAAAAAGGAAGAACCTTGAGAAAACTACTGATTTTGGACATTTTCTCATTAACAATATGTCCTGCCCGAGAAAGACCCGAACCTAAATGATTAGCGTTCTTGTTCTCCATACGAAAACTCAACTGTTGAGACCCAAATAATGGAATAGAAAAGGACTCGTATATTCCTAATTGTTGTGCAATTTATATTTTTGAGGGAAGGATTATGTTTTTTAACATTTGTCTCGCAATAAAACAATCGTTATTCATAGAAAAACAAAACAAACATTTACATTACCCAACATCTCCCTTCATATTGTATGAGGTTGCCTGATGAAATCTTTAATCAAGTTAATTTTGAAACCTTCCACAATAGTTAAATTTTAGATTTGCTCAAGGGTTCAAAGATTAAAATTCATGCACGCATGCACACACGCTTTGCCTAGACATTTACTCAAGTTATCATAACTATTTAGTTAAGATAATAGATATAACCCGCAATTTGTAACATTACAAATAGGAAATTTGAAACCAATATCTTACAGAAAAAAGCAAGAATAAGCAAGAATACAAAAATAAACAACAAATAAAACCTTTACATAGTAAAACAAAAATATCACACACACACACACACCTATTCTACCTATGACAACTGTTATATTAGCAATTTTAGGATGCAATTAAACAAGTTATCGTTAAATAACACCATTACAATCATAAACAACAGAAAAAGTAGAGTTGAGTGTGTAATAACCCGAATTCCTGCTATAAAAACCCAAACACCTGTTATAAATATGCTTCACTAACTTCCGTGTGACATGTGTAAATAACCCTAATACCTACAATCATATGTTTTCTTTCAAAGATAATATTTTTGTGTAAAAAACGAATTCCTGCTATAAATATGTGCTTCTTCAAATGAACTTACTGTACTAAACAAGTACCTGCTATAAAAATCTGTTTCGTGTGTAAATAACCGGAATACTTCCTATATATGTTACATTAATATACTTTGTATAAATATAACTCGAATACCTGCTTTAAATACTTGGTGCACTAAAATAAGTTGCATGTAAAAAAAAAACGCAAATATCTTTGATACATGGATGTGCAACTAAAAATGTGTGTTAATAGTCCGAATGCCCGAAAGATATTTGTTCTTCAAAATATTTTGTTTGTAAATTACTAAAATACTTGCTATAAATGCGTTTTTTAAATATTATTATGTGTCTACATAGCTGGGATACTTGCAATACATTTGTCTCATTAAAAACTATCGTTTGTAAACAACCCGAATGTTTGTTATACATTGTAGCCAACGAAAAATTGTGTGCGTATATAACCCTAAAACATGCGATAAATATGTGTTCTATGTTCGACCGAAATAAAATTGTGTATGAATAACCCGAATCCTTACTATAAACAACATGTTTTTCTCCCCATAAAAAAAGAATTTAAGGGTAAATAACCTGAATATTTTATATAAATGTGTGTTCTGAATAGCTGTAATAAATCTATTTAACTGAAAGTATTTGCGTGTAACCTGTGAAAAATATAATTCACTAAAATAATTTGCGTATAAATACTCTGAACACAGTCTGCAATAACTATATGTTCTTCCAAGGATATTTTTTGTGTAAATAACCCAAATATCTTCTATAAATAAGCGTTCAATTAAACAAGTGTCTTTTAAAACAAGTGTGTAAACTATACCAAATAACTTCTGAATTTTTTTACAAAGACTTTATGTGTAAAAAATCAAAACATATGCAAAATATACATGATATATGTGTACCACCAAAAACTGTGTGCATAAATAACCCGAATACCTGCTATATCATTCTGTGTGTCTTATTAACTTACCAAATATTGTGTCTATAATGTTAAGGTGTAAACATATTGGATGATAAAAACTATTACATATTTTAATTACACACTAGCTAAACGATAGGGTCTTACTATTCTGTAGCACCAGACGTCACTTCGCTAGTGAACGTTTACATGTGTTACTTGTTTTACTGGTCTCGATGTTTTCACTTTATTTTGGTAATGTGGAAAGGTACGTGTGCTTTAATTGAACATTATCTGGTTTTAAGTAATTCAATTAATTAAATATTTCTGGATGGTGGAGAAAACCAAATAGAGTCTAACTTGTTTGTACTAATCATTAGAAAGGATGGGTTTATCACTTGGACCGACTAGCTGATGCTGGTATTACTTAAGTAATGGATTTTTCGAATTACATAATACCAGAATACTGTTTATTTTTTAAAATAAGCAAATTATCACATTTATCAATATTAGATTCAAAAAGCCAAAAAAAAGCAAAATGTTACAGAAAATCAAATTCGAAACAAACTAGGCAAGGCAAATCCATGCCATGACTATCCATATTTAATACATTTATCAATATTACAAACGAGGCGGGTGTAGGTAGCTAAAAGGTGATTACCCTTCGGAGCACCCGATATTACTTCCCTGATGGACGTTTAACCTGTTAAACCTACATACGTTTCGTCAGTTTCAAAGTTTTAAAATTGCTCTGGGATAGTGATTCGGACACGGACCAGTATTTATGAAATAAAATTCTTCATCAGCAAAATTGGGAAATCCAAATTTATTCAACGGACTAAAAGAATGACCAAAATATTTTTGACCAAATTTAGCTAAAGAAATACTTTGCAAAGGGACTTTTTCAGGATTTACAGCTTTTAACCGGCGACAAATTTAGACAGTAGTATATTACCGACAGTATAGTATAATGAGTTGATAATTTATAAACCTTATTTATATTCAAACTTACCTTCTGGATCTGATTCATCAGAACTATCATCATTTTCTAACAGAAATGTCTTTAGAAACTCAGCGAATGCCCCTTTACGTAGCAGCAATTCATGGTATGTACCGGATTCTGATATCTTGCCGTTCTCCATAACAAGCACAAAGTCTGCTTTAGGTATCCAATGTACACCATGGGTAACTAGAATCCGAGTCTTAAAATAGACATATTATATAGTTACATATTATACCAGGGGTAATCTTATAGCACAAGACGGCCGTTTTGGAAAACAAATCCTCAGCAGCAGTCCTTGGTTCAATTGTGTTTTGGGATAATCAGATTTCAACTTAAAGCAAATTTAGACAATAGTATATTTCTGACAATAAATAAGTAAAAATAAGTGCCATTCAGCAATTTTTTTTAATTCATTTAACAGAAAAACCGACCGATCTGTGTATTATCAGACGATATACCATAGCTTTCTTAAATCATGTAACTCTCTTTGTGGGTCTTTTCTTTTGTACATTATGGGGTGGTATTTATTGACATTTTCAGTATTTCTCACAATTTTTTTATTTAACGTATATAGTCATTCAATGCGATCCTATTTTTTAACTATACAACACTATTGTAGCTCAATTTATAGGGTACTGGCTTTGCATGTGGAAGGTCGTGAGTCGGAAGCATCGACGGAGTATGACCAAGACTTGAAAATAGTAGTTTTCGTTCGTAAAACACTCTGCATGTAGAAATGTTAGCCACGTGGCCCTTCAAAAGAGGCCTTGAAAATCCCCATATCTCCACAGGTGTGGATTGTCCTGAGCCAACTGCAAAGGAAAACTTTCTGCCACCTCTACTGTACCCGTGACGTCTCGATATAAGTGAAATATTGTTAATCAATCAATCAATCTTCCGGCTATATGTATTTAGACGTTCTACCTTTTGATGGCAATTAATTGAAAGACTATCTCCAATAACACCGGAGATGATGCATATTTGCGCCATGTATTTCTAAATCATATTTGAAAATTTAAAACAAACATAAAATCAATGTCCAGATCATACTTTCAAAGAAAAGTAAAAACTTTGAAACTGGCAACGTGAATTTTTATCAGGGAAGAGAGGCTGGAACCCCGGAAGGGAAGCATTTTTTTCGGTTATACAAATTATATGGTATATTGTTTCCTATTTTATTACCTTCTTACGCAGCATTCCATCAGGACCAATAACATTTTTAAAGAGATGTTTACCCACATGTGAATCTACAGCACTTAAGGGATCGTCCAGTAAATATATATCAGCATTGTTATAAACGGCCCTCGCTAAGCTTACTCTCTGTTTCTGTCCTCCGCTAATATTTATGCCCTGTAATTCAGAGAGCATGGAGAGATAACTAATTACGTGTATTTATCAATAATTAGATTTTAACACTATCCAGTGCTGTAAATTTTTTATATCTATTACCCGTTAGACAGAATTTTTTGACGTCATATTAGCTGACGTCATATTGTGCAGAAAATGTTCATGCAAGGCTAGCTTCCGGCGGTTGCCATTGACAATCAGTTTCGCGGCTTATGCATACGCATGCACTAAATAATTTTATCTATGACCCAATAGATAGAAAAAAATTACAGTCATTCCTTAAATAATGTATTTTTCGTTACTGACAACAAGAACAATCAAATGCAATAAAAGAACAAAATGAACATCATATTGAGACTTGCTACCTTGCTTTGTCTTCTTCCATTATAATATTTAACCAGTCAATTAAAGAACATTTCCAATAAAACTGGGGATAATATTAAAATATTTGAACAGAAATAAAAAACAAATCACAAACAACTTCATTTTGACTTACCTTTTCGCCAATTTCAGTCATATCACCACCAGACAATATCTTGAGGTCTGTGGTTAGAGCACAAGCATCAATAACTTTCTGGTATTTTTTCTCTATGTATGGCATTCCATACAAATATTATCTCTAACAGTCATATTTTGTATCCAGGCTTCTGAGGGACATATGCTATAGATCCCTGTAAATAATAAAATATAATGATAAAACTGTCGGTTGTCTCTATTCTTCAATATTACTAAAGTGTATCAAAACTTAATTGATTCATTTGTTTTTTTAAGGAAACGGCGCAAATATGCATCATCTCCGGTGTTATTGGAGATATTCTTTCAATTAATTGCCATCAAAAGGTAGAACGTCTAAATACATATAGCCGGAAGATTGATTGATTGATTAAGATTACACGTCCCAGTCAACAATATTTCAATTATATCGAGACGTCACGGGTTCAGTAGAGGTGGCAGAAAGTTTTCCTTTGCAGTTGGCTCAGGACAATCCACACCTGTTTTAAGGAAACGGCTTATGAATGATTTCATCAAGACTGTTTTAACAACTAACACGATGATCGTTTAAAAACAAACAATCCTTATATTTACAATCCAATAAGTGCCCTTTTTGTAAATCGTGATTGTTTAAGAATACCAACTGGAACAAAAGACGTCGAATTAGAAATTTCAATTGGAACCATTTGCAAAGTTTACTCATTATTACGTTTTATACGCCAATATGAAACTATTTAAACTTTAACTGTTCAACGAAAAATTACGCCATTCGTAAAAACGAAGTTTATTTAGTCAGTGATGCAAAGATTGAAGTGTTATAATATTTACAATATTCATTGCTGCCTCTTCTATGACTCGTATTCAGCAAATGCATGCAAATGGTGTGATAGAAAACAATTAACGTCATCCTGTAAATACGTATTTGATGATACACCTACTTTTAACTGTACATGTCCACTTATTTTTTCCATTTCACCTACAATGGCCGATATGATAGATGATTTCCCAGCTCCTACTTGTCCAACAACCGCAATTAGCTGTCCGTCCGGGATATTGAGATTGATGCTGATTGATATCAATGAAATAAAAAACAAAGAAGATGAAAATATCTACAGTATTTTAAGCAACAAAATCAGCAAACTATTACTATACTTGTTTCAATATTACAGCACTAGATTGTCGTTTCTGAATAAAATTCCTCGTCAGTGGTGCTCGAAATGAAATGGTGGAACTCAAGATTTTTTTAAGATTTTGTTTGCAATGAGAAAAATAGGATCAAACTATATTTAACCAAAATTTCATTTTGAATGTTATGAATGTAATGACATGAATTAATATTTTTGTTTTTGACTATATCTTTCTATGATGGTTAGATTCATTATTACATCTAGATGATGTATAAGAGAAATAAATACTTAGGTGAATTTTAATTTCAAAATGACTAACGTCGCCATGAGAATAAGTAACAACATAGAAATGTGTATTTAGCTTATTACAGTTTTCCGAGTCTACGAATACATTTTCAGTCGGTTTTATGGTAAATTGCAATGCAGTATGAGTAGGCCATTTATAAGTAAAATGAATGTGAAAGATGTTGAATACGACTCTTTATTGTTGTATAAAACATTTGTTTCCTTAAAGCGTAAAACCAATTTTGGTCATCCTAGTCTAAACAAATTTAGGTATACACCCTCATGCAAAGGATGTCCTTAACTAAATTTGGTTACATATATGTTTTGTACTTTGGGTATTTACTCAACCCCTTGAGACTATCATGGTTTCATACCCGTGGCGCATTCACTACTGATGAGGAATCATCAAACTTGACAGACAAAACATAGTTAAACACGTATTTAGTTGCAGGGAAAGTGAGTCTTGGTGATCTTAAACATTTATTAATGAAAAGTCATTTCTTTAGCGAAATGGAATATAGAAGTTCATTATTAGATGATGCACAAATGTGTTAATATAGCCAAAGCAATATCGAACATGTGACATCACTTGATCCAAAAAAAGCAAGTCACTTTAAACAAAATAAAATCCACTTGAACTACCACCGAAGAAGTGAATTCAGGTGCTCTGGAAGGGCAAGAATCTCTTGATAAGCTAGCCTTATCCGTCATGTGAGTAATGAAAATAAAAACTATTTACAATGGACAAAACTAATTTGTAAGGATTTAATGGCAAAATGATAAAAAATACTTACTCTTTTAAAGTTACAATAGGACTCTCTGGATCCCAAGTAAATGATGCATTGGTTACTTTAACTGCATATTCTGAAAATTATTATACCACACTAAATATATGAAAACTACTAGTATATTTAATAGTTTTACCATGATAAACAAGAAAGATAATCATCAATTGTATTTTACGCTTTTAATACTGTTCCTCTGACAATAGTTTTAAAATGCATCATGTAGGTCCAAAGATGCTGTGGTAACTTGTGGATCGAGCCGAGGTCATCATTTGCGAGTAAATCAATATTTCCGATCAAACTAGTAATAGTAACCAATTTGGTTTATTTTTTATTCTATATCTTTTTCAATGTTTTTTTTATAAAGTCCTGCCTACAGTTTAGAAAAATAATTATGATGAATCTAACTTAATGTAGGTACATCAGCCGAATTATAAAAGAATATAATTTTAAGAAATAGTTTACGTTATAAACAAAAATATCAACAACAGCTCAAATCAATGAAAAAGAGATAAGTCAAAAACAGGTCTCCTGTGTTAATTGATGATGTCTAGAGTGAGCTACATATATATGGCAACATGGCAGTGTCATTTACCATTTTGGTTTAAATATATTTGTTCCATACTTTTAAAAAGTGTTATATGACAATATGTCATAACAATCAATCGAAAAGTAGCAAATGACAACAGGGTTGTATATCAGTTATGAGTAGAAGACTAAGTTTAATAATAACAATTCATTTACCTGAAGTTTCTACAATTGTTTTGTTGTTGGTATCGAGATCTTCCTTCCACAAATAATCCTGTATTCTCCCAATAGATACATATGCCTAAATAAACAAATCAAGCATAGTGAATCTTGAGATGTAAAAGTTGCATTGAGTAATGGTCTTTAACGTCCCAGTCAAGAATATTTCACTTATATCGAGAGGTCGCTAGATATATGTGAAGAAATTTGGCCTGTTTGTTGCGCCCTAGGGTTCGTTATCGTACCAAGCCAACCAAAACATGGAACCTCGTTTATTTTAAGTTCCAATCCGAGAGACATTTCGTAATGCCAAGTGTTTGCGAAAGAACAGTCACTACCCACTTTCAAGTCTAGTGTCATACCTAGTCAGGTTTCGATCCCATAACATTTCACTACCGGAGCCAGCTCTCTACCAACTGAGCTACTGCATTGGTATCTTAGAGGTAAGCGGAGCGTTGTGAGATTTTAATTCAGCTTTAAAATACGATTTGGCATTTAAATATGAATATAATATAATAGTGGGTGTTTGATTGTTCCATCGAATTAAATATTCATTTTCCTGGTAGAAATTCCTGTGTTAAAATTAACTTGAAAGATTCAATGTTTTAAATTTGCTTTTGAAATTGTGATTTAGAAAAGTCTGGTTCTTTTGCTTATGGATTTGTTTTTTTTTTCCTTTGCTTTTGTACTGCGATTGAATATGGATTCTCATTTGAAGATGGACCGGTATGTTTGTGTTTGACTTTTGGGATTCTGAATTGAACATGGACCGCTATGTTTGTGTTCGACTTTTGGGATTTTGATTCGGATATCGGCCCGTATATTTGTGTTTCCTTGAATAAATCTACACTGCCGTCTATAAATTATCACACGTTTTAAACTGGTCCTATCATAACAGATTCAAAACCTTCACAAAATTAAATTGTTGAAATCATCGTTATAATAAAGCTGAATGTTTTTCAGCTGAAATAGTGTTTTATCTTGAAAATGTCATTTTCCCAGATTTCTATATTTTCTCCAAAAGTTTCAGAAAAATAAAAAAAAATGATTTTAAAAAAAAAAAAACAAAACTTTATTACATACATAAAGATCATACAGATAAATTATTACTTACAAATACAGAAAAAATTCAACATTTCAATGCTATGAACAGTAATGGATACGATGATTATAATGTAAACTTATGGCAAATATACATCTGTTAAGTTATTTATAGAGGGCAGTTTATTATTGTCACTTACCTGTATAACACCAGTGATTACGAAAGGTAATACTGTTAAAGGGTATCTCAAAATGTTGACTAATGATAGGGTTACAAAAGCCTTCTGTGGATCAAAGAACTGTGACGATGTCAATATATAAGCCAATATCAGGAAATAATGCATCTGGAAAATAAATGACAAAAACGTTCCTGAATATTTTATTGACGAATAAACATTAAATTTAAATAACAATTGAAATTAAGCACCAAACAGAAAAAATATCTCGTGCTTACTTCGGTTATGGGATTGTTGCGATTTGCATATAGGCTGATGGGTTTTTTATCTTGTCTCTCTCCCGTCATAGGTACCACTACGGTAGTTCAACTCAGTAGGGTGAACGTTCAGTATGTGGTAGATCATTCTTTTGAACCTCGGACAGGTCAAACGAAGACTTGGAATAAGGTAGTGACTGTTCCTTCGCAAAGTACTCCGCATTTAGAATTAAAGTCCCAGTGTCCTTCAGGAGAGACCTTAAAAACCAATGTCCCTATCCACGACAGGCGTTTCACGTAAAAGAATACCCCTGCGGTTGCCCTGAGCGCACTGCAAAGGTCACATTGTCTGCTTTTCCCCTATATCTAAGTCATTGATAAGTATGTTCGTTTTTATCTCGATATAGAATATTCTTAACTGTGATCTGAAGCCCCATTCAATCAATCATTACATCCTGTCAAAGAGATTATTCAGAAAAATGCTTTTATATGCAATCCAACGAAGAAGAAATATACCCAGCCATACACAAATTTTAATCTAAACGTAAAAAAACTAAAATTAAGGTAAAAAAAAGTGACCTGTCCGCTTGACCTTTTATTAGGAATATTCATGTACGATATTCCACCTTATGAATGCGCGGTGTTATGATTCAAGTATATACATACACCTTGCACACGCCTACTCTATGTATGAAGTGACTATCACTCATGGTATTATAGACGAAACGAACGCTTGCGTTCCCTACACATAATTGAACTTATCGATGATCAATATTTAAAAATTAAAAGTTTAAGCGAAAGCTCAATGTTGTTTGCCTATATTATATATTGGACCTACATAAAGGACATTTTTTTTTGTTATGAGAAGAACTTACCATGAATGGACTATGTACTGAAAATAATATAGACAATGCTGAAACAACTGCAATTTTACTTAATAATCTCATTTCTGCTCGTCGTATTTTAGTTATTTTTTCTGTGAAGACATTCTCCCAGGCATACATCTTCAACACCTATATAAAAACAAATATAAAATAACCATAATCCTCCGAAAGGAAGCACTTTTGCACTCGCGTTCAAAGAGACATGATCCTCAGCGAAGCAAACGGGTAAATGGTATGTGCATCTCGATTCTTTTATTTTTTGCATCAATCTTCGTAATAACAGTGCATCGGTGACTTGAAGAATTACTTCGGACAAAAATATCTATATCAAATGTTGTGAAATTTGTTAAAACTGTAGGGAATGTATTTAACGACGAATAATTAAAAGTAAAAAAAAATTTCTGTGTGAAACAACCGAGACAACTGGTATCGAGACGACATCTGTTTGGGACAAAATTTGGACATGCAAGACGTGCATTTTTTATTTTTAACTTAATTTTGTATTGTCTACTTCCTCGTAATTGATATTGGTTAATTTGAAACTTTTGTGTCTTAGTAAACTCCATCCTTAAAAGTTGATACAAAAATTTTGCCATTACGATTGCCTCCCTTAAAATAGATAAGCTTGATTTTTCGCAGCACATAGCAATATGTATACGTGGTACGTCAGTAAAACAGAACAGCTGGCTCTCATCATGTTTCATAAGAAGGAACACTATCTTATGAATATATGCAAATTATATATTATACCAGTTTGATCTTTACAGCATTGGACAGACGTTTCGAAATATACAATTCCTCATCAGAAGTGCTTAGGCCAAAATTATGAAACCATTTTTTCCCAAGATGTTGAAAAGAAACACAAGGTACCAATATTTATATATATATAATTATATATTATGATATTATGATATGTTACCTTGATACCATTTAAAACCTCATTTAAAAGTTTAATTCTATTTCCTTTCAGAAACAACGCCCTCTGCTGGTAATTTTCCTGCAGTTTTCCAAACAATCCGTTTATCAATCCTATTATAATTATAACTGCGATACTAGCCACTGTAGATATGCCTATGACGGCCCATAATTCCGCAATTCCGACAATCATGCAAACAGGAAACATCATGATATTGTAGGAAAATAAAAATGCGTCCTGAATACGTAAACAGTCAACGGACATAAGATTTACTATTTCTCCAATTGTGTAATTTTTCTTCGATTTATTGCTCATAGTCAATGCCTTTAATAGATAAATAAATAAATAAATAAATAACTAAATTTCCCCAATTGTATAATTTATCTATGTCTTATTGCTAACAGTCAAGGATTGAAATAAATAAATAAGTAAATAAAGACATAATAAAATTTTCTCTATGCCCTATTGCTAATAGCCAAGGACTGAATTAAATAAATGAAATTTCATTAAACATCCCTCAAAGTCACATGACACGTACAATGGTACAATATTCAATAGACAGAAAATGAAAAATCCAGTAAAACTGAACATTTTGATTTTTTGTATAGAAATGGGATCAAACGGGTCGAATGATTCTTCCATCATCGCAATATTTATTATAAGTATGATAAGCCCATAGTTGAATTTTCTTTCATTTTCAATTCAGATTTCGCGAGCGGCGGGTGTAGTTAGCTAGACAGGAGGCGCTTACACTTCCGGAACAACCAATCTCACTTCACTGGTGGAAGTTCAAATGTTTAACTAAACTTTATTTCCAGGTTTCTAACTTTCTATTTTTCTTTAGAATTGTAATTTGGAAATGGATTGGTATGATTGTTTTGAACATGAACAGTTTGATACTTTTAATCATGGAACAGAAAAGGAAATATGAACAACAGATTGTATAAAAGATTCGAACAATAACGACCGGCCGGCTGTGATGATTTGACAGATGTAGTGTAAACACAATTAATTTCGCATGTTTTTACTTTCGCGGTATAGGTCATTTAGACATATCCACGAAGTTACATTTTCGCTTTTTTTTAAATATGCAATATAACACAAATTATCATTTTATAGTTTTCGCTTGGTATTAATTTTCGCACAAAACAAAGGACCGCCAAATAAGTGAAATTTAGTACACCGCGAAAATACTTTACAGTATTTACTTTACCTTTTCGTAGATGGCGCCAATTAGAGCACTTTTTATTTGAAGACCCAAACTCATTAGTATATGCATACTGCTCGTATAAAATAAAGAATCAATTTCTCCCAAAAGAGGCATTGCAAAAGCTAACGCATAACCGTGCCACACCGGATCTCCTCGAGATTTTCCTCTCTCAATGTAATCAATCAGGCCGCTGTCGAAAATATAAATAAATAAAAATAAATTATAAAGTAAATATATAAATATATATATTCACGTGACGTCATTGATCGGCTGTTCCAGGGATTGAAAATGCATGTCGTACACGAAGTATTTTTTAATTTATTTCAGGATTGAAAATATAAAATTAGATGGTCAAACATGCTAAAGTAAATATAACCATTGAACTTTCTGAAGATGGCATTCATAGCACTAAAACTCCCACTAACATTGTCCGAATAACGCGAAAACGCGAAAAAAGCGCTATTATTGAGGTGCTTTGCACGACAATTGAAGTTATATCACTAAAAATGCCATTTTTAACCTCAGTGATAACATAAATGTCATTGATAAAGTGACGTCACTCATATTATGCGGATGCTCATGAATTCGCTTGAAGTCAGTGATTGGCTGTTCCAGCTATTGGAAACGGAAATGAATGTCGTACACAACAATGTTTTAAAGATAGTTGAGGATATAAATAAATTGATTTTAAAAATATGCGAATGTAAATATAATCATTGAACTTTCTAGAAATGGCGGTTATAGCAATTTTCATTGCCGTGCAAAGCAAACTAATCATAACGAGCTTAAACGTGTTATTAACTTCGCTTTACACGGCAATGGAAGTAATAACAAGCCATTTCAAGATAATTAATGTGTTAAAAATATTTGTCTTGTGTTTTTAAACAGAGTTTAAAACATTAAAACATCACAAGTTTAATAATAATTCCGAAGTCCCATGTTCCTTTCACACAATTTTGATTAAAAACATGGCAGGTGTAGCTACCTAAACAGGAGGTGCTTACCCGTCCGGAGCACCTGGTCTCATTTTCCTGATGGAAGTTCTTGTGTCTAACCTGACTTGTCAGGTTTTTTTTTTACTTTGCGTTTGGATTGTGATTCGGACATGAATCGGTATGCTATGTTATTACAGGTACCTGAGAACCAATGGTTGTATTAAAGATCCGAGCATACTGAGTGTATTTAGTGTTGCCCCTAATAGCCAGTGGTGCCAGTATTTCTTCAGTATTGTCGTATATAAGGAAGGTTTCTTTTTAGACTTATGTGTAGTTGTTTCTCCGTCGTATTTAGACTCTGTGCTGGACAATAAGAAACTTTCTTCAGTATACACAAAACCATTCTGGATTCCATTTTTTCTATTTTTTGTACCCTTCACTACGCGGTTTCTGAAATTATAGTAGCTATAGAACGAAGTAAAGCTAGAACAAACAACATGCAAGATACGTTTCAAAGAAAATCGCATTTTTACTCAGTCAATTTAGCCACTTCTTGATGCAAGCGTCCTATATAGCGGCAATAGGTGATCTACTCTTTTTCAAACATAACGGAGATGTGTAGCGTCCATTGAGACAGGGGGCCTCAGTGTTGAGTCTCATTTGAATGATTACGGCATTGCTGGACTTTTTACAGTTCTATCATGTGCTACTTTTGAATTTTTATGAAATAATACATTCAAAAGTTGTCATGTGCTACTTTTGAATGTATTATTTCATAAAAATTCAAAAGTAGCACATGACAGTTCTAGTAAGGGCATACAATGATAATCTAAACCACAACTTTTGACTCAGAAAGCATGTTACTCGGTCATTAGCGCCATATAGGCAATATAAGCGTCCTGTATTTCAGCCACAAGTGGTCTACTTCTCCTCAAACACTGCGTTTTGGCGAGCACATGGCACCTCGTTTTGTGAAGTATATGAATGTCTACTCTAGTATTTGGCTTTTAATAGCTCAAGTATTGAAAGGAGATGAGAATCATTTCTGGGAATTTCCATCTCCTGTGCGAAATTTGAACCCACAACCCGTGACTACAAAAGTCAGTGACTCGGTCAAGTCCACCAAAACCTTATAGAATTATAAGATCAGTTCGTCTCTTTATGTGAATAAGGTGAATTTGCGGCGATTTCAATTCAAAAATTCAGACATGGAAACGTCAGTTTCCTTGATTGTCGACAAATTACAACATTTCACGGGGTGTTTTTTAATTGCACAATGACATACTTGCAAATGCTTTGTATAATATAGAATTTGAAATTGCACAATGACATACTTGCAAAAGCTTTGTAGAATTTGAAATTGCACAATAGCATACTTGCAAAAGCATTGTATAATGTAGAATTTGAAATTGCACAATGGCATACTTGCAAAAGCTTTGTAGAATTTGAAATTGCACAATAGCATACTTGCAAAAGCATTGTATAATGTAGAATTTGAAATTGCACAATGGCATACTTGCAAAAGCTTTGTATAACATAGAATTTGAAATTTCACAATGGCATACTTGCAAAAGCTTAATATAATATAAAATTTGAAATTCCACAATAGCATACTTGGAAACGTCAGTTTCCTTGATTGTCGACAAATTACAACATTTCACGGGGTGTTTTTTAATTGCAAAAGCTTTGTATAATATAGAATTTGAAATTGCACAATGACATATTTGAACAAGCTTTGTATAATATAGAACTTGAAATTGCACAATGACATACTTGCAAAAGCTTTGTATAATATAGAATTTGAAATTGCAAATGACATACTTGCAAAAGCTTTGTAGAATTTGAAATTGCACAATGACATACTTGCAAAAGCTTTGTAGAATTTGAAATTGCACAATGACATACTTGCAAAAGCTTTGTATAATATAGAATTTGAAATTGCACAATGACATCCTTGCAAAAGCTTTGTATAATATAGAATTTGAAATTGCACAACGACATACTTGCAAAAGCTTTGTAGAATTTGACATTGCACAATGACATACTTTCAAAAGCTTTGTATAATATAGAATTTGAAATTGCACAATGACATACTTGCAAAAGCTTTGTATAATATAGAATTTGAAATTGCACAACGACATACTTGTAAAAGCTTTGTAAAATTTGAATTTGCACAATGACATACTTGCAAAAGCTTTTTATAATATGGAATTTGAAATTGCACAATGGCATACTTGCAAAAGCTTTGTAGAATTTGAAATTGCACAATAGCATACTTGCAAAAGCATTGTATAATGTAGAATTTGAAATTGCACAATGGCATACTTGCAAAAGCTTTGTATAACATAGAATTTGAAATTTCACAATGGCATACTTGCAAAAGCTTAATATAATAAAATTTGAAATTCCACAATAGCATACTTGGAAACGTCAGTTTCCTTGATTGTCGACAAATTACAACATTTCACGGGGTGTTTTTTAATTGCAAAAGCTTTGTATAATATAGAATTTGAAATTGCACAATGACATATTTGAACAAGCTTTGTATAATATAGAACTTGAAATTGCACAATGACATACTTGCAAAAGCTTTGTATAATATAGAATTTGAAATTGCAAATGACATACTTGCAAAAGCTTTGTAGAATTTGAAATTGCACAATGACATACTTGCAAAAGCTTTGTAGAATTTGAAATTGCACAATGACATACTTGCAAAAGCTTTGTATAATATAGAATTTGAAATTGCACAATGACATCCTTGCAAAAGCTTTGTATAATATAGAATTTGAAATTGCACAACGACATACTTGCAAAAGCTTTGTAGATTTGAAATTGCACAACGACATACTTGCAAAAGCTTTGTTGAATTTGACATTGCACAATGACATACTTGCAAAAGCTTTGTATAATATAGAATTTGAAATTGCACAACGACATACTTGTAAAAGCTTTGTAAAATTTGAATTTGCACAATGACATACTTGCAAAAGCTTTTATAATATGGAATTTGAAATTGCACAATGACATACTTGCAAAAGCTTTGTATAATATAGAATTTGAAATTGCACAACGACATACTTGCAAAAGCTTTGTATAATATAGATTTTGAAATTGCACAATGACATACTTGCAAAAGCTTTGTATAATATAGAATTTGAAATTGCACAACGACATACTTGCAAAAGCTTTGTATAATATAGAATTTGAAATTGCACAATGACATACTTGCAAAAGCTTTGTATAATATAGAATTTGAAATTGCACAATGACATACTTGCAAAAGCTTTGTATAATATAGAATTTGAAATTGCACAATGACATACTTGGAAAAGCTTTGTATAATATAGAATTTGAAATTGCACATGACATACTTGCAAAAGCTTTGTATAATATAGTATTTGAAATTGCACAACGACATACTTGCAAAAGCTTTGTAGAATTTGAAATTGCACAATGACATACTTGCAAAAGCTTTGTATAATATAGAATTTGAAATTGCACAATGACATACTTGCAAAAGCTTTGTATAATATAGAATTTGAAATTGCACAACGACATACGTGCAAAAGCTTTGTAGAATTTGAAATTGCACAATGACATACTTGCAAAAGCTTTGTATAATATAGAATTTGAAATTGCACAACGACATACTTGCAAAGCTTTGTAGAATTTGAAATTGCACAATGACATACTTGCAAAAGCTTTGTATAATATAGAATTTGAAATTGCACAACGACATACTTGCAAAAGCTTTGTATAATATAGAAAATTGCACAAATACTTTTTGTAGAATTTGAAATTGCACAATGACATACTTGCAAAAGCTTTGATAGAATTTGAAATTGCACAATGACATACTTGCAAAAGCTTTGTATAATATAGCATTTGAAATTGCACAATGGCATACTTGCAAAAGCTTTGTATAACATAGAATTTGAAATTGCAAAATGGCATACTTGCAAAAGCTTAATATAATATAAAATTTGAAATTCCACAATAGCATATTTGGAAACGTCAGTTTCCTTGATTGTCGACAAATTACAACATTTCACGGGGTGTTTTTTAATTGCACAATGACATACTTGCAAAAGCTTTGTATAATATAGAATTTGAAATTGCACAATGGCATACTTGCAAAAGCTTTGTATAACATAGAATTTGAAATTGCACAATGGCATACTTGCAAAAGCTTAATATAATATAAAATTTGAAATTCCACAATAGCATACTTGGAAACGTCAGTTTCCTTGATTGTCGACAAATTACAACATTTCACGGGGTGTTTTTTAATTGCACAATGACATACTTGCAAAAGCTTTGTATAATATAGAATTTGAAATTGCACAATGACAAACTTGCAAAAGCTTTGTAGAATTTGAAATTGCACAATGACATACTTGCAAAAGCTTTGTATAATATAGAATTTGAAATTGCACAATGACATATTTGAACAAGCTTTGTATAAGGTAGAACCTGAAATTGCACAATGACATACTTGCAAAAGCTTTGTATAATATAGAATTTGAAATTGCACAATGACATATTTGAACAAGCTTTGTATAATGCAGAATTTGAAATTGCACAATGACATATGTGGTAATTTATTCTTTCAAAAGCTCCGTATATAGTAGAAAAGTGGGTTAATTACATTTTACTCAAGATTGACATGCAAAGGAAAGGTTTGATCAATGTAGGCAAAAAATAACAATCGGTTGAGAGAGAGAGGGGGGGGGTTGTGTCGCACTTCCGATTATATTGTAGAGAGGCTCAGGGGATGAATAACCTGGTCTAAAAACCATAGTCTATGTCAGCTTTGTATAATATAGAATTTGAAATTGCACAATGACATACTTGCAAAAGCTTTGTATAATATAGAATTTGAAATTGCACAACGACATACTTGCAAAAGCTTTGTAGAATTTGAAATCGCACAATGACATACTTGCAAAAGCTTTGTATAATATAGAATTTGAAATTGCACAATGACATACTTGCAAAAGCTTTGTATAGTATAGAATTTGAAATTGCACAATGACATTCTTGCAAAAGCTTTGTATAATATAGAATTTGAAATTGCACAACGACATACTTGCAAAAGCTTTGTAGAATTTGAAATTGCACAATGACATACTTGCAAAAGCTTTGTATAATATAGAATTTGAAATTGCACAACGACATATTTGTAAAAGCTTCGTAGAATTTGAAATTGCACAATGACATACTTGCAAAAGCTTTGTATAATATAGAATTTGAAATTGCACAACGACATACTTGCAAAAGCTTTGTAGAATTTGAAATTGCACAATGACATACTTGCAAAAGCTTTGTATAATATAGAGTTTGAAATTGCACAATGACATACTTGCAAAAGCTTTGTATAATATAGAATTTGAAATTGCAAATGACATACTTGCAAAAGCTTTGTAGAATTTGAAATTGCACAATGACATACTTGCAAAAGCTTTGTATAATATAACATTTGAAATTGCACAATGACATACTTGCAAAAGCTTTGTATAATATAGAATTTGAAATTGCACAATGACATACTTGCAAAAGCTTTGTATAATATAGAATTTGAAATTGCACAATGACATACTTGCAAAAGCTTTGTATAATATAGAATCTGAAATTGCACAATGACATAATTGCAAAAGCTTTGTATAATATAGAATTTGAAATTGCACAACGACATACTTGCAAAAGCTTTGTAGAATTTGAAATTGCACAATGACATACTTGCAAACTTTGTATAATATAGAATTTGAAATTGCACAATGACATACTTGCAAAAGCTTTGTATAATATAGAATTTGAAATTGCACAACGACATACTTGCAAAAGCTTTGTAGAATTTGAAATTGCACAATGACATACTTGCAAAAGCTTTGTATAATATAGAATTTGAAATTGCACAATGACATACTTGCAAAAGCTTTGTATAATATAGAATTTGAAATTGCACAACGACATACTTGCAATAGCTTTGTAGAATTTGAAATTGCACAATGACATACTTGCAGAAGCTTTGTATAATATAGAATTTGAAATTGCACAATGACATACTTGCAAAAGCTTTGTATAATATAGAATTTGAAATTGCACAATGACATACTTGCAAAAGCTTTGTATAATATAGACTTTGAAATTGCACAATGACATACTTGCAAAAGCTTTGTAGAATTTGAAATTGCACAATGACATACCTGCAAAAGCTTTGTATAATATAGAATTTGAAATTGCACAATGACATAATTGCAAAAGCTTTGTATAATATAGAATTTGAAATTGCACAACGACATACTTGCAAAAGCTTTGTAGAATTTGAAATTGCACAATGACATACTTGCAAACTTTGTATAATATAGAATTTGAAATTGCACAATGACATACTTGCAAAAGCTTTGTATAATATAGAATTTGAAATTGCACAACGACATACTTGCAAAAGTTTTGTAGAATTTGAAATTGCACAATGACATACTTGCAAAAGCTTTGTATAATATAGAATTTGAAATTGCACAATGACATACTTGCAAAAGCTTTGTATCATATAGAATTTGAAATTGCACAACGACATACTTGCAAAAGCTTTGTATAATATAGAATTTGAAATTGCACAACGACATACTTGTAAAAGCTTTGTAAAATTTAAATTTGCACAATGACATACTTGCAAAAGCTTTTTATAATATGGAATTTGAAATTGCACAATGACATACTTGCAAAAGCTTTGTATAATATAGAATTTGAAATTGCACAACGACATACTTGCAAAAGCTTTGTATAATATAGATTTTGGAATTGGACAATGACATACTTGCAAAAGCTTTGTATAATATAGAATTTGAAATTGCACAACGACATACTTGCAAAAGCTTTGTATAATATAGAATTTGAAATTGCACAATGACATACTTGCAAAAGCTTTGTATAATATAGAATTTGAAATTGCACAACGACATACTTGCAAAAGCTTTGTATAATATAGAATTTGAAATTGCACAATGACATACTTGGAAAAGCTTTGTATAATATAGAATTTGAAATTGCACAATGACATACTTGCAAAAGCTTTGTATAATATAGTATTTGAAATTGCACAACGACATACTTGCAAAAGCTTTGTAGAATTTGAAATTGCACAATGACATACTTGCAAAAGCTTTGTATAATATAGAATTTGAAATTGCACAATGACATACTTGCAAAAGCTTTGTATAATATAGAATTTGAAATTGCACAACAACATACGTGCAAAAGCTTTGTAGAATTTGAAATTGCACAATGACATACTTGCAAAAGCTTTGTATAATATAGAATTTGAAATTGCACAATGACATACTTGCAAAAGCTTTGTAGAATTTGAAATTGCACAATGACATACTTGCAAAAGCTTTGTATAATATAGAATTTGAAATTGCACAATGACATACTTGCAAAAGCTTTGTATAATATAGAATTTGAAATTGCACAATGACATACTTGCAAAAGCTTTGTATAATATAGAATTTGAAATTGCACAACGACATACTTGCAAAAGCTTTGTAGAATTTGAAATTGCACAATGACATACTTGCAAAAGCTTTGTATAATACAAAATTTGAAATTGCACAACGACATATTTCTAAAAGCTTTGTAGAATTTGAAATTGCACAATGACATACTTGCAAAAGCTTTGTATAATATAGAATTTGAAATTGTACAACGACATACTTGCAAAAGCTTTGTAGAATTTGAAATTGCACAATGACATACTTGCAAAAGCTTTGTATAATATAGAATTTGAAATTGCACAATGACATACTTGCAAAAGCTTTGTATCATATAGAATTTGAAATTGCACAACGACATACTTGCAAAAGCTTTGTAGAATTTGAAATCGCACAATGACATACTTGCAAAAGCTTTGTATAATATAGAATTTGAAATTCCACAATGACATACTTGCAAAAGCTTTGTATAATATAGAATTTGAAATTGCACAATGACATCCTTGCAAAAGCTTTGTATAATATAGAATTTGAAATTGCACAATGACATACTTGCAAAAGCTTTGTAGAATTTGAAATTGCACAATGACATACTTGCAAAAGCTTTGTATAATAAAGAATTTGAAATTGCACAACGACATATTTGTAAAAGCTTTGTAGAATTTGAAATTGCACAATGACATACTTGCAAAAGCTTTGTATAATATAGAATTTGAAATTGCACAACGACATACTTGCAAAAGCTTTGTAGAATTTGAAATTGCACAATGACATACTTGCAAAAGCTTTGTATAATATAGAATTTGAAATTGCACAACGACATACTTGCAAAAGCTTTGTAGAATTTGAAATTGCACAATGACATACTTGCAAAAGCTTTGTATAATATAAAATTTGAAATTGCACAATGACATACTTGCAAAAGCTTTGTATAATATAGAATTTGAAATTGCACAATGACAAACTTGCAAAAGCTTTGTAGAATTTGAAATTGCACAATGACATACTTGCAAAAGCTTTGTATAATATAGAATTTGAAATTGCACAATGACATATTTGAACAAGCTTTGTATAAGGTAGAACCTGAAATTGCACAATGACATACTTGCAAAAGCTTTGTATAATATAGAATTTGAAATTGCACAATGACATATTTGAACAAGCTTTGTATAATGCAGAATTTGAAATTGCACAATGACATATGTGGTAATTTATTCTTCAAAAGCTCCGTATATAGTAGAAAAGTGGGTTAATTACATTTTACTCAAAATTGACATGCAAAGGAAAGGTTTGATCAATGTAGGCAAAAAATAACAATCGGTTGAGAGAGAGAGGGGGGGGGGGGTTGTGTCGCACTTCCGATTATATTGTAGAGAGGCTCAGGGGATGAATAACCTGGTCTAAAAACCATAGTCTATGTCAGTTATAAAAATGTTACCCTTTCTTTTCTTGACGATATGCTTTCAAAAATTCAGGAACAACATTTTCACATTTTAATCTCTCTGTTTGTTCCCAAAGATCATCCCGACCTATTGTTTTTTTATACGACTGTAAAACAACCCTGAAATTCAAATAAATAGTACACAACTAAAGAAATGTTTGTTAAACGTAAGCTTGTCCTAGCATATCAGATACTAGGATTTCAGTTTAGCAATCTTAAGTTCCTGTGTAAACCGTAAATTTATTTATATCAAGCAAGAAAATATAAAAGAAAAATTATATTTTTTTTATAAATATATTAATCTATTTTTATAAACAGTAAATATATTTTTAGAAACGATGACCATTAGCCTGTGCACTTTAAAATTCAGAGAATATTAATATAAATCATCAATCTATTTATAGTAGCAGTTACCATGATAACGTCATTAGTTTTAAAATATAAAATTTTTATGTTCATATAATTATACTATTGAGAATTGAATTTGAATTTAGAAATAAAATACTAGTAACACCGAGTTTTATAAAACATCTATATGTTTTGGTGGTACCAGAGACATAGATGCCATGTAACTTACGAATTATACCATATTATACCAGTTTTAATTTTACAGCATTAGACGGTCGTTTCGATATTTTAAAGAGGTATGGCGGGTTTGATAGGCGCTTTTCACATTGCCCCCCTGCTTGAATGGATGAATGACGTAACGGTGTATTTTTAAACACCTGAGGATTTCGAGTTCTATTATTAGACCAGATCTATGAAAAACAAGCGCTTCGTTTGTGTAAACTTGTTTTTCCTTGAAGAGCCGAAGATATTGAACAAACCTTAACATCCATAATATTCATTCTTCATCGTTATACAATAAACAGAAAAACTTGAACAATAAAGTATTAACTTACATCACGTTTCACTAAGAATTCACGGGTGATGTGTGTAGATTAATCACTGTTAAGTGTATAAAAATGTAGCCTGGCTTGATCTGCTAGCAGTGTTTTGAGAGAAGATAACGCTCATTTTTAAAAACTAATATTTGTAAAGGAAAAGTATTACAATAGTATTTTATAAAGATAAAAATAAAAAAAACAATAAGAATAAGAAGAATAAATAAAAAGATATCCGGATGGGATTCGAACGCATGCCTTACAGGTTGCAAAGCATCCTCGCTACCCACTGAGCTAACCACAGCAGTTAGTGCCAGCCTTGTTAAAATGCAACATCACTTACATGTGCAGTGGTCAGTTTTAATTTTCCCTAATTTTCAAAAATTGACCATTTTCTCCTAAGAGGACCAATTTTTTGAAAACTCGTTATGATTGCATATTGAAAATATTTTCAGAAACAATAACGTAAAAAATGGTCTTCCGAGGAGAACACTTTGATAATAATTATCAAAGACGGGGAAACCCCTTTATTTTTCATATTTTAGCATAAACGAGCACAAAGATGAGCTTATTAAGAAAATGAGCTTATTAAGAAAACTACCAGTAAAATATACCTTTGTATGAGCCAAAATATGAAAGTCCACATAAAATACTGCTGCTTTATTATTTAAGTGCAAAAATATTTAGACTTTTATTTTTTAAAAACCAAAATGGTCCACTTAGGACAAATTCTCATCAAACCCGCCATACCTCTTTCACATCAGTAGTGCTTGGACCAAATTTATGAAACCCAAATTGTTTTAAAGATGTTCAAAATACTCAAAGGACCAAAATGTATTTTATCAAATTTAGCCAAGGAAATACTTTGCATGAGAGAGTATACCTTAGTTTTCGAGGATTTATTTTTACTAGCAGCAAATTTTCAGAAAACAATGTAATGTTAAATATTAAGAACTGTTTTTATAGTATCAATCAAAAACAAACATACTAATCCATGTCCGAATCACAATCCAGAAGCAAAGTAAAAACTTTGGAACTGAACTTAGGTTAGACACGTGAACTTCCACCAGGGAAGTGAGGCTGGCTGCTCCGGAAGGTAAGTACCTCCTGTTAAGCTAGCTACACCCGCCACGTGTGTAATCAAAATTGTTTGAAAGGAACATGGAACTGTAGGACGTCAAAAATATCCAGGGCAATCCAAGACACAGAGACATCCTTATCAACAATACTGCGATGGCGGCCATAAAACTTTCTGGGGGCCTTGATAAGCCTAGGCTTGCAATATCCCTGAGTCAACAATTTAAACTACGAAATGTGTGGTACAGAATAAAAATCAAACTTACGGTGTAAACCATGAAAATAACCAATTAGACAATGCAGAGGCATCAGAATCAGGACACTGTGGCTGCAAAAATAAGAATTAAATCATCAAGATATTGCGATTGAAAATGCAATGAATAAATAAATATATATATATAAACATCAAAGGGGTTTTCTTTCACCGTTGATCACACCAAAACAACTTTCAGTTAGTGACCAAAATGCCAGACGGATAACAAAACAAAAATAACGTTTATAGAATGACGACATCAACACAGTTATGAAAATATAATGAACATTATTGGCGTCGTGCTCAGATTGACGGCAAAAAAAACCACCGGAAAGTTAATGATGTCGTGTACAGAAAGAAATACGAAAATATAGTGACTTCATATAAGTATAACAAAATTAAATGCTTTCATGTACAGAAATACGAAAATATCTTGCCGTCATATAATACACCGGAACTTTAATGATGTCGTGTGCAGAAAGAAATACGAAAATATAGTGACTTCATATAACTATAACAAAAATCAAATGCTTTCATGTACAGAAATACAAAAATATCTTGACGTCATAGAGAATAACAAAAATTCGATGAATGCCTTTCCGATGTGGTTTTGGTTCAAGATCATGACACAACTTTGGACCATGAAGATTATCAGTCGCTCAAAGCAAATATGACCCGGACAAAAAAATATATACCTTTCCAAGTAACTGGTAACCGGCATCTGGACGTTTATCAGCGAAACAATGTAATATAAACTCTATAAACAGTAGTATAAAATATATATAATGTATAATGCTTCCCGGGCAATCAATCTGAAATATAAAAATAATGTCGCAGTCTTATAATTGATAACAAATGATATCGTTAATTACATGTAGTTATTTTGCTAATGTATTGTTTGGTTTTGTTTTATGCTAAGACCACCTTCAATGTTAACGCTGTATTCTGCCGCAATCGTATTTACGAGGGGAGGTCAAAAAGTTCATAGAATGGGGTATATATTGCAGCAACAAACCATACATATTATTATTATTTTTCAATATAGTCCCCATTTACCCCAATACACTTAGATCACTATTCTTTTAGACTGTCTATACATTTGAAATAGAAGTCTTCGGTTTGGTCCTGAAACCATGCCACTGTGGCAGCCTTAAGCCCATCATCATCAGAAAATGTGATTCCCCGTGAATGGGATTTCAAATTTCTAAATAGGAAATAATCACTGGGTGCCAAATCGGGACTGTAGGGTGGGAGATTAAGTTGTTCGAACTTGCATTCACGAATCGCTGCTTGTGCAATCCTTGACTTGTGCACAGAAGCATTGTCGTGAAGGAGAAATACCCCTCGGCTAAACTTTCCCCTCTTTTTTAATTTATATTAGATCAGCATAGTACGCCCCAGTGATAGAGATTCTAGCAGGTTTATAATTGGTTAACAGAACACCCTTAGCAGCCCAAAACACAGTGGCCATGACTTTGCTAGCTGATGGTTGGGTTTTGAATTTCTTTGGTGGGGGTGAGACAGGGTGCTTCCATTGCATGGACTCTTTTTTTGTTTCTGGGTGCCAATGATGAATCCATGTTTCGTTACCAGTTACTAAACGTAAATGGAAGCTCTCCGGGTTGTCATTATAAATTCCAAGAAGCTCCCGACTTGACTTGAGTCTTTAAAAGCGATCCTGCACATTACGGTTATTGGGGACCCATCTAGCGGATACTTTTGACATCCCAAGATGCTCGTGGATAACCGTGTATACACTTCCATGTGAAATGTCACACTCCCTAGCTATGTCATCAATCCTAATTCGACGATAATTCATGATGAGGGTTTCCACAGACGTGACAATTTCCTTTGTAATGGCATCAGCTGGCCGACCTGTCCGTGGGTCATCCTTCAGTGAGGTGCGCCCAGGTTTACATTCAGCTGACTGTGGAATATGCAGGGCCACTGTCACCGTACACCTCGGCCATTCGCCGGCGAATTTCTTTGCCATTTGATCCCTCTACTGCGAGGAACTATATTACTGCCTACTGCCCTAAACTCAACATTTTGATTTCCCATCATTGCTTGATGGTCACCAACTGTGAATGCTTTTGAGAATTACACAAATATGTTGTGACAAATGAACTTGATATGTTTAGAATGGCGGAATGTTGTGTTGTCTAAATAAGTAAAGAAAATGTGTGTTACGCTTGGCTGAATACGCTGTTCTATGAACTTTCTGACTTCCCCTCGTGATATGTAACTTATGTTGGGCTATAAGCTTGTTTTTGCTTTATGTTAATAGATATTATAATTATAATTTGAATTATAATAATAATAATAATTATTATTATCAAACTAAAATTAATATACAGTCAAGCCTGCCTTCATGATCACTTTATATAAGGGTCACTTGTTTTAAAGGTCAGTACAATTTTATCCCGATTTTTCTTTATTTTATTTAAACTTGCATAAATGAGTGACCTCCTCGTAAAAGTCAGTTTTACTGGTTCAGTTTGATGGTCTTTATAGACAGGTTTGACTGTATAACTTTATTTCGTTTTATTAAACTATGATTTTCAAAATTGCGTAAAACATCTAAAATTCTATGTAGTTTCTCCTTGCATTACTTCTTATCTTGTTAATCAAGGGGTGGCTAATCTCTCTAATGAAGTGCACTGTTGTTGTATTGTTATCCTGTCATCTTTTTGCTCAGTCTGTTTAATTCGCTTCTAGTTGTAAGCGTCTTCTGTACCGGCCACAGGTGGCTTAATCTTTTTCGGTCTCTACAGAGGTGTCTTTAGCGTGCACTGAGACACAGGACCTCAGTGTTGAGTCTCGTCTGAAAGACTTTTCTGGTAATGAGCTTTTTACGGCTCTAGTATGGGCAGGAGATGAAAATCATCTCAGAAAAGTTCCAAGTCCTGAGTGAGGTTTGAATCCATGAGCCTTGGTTCGGAAGCCAGTGACAGTACCACTTGGCCATGTGCATGTCCATCAATCGGCCATGTCTACCCATTAGATTTATAAATTTAGGTAACACATTCGTAAAACCTTTAGCACATTCTCACTTCATAGGTATGCCCTGTCAACCATTTTTTGAAGATGTTTGTTTTTAAACATAAATTATTAATTCAAAAAGAAACTTTTTGAAAGTTTTCCAGTTACCACTAGAGACAAGATTAGCAACTGATTTTGAAACCATTACACAAGTGTTAACCTTTCGACATGTCTGTACAGTATCTGACTACTGTGGTAACTCAGTTGGTTAAGTGCTCGCTCCACAAGTGGGAGGTCGTGAGTTCGAGCCCCGACCGGGTCTGACCCAAGATTTGAAAGTGGGTAGTGGCTGTTGTTCTCGCCAAGCACTCGTCATTACGAAATGAAAGTCACGGTTGTTTCGGATGGGAACTTAAAATAAACGAGGTCCCGTGTCACGGTGGGTTTGGCACGATAAAGTACCCTGCTGTATAATGCCATCAGCGCAACACGCAGGTAAAATTTCTTCACCTTCGCCTATAGCTTGCGACGTTTCGATATAAGTGAAATATTCAGGGACGTTCAACACCATTTACTCAACTCATAACTCTAGTACCGTATCTGGTCTGAGTGAATACTTACATTTTCAGATATTTTATCTTGTACAGGAATTATATCACATATCACAGCTAAACCCCAAAACAAAAACAGAATACCAGAGCTGGGGATACCCTTTATACGTAGATACTGAATGAAACCAGTCAGAAAAAGCTGAAATAATATAAAATAAAATAATAATAATTAATACAATACAACTGTCATGTGCTACTTTTGATTTTTTTTTTTAATAATACATTCAAAAGTTATTGTCTGGTGCTTGCTATTTTGAATGTATTATTTTAAAAAAAATCAAAAATAGCAAAGATTCAAAACGATTGCTGAAAAACTGTAGACAGAGTTAAATACACAATGATTTTAATTTTGGAAAAATTAAACGTACACAGCATCCTCAAGTCATAAAACAAAACATGTGCTGAAAAATAGCTGAAGCCGTTCAATGCAAAAGCAATTTTTATCGCCACCAGACAAACAGACGGACTGTATAATATAAAACAACCCGTCATCATTTTACATGTATATCAAACTATTGTACTCACAAATACTGAAAATCTCAGAACAACAGCCACATAATAAGCAGAAGTAAGTTTTTTGTCTACATCACAATTATATCCATAATTATCGTAAGCCCAAACTTCTAGTGCAACTGTAACGAAAAGTAACACACAGCCAACCTGAAAATAAAATATTGTATAAATGTTAAAACCTTTCAAAAACGTGATTATGATGAAAATCAGTAAAACCTTTATTAATTGCTACAATTTGTTTAGTATGTTTGTGGCATTATAGAGAAATTTGGAAATTATACAAGGGCGAATTATAAAGATAGATATAAAAAATAGACTTTTTGGGGTTTTAATTTATTTTGGCAGTAGCAAATCAAAGTGAAAATGATATCGAATGACATAAAACAGTGATTAATGATTTGCAAAGTGGTTAGTATATGAGTTAACCCCTTAAGCCGAGGTTTTTTTTTTTTTTTTTTTTTTTTTTTTTTTTTTTTGTGATTCTTTTACAAATCCAGTACCTGATTTTCAATGAAGTTTTTCAGGTATTCAGACTTAAAGTTGTAGATAAAAAACATAATAATATATGTCCGAATCACAATCGAGAAGCAAAGTAGTAAAAACTTTGAGACTAACAAATAAGTTTAAACACGAGAACATCCACCAGGAAAGTGAGATTGGGTGCTCCAGAAGGGAAACAACTCCTGCTTAACTAGCTATAGCCGACTCGTGTGTAATCAAAGTTGAAAGGAACAATGGGACGTCGAATATATCAAGGGCAATCCTGGACACTGATACATCATTCTTATCAACAATACTTTAATGACGGCCAATCCATAGAGAAGTATTGTATACATACCGATTTCGTTATACTAATTGGTGTAGCAGGAAGTGTGTATGCTACCGGTTTTTTGGCTAAATAGTATATGTAACCCGGAAGTGAAAGCAGCAGCCATGCGCAAGGCACCCACACGAGTACTGTCAATTGGAAACAATCAGTAAACTTCGGTACATCCAAACTTAAAACTTGATCATTCTACAATGTAATAACATAATCTTTATATTAAAATTTGTATGAAAAAAAACAAGACATCAAAAGCTATATATATTTTTTGTAGTTGGTGACGTCTCGACATAAGTTAAATATTCTTGACTGGAACGAACAATCACGTTCAATCATTAAATCAATCAATCAATCTTTAATATTTACAATATGACTGTATCTCTCTTCGATGAAACATGTAGAGGCAATTGTATTGCAATTCCCGTTAAAGGCCAATAGGGATCAAGACCCTTGATGTGTATCAATTTCCCCGCAATATTACGTCATGTCTCGCATAGGGGTCACGTGATCATGTAAGATACGCCGATCTTGCATGGCTAAAAACCCTATATCACACGAGCAGATATGGAAAAAATAGCGTCAAGGTACAAGATATTTATTAAAACAAAGAATTGTAAATAAAAGACATGAGATTTCTGCTCATGGTATTTCAAGGGGTAATGAAAGATAGTGTTGCGCGTGCCAAATTCAAAATGAAGGGCTTCGCATGATACCATGATCAGAATGTCATTTCTTAATTAGAATTTGTATTAAAAACTGCGACATTCAATATTTTTAATTCAAGAAAGCCTTTTTTATTTTATGCACTGTCTTCATACATTAATGAACATCTGCAGGGTCATGACCTTTGGGTCATATGTTATCTAGCCCGAAAAACGTGTGAACATTCTCGTATAATACAAATTTGCATTGCCGTTTTTAACAGATTCCCCTATTCGTATGACTTGTTTCACATCTTTAGATAATACATTATTCAATGCTGCTTTGTTTCAAACATTTTGATTGGTTAGATCGTTTCTGTTATTTTTGCATGAATAGATTGGCATCTCCATGGCGTCATCTTATTATGGACGACGCACAGATTTGAATTCCTACGCCATAGCGATGCTACATTGTTGTTTAAATTTTTGATTAGTTGTATGATAATTTCCTTTGAAATTAAAAATTGAATTTTAAGAAATGAAATTGATTTAACATTTTGGTATGCAAGTATGGAAGAATTTGCACACTTGTAATTTAATTATACATAATTCGCTACGCGTGTTATTGCTTGTGTAAAATATCAAAATGAAGGGTTATTTTCATTTTTACAATAAATAAATAAATAAATAAATAAATAAATAAATAAATAAATAAATAAATAAAAAAGATAAATAAATAAAAATAAATTATTAAATAAATAATAAAAATAAATAAATAAATAAATATACACATGAATCTTCCGACTGATATGAGGTAAATCAAACAACATGTAACATTACAAGAAAGCTACATAACAAGTGTCACATCTGATGTGTTTAAACTAACATAAAGTGTAACGAAACTGGAGAGGGATGAGGGTAAAAGACGATAGTATCAACCGGTTGTACTGGCACATGTACATAGGTGACATGTAAAAAATATATAAAATATCTTATAAATGTATATTTATATATGAAGTAAAAGTACACATTTTCAACCGAAAGTTTTGCGTAATTCTATTGTGGCACACGCAAAAGTGATTCGCATGTTCGCATATTTCATTCGCGTGAGCACACGAGAACTCATACGCCAGCAGGCAATATCTTTAAAATATCTTTAGCATATTCACACAAAAACCTTTGAGTTAGCACGTAAATCATTAAAGTAGTTATCGCGTAAGCATATTTATAAACGCTATCGCTTGTGCACGCAATGGTTATTCGTGCTCATGTTACCTATGTGCCGCCGCATAATTCATATACCTGTTATAATTTATGTTCAAAAAACCTGCATTAATTATCATAATTTATTAAGTCAGATTTCTATTGATTAAATAGAATTTTATGTCTCAGTCTGGCATTATTTACTTATATTAGTCAGTTATATTAGTTGGGCTTTAAATGAGTTTTGTATCATGTATTTTTTTGTTTTATTTTATTTTATTTATTTATTTATTTATTTTTTTTTTTTTTTTTTTTGTAAATTACACATCGAAAAGAACATGTCTCTTATAAATTTTACCTACAGATAACAAGAAAGAGTCGAGCTCGGATGCCTAATAGCCGATGTATGCATAGCTAGTGCCAAGACCTGAATAGCAGTTGTCAAAATAGCTGAGATGACTTGCATCATGATCAATTCATTAACATACATGTAGTGTTCAAATTTTGACAGTTCTGCAAGATTTTCGCTTTAGCAAACAAAAAATGCACGCTTAAGTGTTTTTTCTGTAATTCAGAAATTTGAAAATGATGAAAAGTATCAAGAGATATGATTTGGTGTTAACTTGTTAGATTGTATGTTCAGGAAAGGTCTGCTTATATTGAGAAGTTTTCTAAAGGTTTTTGTTTTCCCTCCCCGCTACTTTTTCGGCTCGTCCGACCACAGAAAGCGGACAACCAACATTTTTATTCCAGGGTGGCATCTAGAATGTGGTGGTTCGGACTCGATTCGGTTTTTGATACAACCTATTTATAAACCAAATGTAGACACAAAAGGGAGAATGTTGACATTGACTGAAAAATGCCATATACCTTTTTTAAAGTTTTGTGGCTTAATGCATTAAAACTATTGCACAAACCATTTATGAATGCATTGAGTGATAACATTTAAAAAGGTACATGTATAAGGCAAAACTATTATTACCTCTCTCTCTCTCTCTCTCTCTCTCTCTCTCTCTCTCTCTCTCTCTCTCTCTCTCTGTGTAGGTGTGTGTTACATTAAATAAGAAGCGTTCTTATGTGTCAGTAACCTAGACTTTAAAAATAAGCGTAATTTAAAAAAAAAACTATAAACAGCTGGCGTTGTTAGAACATATGGATATGATATGTTAGAATGTGATATGGTGTAATTTACCAAATGTGTTCAATTTTAAGCGACGTCTTCTGATTAAATTTCATAAGATACAAGATTCAAATATTTTGTTACTTCAAGTCCAAACTTCTAAATATGAGAATTGATTGATTGATTGATTGATTGATTGATTGATTGATTGATTGATGTTACAATTTATGTATCCTAAAACAGGTAAACAACAGTAAAACCACTCGAATTAATATTATGATTAATGATGAATAATTATTTTTGATAAACACAATATGTACAAAAAAACTTTGGTCGTAATTCAGAAAGTCGGCAGTAATAAAAACAGGCGGCGAGAAGGGGCGTAATCCAATTAAAAGACCGTAATAAAAAGGAGGGGGGGGGGACATAATCCGATTATTAGACGAGTAGACCGTAATAACTACATTGAATGGGCCGATGTAAGCATCACACAATAGACCGCAAACAATATCCAGATTGAGCCTGTTATTTTAGGCATTTAAGATCGAAATGCTTGTAGGTACGAAAGCCTATTAAGCTCATAAAAAAATTAAAAGGCGTAATAACGCGAAATAAAGGCGTTATACTGCGAAAAAAGGCGTTATAACACGAAATAAAGGCGTTATAACGCGAATTAAAAGGCGTTAAAACGCGAAATAAAGGCGTTATAACGCAAATTAAAAGGCGTTAAAACGCGAAATAAAGGCGTTATAACGCGAATTAAAAGGCGTTAAAACGCGAAATAAAGGCGTTATAACGCAAATTAAAAGGCGTTAAAACGCGAAATAAAGGCGTAATAACGCGAATTGAAAGGCGTTATAACGCGAAATAAAGGCGTTATAACGCCTTTAGAAAGGCGTAATAACGCGAATCGAAAGGCATTATAACGCCTTTAGAAAGGCGTAATAACGCGTTTTTGTCTATATATAGAGCAGTCACTTGAGAATGTTAACAACCCTCACCACAAACAGATTGGTTTTAGTTTGAAAAGCTTAAGGCAACTGTAGATCTATTCATACTAAGATGTCACAGGTGTCATTTAATCATTGTTAAAAGTTAGCGATTGACAATTGGACAGGAACTTTTTAATAAATAGCTATGTGTACATTGCCAATGTTTATCAATGTTTATATTTCAGATTACTTAAAAGATTTCCATCCCCATATATAAAATGATACTCTTTATGAAAAAAACAACACTTTAACATTGAAAAGAAACCTTTCTTTCTGTTTTACTGAAATAGTATGTTCATTTCAGCGCAGGATCGGATGATGTGCAGTTTTTTTTTAATTTTCATAAGATAAATACATATAAAACAGCTTATTACATTACATATAGTTGTGCAGGAAACACACACACAGACACACACACACACACAGACACACACACACACACACTTTTAATATGTATGTAAAGTGTGGGGGTAGAGATTAAACACCAGGACCTCCACATCATTATGGAAGGCATCTTAACTTCGCGTTATAACGCCTTTCAATTCGCGTTATTATGCCTTTGTAAAGGCGTATTTTGCGTTATAACGCCTGTCAATTCGCGTTATTACGCCTTCATTTCGCGTTATAACGCCTTTCAATTCGCGTTATTACGCCTTTCTAAAGGCGTTATAACGCCTTTTTTCGCATTATAACGCCTTTTTTTCGCGTTATTACGCCTTTTAATTTTTTTTTATTTATGAGCTTAATAGGCTTTTGTATGTAGGCTCTACAGCAATTACGATTTGCTGTTCTTCGGCTGGTTTTTGAAAATATAAGACATACAATACATAATTTGAATGAAAAATATCCAGTTCGAAAAAAAAACACATCATCTGTTTGTGACATAATTTACAATTACCAGTGTAACACGTTATTACTGTTATGCAAAACTGATATATATTTACACGTTTATAAGCAAACTGCATTGACTTGTCCGTTTGACCTTGTATTAAAAAAATCATCAAAGTCAAATCATCCAATACATTTGTTGTGTTAGGTTTCGCAGGTAATGCGTAACAAATGCGTGTTTCTCATAAAATAGACAAAATAACACCTGCGTCCCCTATATATAAAGCAATGCTCTATAACAAATATCTAAATTAAAGGTAAAGCGGACAGGTCAATGTTGTTTAATTATATCTGTTAACTTGCTTTTTAATCTGAAGTTGTAGGTGTGATACGGAGGTTTGTTTACAGTATTTTATCATATTTTAATTCCGTGCATGCGTATCTATTTAAAATAATAAATCAAATTTGAACAGCTGTGATCAAAGTTTGTCATCCTGTTTCCAGCATACATACATTATCCCTGTCATGATTTTGAATTTTTTATTAAAATAATGCATTCAAAATCAAAACATGAAAACTGAAATTTTAATACACGTCCAACTCTTCCCACACCGATGAACAGAACAGGACACATTAGAGTCATCGATTTAATTACCTTAATAGATGTTTAAAGTCAAACCTGTCTATTGAGTTCACCTGACGGAACCAGTACAAGTGGACTTGATGGACAGGTAGTCATTATATAAAGGTTCAAATAATATGAATATAGAGCCATTGGGATAAAAATTATACAGGCCACGATTTCACAATAATTCCTTAGCTATGATTTTTCTTAATTCAAATCTGGAAAAGTTCATACCTTAACAATTTCGTTAAATTTGAAACTAGGTCACATTTTGAAGATCACTTCAAAGCTTATAACATTTTTAGTATTGTCGAATTTATATGTTTCATGTTTCTTCATTTTCCAAAAAAAAAAAAAAAATACCATTGTCATAATTTGCTTAAATTAAGTTGAGGAAAATCTTAATTAAGAAGGCCTTGTCATTTAAAACTAGCTGGTGGCTCTTACATAGAGTTGACCTTTAGGACATGATTGGCTGTATAACCTTTGTGTCTTTTAGAAGATGTGGTCCTTTTAAATATAAGCGGAACATTAATAAAATAATATTCATTAGAATACGGAAGTTGACCTCGATAATAATAATAATAATTATTATTATTATTATTATTATAATAATAATAATAATAATAATAATAATAATAATAATAATAACTTCGAATGTTTGATCTAAAACGTCAACAGACCACTCCGGTGGCTCATTTGGTAAATCGTTAGCCCAGTGGTTAAACTTTCGACAGGTCTGTACTGTACCTCGTTAGCCCAGTGTTAAACTTTCGACAGGTCTGTACTGTACCTCGTTAGCCCAGTGTTAAACTTTCGACAGGTCTGTACTGTACCTCGTTAGCCCAGTGTTAAACTTTCGACAGGTCTGTACTGTTATTCGTTAGCCCAGTGTTATACTTATGACAGGTCTGTACTTCTATAAATGGCTTACTTACCCAAAGTGTGGAATTTCCACAGAAACTAGAATATATATCACTGTCAGTAGCCATTATATGTCATCAAGTTTTTATCAATTCCACAACTATTCAGAGAAAGAAGGTAAGAATGAAAGACAAGTATAGCCTCCCTTTCCACAGAAATAATAAAATTAATTTCACTGCTATTGAAAAAAATTAAGATCTAATATTAATGTCAAGTTGAGCTTCCCTTGCGTATCAATTCCACAGCTGTTGATAAGGGTAAAAATTCAATGTCAAGTTGAGCTTTCGTTTCCACTGAAATAGCACGTATGGATTCCACAGCTATTAAGAAAAGGGTATAAAAAGTGTCAAGCAACGCTTCCCTTTCCACAGACGTAACACAATTAATTCCACTGCGATTGAGAAAACTAAGATAAAAATCAATGTCAAGTTGAGGTTCCCTTTCCACAAAAATAGCACGTATCAATTCCACAGTAGTCAAGTTGCAATTCTCTTTCCACAGAAACACGAGATACCAATCCCACGGCTAATATATAACAGGCCGAAAATGAATACTAAATTACGATTTCCTTTCCACAGAAATAAATCGTATCAATTCCATAGTTAACCAGAAAAGTTCAGAAATGAATACCAATTTCATATTCCCTTTCCTCAGAAATAACAAGTGACAGTTCCACAGCTAATTAACAGGTCAAAAATGAAAGTCGAAATGAAGTTTTCCTTTCCACAGATATAACAAAGATGTGTATACTCAACCAATATTTAACATAAATATATACACGGCCATCCTATACTTTATATATATACATGTACAGCTATCCAGTATTTTACATATATCTTAATAATCAACATTTAGAAGCATACTAATGCGTGTATAACTAGATTATATATAGTGTTCTTGCATCAATACATAATAGTTCAATGCAACCCTACATGTTTGCACTCGACATTTGTCCCTTTAACACAGCCCTAAATATTTGCACCCGGCACGTGTGTCCCTTTACAAAAATTAAGTTGCTTTTCCGTGTTTCCCTTTATGAAGCCTGAAGCATTTGCACCCGACACATGAATGATGTTGTTGTTTAATGTACCTCCCTCGGGTGAAAGTATTTGCCACCGACACGTGTGTCTGTTCACAAAAATTATGTTGCTGTTGAATGTACCTCCCTCAGTTGTAAGTATTTGCCACCCACGTATGTCCTTTCACAAAATAGTATTATCATTTAAAGTTGCTTTCCTCGGTTTTGTCACTCGGGCCAAAATATTTGCACCCGGCACATACATGTACATACCTCTTTTCAGTTTTCAAAATGTTCACCTTTGACTTTTGAAATTGTGATTTGAATATGGACCGGTTTGTTTGTAAGTGACTATTTAGATTGTGAGTTAAAAATGGACCAGTATGTTTGTGGTTGACTTATGGAATCGTAATATGAACATAAACCGATGTGTTTGTGATTGACATTTTTGGTTGTGATTTGAACATGGACTGGTGTGTTTTTTTTCCTCACTTTTGGGATTGTTATGATATTCCCCGCTTAAAAAGTGGTGGGTATATAGTGATATGGGTGTCCGTCCGTGTGTCCGTCCGTCCTTCCGTTACACCTTAGGGTACCTATTTTTTATCCGCAACTCCTCCTAAACCCTTCAATGGATTTTCGTGAAATTTTCACACAATCTTTGTGATATAATGTAGACGTGCACCTCCTGTTTAAAAATTTGATCCGATGGATTTTTTTATGTGGGGGAGCGAGGGCCATTTTTTGTGAGGTTGTGGCTCACAGTTTTTCTAGTTTAAACATGGATCGCTATGTTTGTGATTCATTCTTTCTTCATACACAACAAAGTACAATGTATAATTACAATTTGTTCATCTAAAGATTAAGACAGGGACGTCTAGTGTCACACTATGAAATACACGCAGTATAGACCCTGAAAATCACGTAATCCTTGATAGTATCAGAATCATCCATTTACCAAGGTCACGAGTGGTAAACGTCAAATCCCTTTATATTAGCAGAGGCCGCGGTTGCCTAATGGAAAAGAAGTCGGTTTACTAATCCAGGGTCTCTATTGTTGGGTTGATTAGGCGTCTGACTATAACAATATACATGTACCATGATCAACAGAATTTCCTACAGGAATTCCACAATGGTGGGAAATTCCATATAAAAGACAGACCAGTCAAAAGTTTAATACTGAGCTTATGAATTAGTGCTTAATCGGTCCTGATCAACAGAATTCCCTACAGGAATTCACAAAGGTGGACATTTTCATATACAAGACAGACCAGTCAAAAGTTTAACACCGAGCTTATGAATTAGTGTTAAATTGGCAATTCTCCTTTCGCTTTCTGATCACTAGATATAATTTATCTATTAGTCGCTCGACAGCCGGTTTTGACTCAGTTTTGCTGGCTCAGTGTTAAACGTTCGACAGGTCTGTACTGTATAGAGATGTCCACCGACATTGCACAACGGTAAGGAAATTTCATCTGTAGAGATAACAAAAACAAAAGAAATTTTCTCCGATAAATTGAATTCAATGTCACGAAATTGGAGTACGAAGGAATGGCTGTATTACTAATCACCTAACAGAATCGAACGGTTAATTAAATGCGATGTCACGTAACTAGTGATTGTTACAACCGGATTAAATCGGTTACTTATCAGACTTGAAGGATCAAGTCCCGATTTCACAATCATTCCTTAGCCATGATTTTCCTTAATTTAAATCTTTCACAATTTCAAATCTTCATAATTTTGTTAATTTTCAAGATATTCAGGAATTTAAGGTGTCATTTATAAGATCACCTTTAGATTAAAACATTTGCATTTGCAGTTTTGACAAAAATATTCATCAGTATTTCCAAAAAGAGATTACCAAAATTTGCTAAATTTAAGTTGAAAAAATCTTAGCTAAGGAATGATTGTGAAGCCGGGCCCTGTTGTAGAGTGTGATACAAATAAGAAAAACAAAAAACTTAAGGTTGATTGAGTGATTGAATTGGCTTTTACGTCCAAGTCAAGAATATTTCCTTTATATCGCAACGTATGAAACTATAGGTGAAGTTGCAAAAATTGCGTATAGGGCAATACAAAGGGAGGGATTTTGTTTAAACGTCAAGCTTGCCATGACACATATCGGGTTTTTCTGTTGATTGAGTGATTAAATTGGCTTTAACGTCCCAGTCAAGACTATTTCACTTATATCGCAACGTAAGGGACTATGGGCGAAGTTGCAGAAAATGCGTTCGGGGAAATGTGATGTGAGGGATTGCCATGACACATATCGGGTTTTAAGGTCTTTTTCTCACTACTCTCAAATGCAGAGTTCAAGATTCGTGGATGAACAATCACTGCCTATTTTTATGTCTTGGTCATACCCGGCCTAATTAGAACACACGAGCTTCCACATACGATCGAGTCGAACTACCGTAACGAATGAGGGAAAAACTGAAAAAACACATAGGAAGGATCCGTCCTGGTAGACTTTGGGGGTTAGCTGAAAAGAAAAAAAATCTTGAAATACAGATTATCTATACAAAATACATGTACAGTACGGAAATGTGGAAATGTTAACACTCTGTCGCTTATTAGCAATATTTCGGCTGCTGCTTTCTATATCGCGGTAGGTTTTCGTTTGGTTGGTTTGTTTGTTGAATGTTACTTAACGTCACATCAGCAATTTTCAGCTATTCGTATACATGTGAAGGGCGAGTGTGTTGTATATGGTCTCCCTTGTACTAGCGCGCACTCAAGGCCACTTTAAGGTGCTAGCTCACCGGATCAGTGCGCCGCAGACAAGCTTATTATACTGATACCAGGTAAATCGGTAGAAGCCATTCGCTTTCCCACGCGTGGTCTGAGTGGGACTCGGACTCGCAGCGGTGAGAGACCCTGGATTTATAGACTGGCGTCTTATCCATTATGCCATCGCGGCTTCTCGGTAGGGTTTCGACCACAAGCTATCCATATCTCGGACACTCGGCCGTTAAACTTTCAGGGAGCCTGCTCTGTACATGGGTTAATTTCTAGAGATAAACAATACCCCAGGATCATGACTCTGAATACCTTAATTTTAAATACTTGGTCAGGTACATTTTAAATGTTGACTTAAATCAAAACTACAGTACATACCTGTCGAAAGTTAAACAACGAGCTAACGAATTAACAGTTCATCTATGTCTATCTTTTAATTATAAACTACACATTGCACAGACACTTAACTTTCTGCCTATATAATAGTAGATGTTTACATTGATGCTGTAAGCCAATGTGTTCCGAGGTACTGGGGGTATCCATACTTGGTAGTGTCATTGCCTATGAATAGTAGTACAAAATGATATTAAGAAATTTCAAGCACAATTAAAGCTTTGCTCAGGCACTTTACTTTCCGTGTATATGCAATATACTGTGTAATCGTATTTGAGATGAAATACTTGACAGAAGTAAACGAAATTTATTTTGCAATATAATAAAAGGGTTATTGAACTGATATTGTGAAATATTCTCCCTCGTTGACTCGATCTTTGCACTCGAAAGATCGTCTAAATATCGACTCAACGAGGGACAATATTTCAAAATATCAGTTGAATAACCCTATAGTATCTCGGCAGCTTTTTTGGCAGCTGTATTCTAACACCAGGCGGCTTTTGTTTGTAAGTATCTTTCCGTATCTCGACCACTCGGCTGCCGAGCTTCGACTTCTTTTCATTAGCTCAGTGTTAAACTTTCAACAGGTCTGTGCTCAATATATTAATTTACCTCAGGATTATGACCCTGAATATATTAATTTTTAAAACTTGCTACGTCACACATTATTTTCTCTCCGTTATAGTTGCTGAACTTTAAAGTTAAAGCTCTCCATTACCACAAACACGTACACAAAATGAAAATAATGAAACACAAACATAGCAGTCCATGTCCAAACTATAATCCCAAAACGAAGTAAAAACCTTAATGAATACAGGCACCAATTACACAATCACACGTTATTAATATTTTTCTTAACTGAAATCTAGTAAATTTAGCAGCATTTTATGGTACAACAAATAAAAAGTCGCGACTAAATTAAATTTTAGCTGTAATAAGATTTGAGTGATTGTCAAAATGACACCTTTAATTCCGAAATATCTTCTCCTGGCATCTTCTGAATTTCAAATGCGTTTTATATGGCATGAACTTCCAGATCAAAATATTGTTTAAACTAAGTCGCTAAGTAAATTATTACAAAGTTTCTGAAAAAGTTTGATATGGTTGTTTTAAAACTCGAAAATTTAATGCAACAACATTCGTCATACCAGTATTGCTTATAACATTAATCGTGTTAATTGTATTCCATTTGGCCATTCGTCTCCATCCAGTTGTCTTCATTTCACAAAATAAAGCAAACAAAATAACTTATGTTATATATTACCTTTTTTTATTTATTTATATACAATTTACATTTATCTATAGTGTGTGTGTGTGTGTGTGTGTGTGTGTGGTGTGTGTGTGTGTGTGTGTTAAATGTAACAACGCATTCGACTTGTTTTATCACATATAAACATTGGAATGTAACTAACAGTTTGGGTAAATACGAACTGTAACATTTCAAGTGAATATCGACTGGCTCTACAACTGTTACAGCGACAAACATCTATATTCTATCAGTGTTTAGTTCCGCTGTTTGGACTTCACTGTTCTATATCATTACTTTAAATTTAGACAATTATGTATTATGAAATAAATGTTTTTAATGGTAGCCAGTAATGTATGTCTCAACATATATATAGATGGTTTTTGACTTGTTCGTTACGCTAACCTGATTTAGTAAATTAAAATAACATTATAAAATTTGACTCCATGTTCCAACGATAATAATACCGCATTTTACCAAATTAAAATACGAATTTGGCCTGTTGAACAGCGACATGCCATCCATACCTTTGTTTAATACCGGCTCATTATTTACTTTTTAACGGAACATTAAACAATTGTCTCAAACTTCAGAGTTTAACTTTGTTTGTCAATCTAACCAGACTTCCACCATTAACATTAAATTAAAATTAATACGCTGTATGCCATTTTACGCTGCCATGTATACATCCTTTCCACATTTTTCATATATTGATTCAGAAATCATCACACCATCAGACAATTTTTTTTCAACAATTGCATCGTATACAAGGGTTCTTGTGAAGCTACAAACGTTACATGGGTAATATTATTTGCTTGGGTTTAATTTTGTATACCTGATGGATTCTTACCATTTACAAAATATTGAACTTATACAATATATGCCATATTATGCTACTATATCCACAATCTTGTCAAATTACTTTATACTGACAAAACTTGCATGTATAGTGCAACCATCACGAAATTTGTATCGTATGTTGCTTCCATTTAAATTGTAGCATATACAAGGTTTTTTTGAGACTACTCAATATGGACGATGCTTTTATCTGCAGTGATTAAGCTTCAACTATTTACAAACTACATAATTTACACATAATATGCCATATTACACTATCATACCCATTATTGCCACATTATTTCATTCTGACATAGTTATGACATGCGGTATGTTGGAACCACCAAATCATCAGACATTTTGTCCAAAATATAGAACTTATATACTATATGTTATATCACGCTACCATACAAACATTATTGTCACTTTACTTTCAATTTCCACAACAATCGCATGCATATTGGAATCATCCCACCATCAGGTACTTCATCCACAATTATATCATATATTGCGTCTCTTTATATTGAGGCATGTACCAGGTGTTTGACAAGACTTAAATTTAACATGAAAGACAATATTATCTTCAGAGTTCAATCTCGTATACATATGTTTAACCATTTACAAACTTAAGAATTTATACACTACATGTATATGTAACATCACACTGCCATGCCCACATTCCTGCCACATTATTTCATCCTGATATAGTAACTACATGTATGTTGGAATTATTGCACCATAAGAAACTTGTTCGCAATATCACCATATATTTGTTCTTAGGAATTGTAGCATGTGCATAATTTTTTCAAATGTCAAATTTGACATGATTGTTAGCATTCTATATTTCGTCCTTATAAACTTTGACATATATCAGACTATTTCAAATCTCAAATTTGACATGGTTGGTAGCATTCTACATTTTGTCCCTATAAATCTTTACACAAACAAGACATTTTTCAAGTCACAAACCAGATATTATGCAAGCCTCAAACTTGACATGGTTGGTAGTAGTCTACATTCCGTTGCTATAAACTTTGATATATGCCAGACTTTTTCAAGCCTCAAATTTGACATGGTTGGTAGTAGTCTACATTCCGTTCCTATAAACTTTGATATATGCCAGACTTTTTCAAGCCTCAAATTTGACATGGTTGGTAGTAGTCTACATTCCGTTCCTATAAACTTTGATATATGCCAGACTTTTTCAAGCCTCAAATTTGACATGGTTGGTAGTAGTCTACATTCCGTTCCTATAAACTTTGATATATGCCAGACTTTTTCAAGCCTCAAATTTGACATGGTTGGTAGTAGTCTACATTCCGTTCCTATAAACTTTGATATATGCCAGACTTTTTCAAGCCTCAAATTTGACATGGTTGGTATTTACTAGGTTAGCGTCTTTAGCCATACTATAGAACACTCCGTCTTCATTCTGTAACAAGGTGCTAGGGCTGTCTAACTCAACTATTTTGCCTTTATCTAATACCATAATCCTGTAAGAAAAATGTATTTGTAATATTTTATAAAAGTAAAATTAAGTTTTACTTTAGGCAAAACTAATTTTCAAAAACTAATATTCTAACTAACGTGTTAGTATTGACAACAAAAGTCACTTCAAAACAGTTTAATTAACTAGAAAAACTGTGAGCCAGAAGCTCACAAAAATACCCCCCGCTCCCCCACATAAAAGAAATCCATCGGATCAATTTTTTAAATAGGAGGTGCACATCTGCATTATATCACAAAGATTGTGTGAAAGTTTCATGAAAATCCATTAAAGGGTTTAGGAGGAGTTGCGGATAAGAGATAGGTACTCTAAGGTGTAACGGAAGGACGGACGAACACACGGACGGACACCCCTATCACTATATATCCCCCACTTTTTAAGCGGGAGGTATAATAAGTGTTTGTTTAGTATTGGTTTGATTTTATCAAAAGACTCGAGTCCATACAACTATATTTCATAAAACTTTTGTTTAGGGCATTTAGTAATATTAATGCCAACGTTTATTACAATAATAATGCAACATTAACTATCAACAAAGCGATTATGTTCTTAGCTGAAAAAAACCAGGATATTGAAATATGATTCTAACACAGAAAAATATTTTAAAAGATGTATAAGCTTCGATATTTTGTGGTTCCCCTCTCTCTCTCTCTCTCTCTCTCTCTCTCTCTCTCTCTCTCTCTCTCTCTCTCTGTATGCGTGTGTGTGCGTGTGCTTGTAAAATGTATAAGCTTCGATATTTGTGGTTTTCCTCTTTCTCTCTGTCTCTGTGTGTGTGTGTGTGCATGTGTTTGTAAAAATGTATAAGCTTCGATATTTTGTGGCTCTCTCTCTCTCTCTCTCTCTCTCTCTCTGTATGCGTGTGTGTGCGTGTGCTTGTAAAAATGTATAAGCTTCGATATTTGTGGTTTTCCTCTCTCTCTCTCTCTCTCTCTCTCTCTCTCTCTCTCTGTGTGTGAATGTGTTTGTAAAATGTATAAGCTTCGATATTTGTGGTTTCCCTCTCTCTCTCTCCCTCTCTCTCTCTCTCTCTCTCTCTCTCTCTCTCTCTCTGTGCTTGTGTTTGTGTGTTGTAGAATGCCTGTATTAGTTTATTATGCCCCGTCAAATGCAAACGTTAAGAATGTAAATAGAAACCACCTTGTCCGTCAGTTCCAATAACTTTCCAACTCAATATCTTCAATTTCTATAAGTGAAATACGATTAAACTTGGCACAAAATTAATGTAAATCACTAAACCAAAGATATATGTAACAAACAAAGGCAAAAGTAACAAACTTAAACATAAGCAATATCCTGAATGGAGGCCATTCATTGGCAATGCATGTAATGGGGGATTTGTCTCTAAAGACACTGCTCTAATTTGCGTACCTGTCGTAATCCATTATAGTGTTAAGTCTATGCGCTATACTTAATACTGTGCATTCTTTAAATTCTGTCCTTATCGTGTGTTGTATTAATTCATCCGTTTCCATGTCAACCGCTGCTGTAGCTTCATCAAGTACAAGTATCTTTGTTTTATTCAACAGTGCTCTTCCAAGACATACTAGCTGCCTTTGACCAACGCTAGAATTTAATGTAGATTTAAATATATGAAACAAGTTTTATGACCGCCATCACAGTATTGATATATTTGATGTGTCTGTTTCCAGGATTGCCCTGGATATATTTGACGTTCCATAGTTCTAAGTTCTTTTTACTCAATTTTGCTTTCACACGTGGTGGTTGTAGCTAGCTAAACAGGAGCATCCGGCTTCAATTCTTGGTAGAAGTTCAAGTGTTAACCTAACCTGTCAGTTTCAAAGTTTTTACTTTGTCTCTGAATTGTGATTCGGACATGAATCAGTATGTTTGTTTTTTTATAAACACCGAGAACAACTTACATCAAAACTTCAACCCATTGTTGACATTTGTTCTGTCAGCTGGTCCAAAATGCCCAAGTTTGAAACCGACTAGGTCAGTTGATATGCCGAAGGAAGATGGTTTTTCCTATCATCCCAGAAATACCGCCAATATAAGCGAGAACATAAAAGGCATGCCCAGTGATACGTCAATTGCCCTGTGCAAAAATTAAAGCTTTAGAATATATATATGTAATTAATATAAAATCTAAAACGGCCGTCTAGCGCTCTAAAATTTAAACTGGTATAATAAGTACGTAATACAGAGATCTACTAACCTCAAATTTAGTCCACCTTCGCCACATTCATAAAATATTCCCGAATCTTGATTTTCTACAAAGGACTTTAGATGAGCACATTCCAACGCTTTCCATATTTGTTGGTCTGTATAGTGGTCTGATGGGTCTAGATTGGATCTTAAAGAACCCGAGAATAACACTGGATCCTAAATAAAAACATGATGTAAAATTAAAACTGTCAATACTCAGTTGTCTTACTGTGCTTTTAGGTTTTGGTTTGGACATGGAGTGGTATGTTTATTTTTTATTATTATAAATTTCTTTACATGTATGAGATTTTTGTCTTTCTTTGTTATATTAACCAATTAAAAGAACGTTTATGCACTAACTTACTTATACGTATTAAAGTGTGTTCTAAGGTTTATTGTGTTATATGTTATCCGTTTATATATAATGTTTTACTGATTTCAATCCTTAAATGGCAGTTGTTATTTTGGAATCAAAGAGGTATTTAAATTTGTTTTGCATAATGTGTTTTGAGTCCATTAAACATTTATTCAGAATTCCCTACCCTGCTACGGAATTATACAATCGATTATTCATTGAATTGCTAGGGTCTCATGGCTCAGTTTTGTAAATGACCGAGTCTAACCTTGGTTAGAGGATATTGTGCAATGTTTTTCATGTTTTTCCACGACTACCTTGGCTTCTATTCGCCTGCCAGAGTGACCACAAATATGAAACTATCTTGACTATTAAGGACAAAATTGTACACAAAAGGTTACATCAAACCTGTCAATCTTACCTGCGGTAGTATGGTTATCCTGGATCTTAAATCATGTAATCCAAGGTCAGATATACCAATATCATCGATATATATTTCTCCACCAGAACTTTCAACAAGTCGAAACAATGCAAGTGTTAATGACGATTTACCTGCTCCAGTACGACCAACTATTCCTACCTGTAATACAACCAGATTACTTTGTAAAGTGTTGTTGTCACTTTTCTGACATTTAAAAAACATATAATTTGTGTTTTGAATATTCGTAGAGTTCTAAAATCGGGTTCATTAACCAAGGAAATTGAAATACATGATTCTTATATTGGCAAAGGCATAATATAAAGCCTGGTTTGAATAGATTTGCAGATTTTTAGAATTGGTTCCATACCTCACTAACGGAAAAAAAAATTAAATTAATCGGTTTCGGTGTTTATTTAAATCTTTATCTGCAGCAAGCTACAATATGGTCGAAATTAAAATTGGTATAATAAGTAACTTTTATTAGTATTATTAATATTATTAATAATTATTATTATTGTCTATTTACGATATTAACAAATCCAAACATATACTGGAATTTTGTTCTATGTTTGTTACGAATCTTCTCTCAAAATTGTATTTAAACTGTTTTATAGGGCGTCAGAAAGTTTTCGAAAAATACTGGCCCCGATTGTGGAAATTCATAATTGATAAAAAGATGCGTAAATACTTGCCTTTTCACCCGATTTTATGTTACATGTTATACCCTTAAGTACCAGATCTAAACCTTCTCGATATCGTGTTGCATAATTCTGGAAAATCACGTGGCCAGATTGTGGCCAGTTTGACGGTGGCCGTGATGAAGGTAAATTCCATTCAGCCTGTAAAAGATAAATAATTAAAATACAGTGCAATCCTGTGAAATGTCTGAGCTGTGGAGATAGTAGCAAAAAGGAATGTGGGTTCTTTATCTTTATCTCAACATTTTGTTTATCAATTGTTAGAAATATGTGTATCTCTTTAAGTTTTGCCCGCGTTTCGACTCATATTCGTTATATCAGTGTTTAACGTTCGTCAAATCTTTACTGTGCATTAGACTTTAGTACAATGACTGAATGTGTCTTTCAAAAAAAGATAAAAATTGGACTGCTTCAATTAAAATAACAATGCAGCTAAATGTTTCAAGTAATGTACAAAAATGAAGAGAAACCTTCTAGAAAGACCAGCGAATGATTATTAATCACAAAATAAAAATCCTTCCTTACTTTACCATTGTGTATTAAAAACTATGGTTTACTTTAGCCCGATGTCGTTACCTTATCCAAGCAAGTTACGAAAAGTATTACACGAGTGTCGATGTAAATAAGATGGAACACAAAAAACATGAAATATTAAAGTTTTATTTTAAACATAAAAATATAATTACCTCTGGTGTTAGTTTCGTGTATTCGTTAATTCTTTCTACAGAAACAATATTCATTTCCATTTCGCTAACTGACTGTATGATATAGTTCAGAACAATGATAATCTGGAATAAAGTAAAACACATTGTCAAACATACCAGTTTATATGTGAATGGTAATGCCAACATCAAAGTACAACTGATAAATTAAGCTATAAACGTTCACTTTTAAAAGTAAATGAACCTACATATGTTCAGGGGCAATGTTGTATTTGTATCAGCATAGATAAAAACAAAAATAAAAAATGTTATTTAAAATGTGAATAGGATAATAAACATAATTATTATTGAGCAAAAAAGGGATGAATCTTACGATAGATAAAAGCCATTTGGTCTATCTTATTTTCCGATTTCAAAATCTCAAACATCTACATGTATTTGTAAATCTACACGTCAGGACAGAAAATTACTCATGTTGAATTTTATTCCAAAATGGCCGCTTTCTGATATACAATCGATGCAGGTTCAGTAATATTTAATGTTTTTCACTTCTGTTAACAAAATTCAAACCAAGGGGTAGTACTTGGCATTATGATGATCACCTTATGTTTTGCTACAACCATCACTACATTTTCATTCAGTGAGATATTGATAGAAATTAATTAATCAATCTTAGTGAACTGTACCAAACTTTTATTAAAAAACCCACTTCACCTGCATTGAATATGTTAAAGAAAGTCCCACATCAGCTCCACTTAACGATGGTGACACGACAGCAAATACAGAAGCAGCCAATACTAACAGGTTACCTAAAAACTCTAGTCGTAAACCAATCCATCTGAAAAATAGCGATCAAAAGTGAAATGTGAGTAACACAAGACATTAAAATATTTTATGCAAATTGATCAAAGAATGTTTTCATATTTCTGATACGTACATTATAAAAGTACAACTGCGAAGTGTTCATCCATTTATCTCGGAACTTTTAAACAGATCGTTATAAATCTTTACAGAAACAGTTTTTGGTTTAAGTGCATTTGCAATGTATAATAAGTATTTTGACCATGTGCACACGCTTATGACAACATAGATTTTCTAGTTGCAGATCGTTTGAGGTCCTTTGAAACGACATCCCATTTCAATTATAACTTGTTAATTTTTAATTACCTTGCCGATGTATTTGCAGCATAAAAGAACGCACAGTTCTTGTTCACTCTGTTTGCACATTCCTCTATAAATCTATCACTACATCGATATGCTCGTATAACACTAGCCCCTCCAATGGTTTCACTAAAATGATTAAACACTGGTGACCTTGTAACAGATTCAATTCGCTTCAACTGCCTGGCGGTCGGTAGGTAAAACCTCTGAAATTATAAATTACATATTAAACAAGTTTTAATTTTAGAGCAGTAGACGGTCGTTTTGGAATACAATTCCTCCTCAGTAGTGCTTGGACCAAAATTATAAAACTAAATTAACTAAAATAAACAAGATATTGATGAGATACTCAATGAACCAAAATGTATTCTACCAAATTTAGCTAAGTAAATACTTTGCATGAGACAGTATACTTTAGTGTTTGAGGAATTTTAAATTTTAACTAGCAGCAAATTTAGACAACAGTACATTTTGACAATAACAAATAACATAAAACTAAATAATAAAAAAACGGTTTTATAAAATATTTAATGAATACAGTGTAGAATTTTATTATTTTATTATTTTACCACTTAGAAAATATGGACTTTTACAATTTCTATCTATTGACGGTTGTGGTAGCCTCTCAAACAAGAGGTGCTCAGCATCCGTGAACACATGTCAACACTCTTCTGGTGTTGATCCGCGTATTTATCTTAATTTACGCGTTTTCAAAGTTTCAATGTTGGTTTCAGAACTGTAATTTGAACAAAGACGTCTTTGTTTGCTTTTGAAAATTCAAGTTCATTGTGTTTTTTGTAGTTTTTTTATATAAACAAACATAGTAGATGTAAACGTACTGATAAAATTGAAATAAAATGAAGACAGTTTGTTCCTTTTTGAATACGTCAATATAACCCAAATATAAGCAAATCGACAATTCTTTCAATATCCTATGCATGTGGTATGAATATGTGAACAAAAAAAATCAAAATATATTTATAATATCCTTACCAGTATGGTGATATATAGAATACCTATGGGAACAATAGCAATAAGAAACTCTGGCGTGTTAACAGATATCACAACGATGATGGACAGCAGCCCGAAGAACATAAAACTCCACAATCGGAACGTCGTCGGCATTTTATCATCTAAAACATCAATATCGCTGGAGAACCTGTTCATGATGCGACCGACAGGTGTTGTGTCGAAGAAAGCCATTGGTGAACGGATTATACAACGTAACATGGAAGAATGCATTTCACCTGCGGCTTTTACAATACGAAGGAAAGCTGTGATTGCAAACAGGTACATACACACTCCTGAAACAAATGTTAAGATTAAACATTTACAATACCCACAATGAACTATGTTTAGAAAATTTGATTCACATGACGATAAACATAATTTTAGAGCATGAAAATACAGTCAACCCTGTTGATAAAGGCCATCCAAGGGCACCAGTAAAGTGGCCTTAATTGGCAGATGGCCTTTATATACATGTTCAAATAATATGAATAAGGAACAATTATGATACAATCCTACTGTGACCTTTATAAGCGAGTGGCCTTTAGGGCAAGTTAGACTAGTATTTGTTTTAACAAAAGATTATTGCAGAGTAATTATTTAAAAGGATATTGTAAATATAACGGACCGTTCTTTTTTCCTGATTAATGAAGTAATTTGCAGTGTCATAAGATTTGCCAGTTTTAAAACTGGTTCAATTATTGCAAAAAGTCAAGAATAATTGATATATTTTCTGAAACAAAGCATAGTTTAAATCTATGAAACAGAATCTTAACTATAAATACGGATGATTGAAGCCTGCAATTTTATACCAACTACCATAACTTCCCAACTACACAGAAGATTGTCACAAAACACATGACCAGTCCAGAACCTAAATGTCAATTTAGAAAACACTTGCCGTATAAATATATAAATATCAAAGCTATTTCAACCTTTCTCATCGTACAGTTGAGACGGAGGAAGTTAATCTGGTCATTTAATATTGGGGTTGTCCCATAAAACAATAATTTTAAAAATAATATAGCACCATTGTAATATCACTTATCGACTAGGTAATTAAAGCCATATAGTTACTGCAACATAAAATGACGTATTCGTTTGGCCAAAAGTTTAAAGTAGTACACTCACTGCTATAAAACTGATTTATTCTTGGGTTACAAAAAAGAAATGATCTTCAATTCGTGTCTATGTTATGAACAAATGTTTATGTCAGAAACGGAATTAAGTAACAATATTAAGATTCTCATTAATTTATATCAAGGCGGCCAGTCTTGGAATGGTAGAGGAAATCAGATAGCTTGCACTAACTAACAACATTCGGAGTACGATATGACACCTCTCCCAGCCTCAGTGAGATTTGAACCTGTGGAGAATCATTCAACTCTCATATGATTTTCACCTTCATAAAGTACATTTACATTAATAAGAATATATATATATATAAGTCTTAAATATCCATATACCTTGAATAACGCCAAATAATGTATACATTAAAAGGTAATCTATGTTTTTGTTATAATATTCTGTTGTGTTTCTAAGTGAACTGTTCTTTAGATATGGATCCTCTGTCCAATAAACAAGCCAAAAATTCCCAAGAATATTAGTTCCCTGGAAGCCGGATATAAATAGCATAATCAGGATGGAAAATAGTATCCCAACTGCTTTTATATAAGCTAATGTCACCCCAAACTTTATCTGAAAGTAAAAAATAATTCGAGCTAAATGCTTTAAACATATGTTTGTTGAAATTTGTTATAATATTGATACATGATTTCACTGTAAAATCAGATGTTTATTACATATAATACCAGTTTTAATTTCACAGCACTAGACGGTCGTTTAGGAATACACTTCCTCATCAGCAGTCCTTGGACCAAAATTATACAACCAAAAATTTTTTTATAAGATTTTGAAGATACCCAAAAAACCAAAATATATTTTGCCAACTTAATCTAAGGGAATACTTGCATGAGGGCATACCTTAGTTTTTTTAGGAATTTCAATTTTTCCTGGCAGCAATTTTTTTTGTCAATAATACACAGTTACCGCCTATTGGATTTATAATATCCTAAGGGCAACAGCCGCCAGCAGAGGTATCAAAGATTTCATCTTTCGTAACTAAATACGTCACAATAAGCCAATAATGAAAGATTTTCATGAATTACCTTTCCTTCTTCAGATGATTCCTCAGCAATCAATTGTCCTTCAATATTTGGCGCCTGTTTTTCCTTTGTAGATGGTGGTTCGACAGATATAGTCCTGCTGTATTTTTTTGAATGTCTTTGTGTCATGTCAATTATACTGCTATTTCTGCGAGACAGACGCCTACAATAAAACAAGTCGATATGAACTAGGTTTTAAAGAAGTGATATTCAAAGTAAAGTGATGATACATATTAAAGACTTAAATCAAATGAAAATAAACTTGTTTTGTGTTAATCGATTAGAACCAAGAATTCATAGTCATAGTTGTTTCACAACACTGATTAGTTTTTTATGCCTTATTTCAGAGGTATATATATTTCCAGTATTTTTTTCTAAATAGTTGGTGAAAATATCCTTCAATTAACAACACACAGGTACATGCAATTTTAATTTTCTCTGTCAATTCGCAAGAGCATATACTAGTAAGTACCTGCAAAAAATTTAACTTTTCAGGTCAATCTCATTTGTAATAATGCATTTCCAATACCTTGACCACTTCTAATGAAGCTAAAGTGGAATAATGCAAATTATGACAAAAATAACTAGCGCCAAAAAATCCCGATTTACTGTAGTTAAGATGGCACTGTATTTTATCACGAACCATACTCTGTCAGCTGTTTATAGGTATTTTGATTTTAAAAAATTATGATCGTAGATTTGTTATGTATTGTTCTGATAATAACTATATTCACTTGACGTTTTATCCCTTTCGAAGAAAAATTTGGGTTATAAATTCGATCATCCGCCTTTCCGTCCGTCCAGACACTCTTTTGTACGGAGTAATTCTGCAAAACTATGCAGCACAATTTAAAGAAACTTGATGCATAGCATCAACAGTGAATAAAGATGCAAATGTTATCAGCTCTAATTAGTTATTCATTTTTCTTTGGGATTGTTGTTCCATTTTAACAAGAGCAAATTGCAAAAATATCTACTGGCGGGGATTCTAATTCACTGCAATTTGTTTGTTCCTATTTCTTTACCTCATACTTTGTCGTCTAGATAATCCTTCAATTGCAATATCTGTGACGACACTTCCATCTGATACGACTGATTCCACTTGTTCCCAAACTGCATCTTTCATTTTTGAAACTGTTATAACAAAATTAATTTAATGAACTATTAATTATTTGAGAGATCGTATAGAACGTCCACACAATTGCATATAATACATTTGCCAAAGAACGAGGTACTAAATTTTGTTCTAGAATATGCATGGGCACTACGCAACGCATTTTCTCTTTCTTCACCCGCTTCGTTTGAGTTTACGATCAGTAATGAAACTCAAACTCCTGATTAACACCACTCGATTCTTTAAACGATGTCATTACGTCGTCAAACCTGGTCTTTGTAACATACATAACCAAGATTTATGTAAAAAAAATTAACTTAAATCAAACGATTCGATTTTTATTTTAATGGACATGCTCTTTTTTGCTTTTGTATAAAATTTAACTTAAATCAAACGATTCGATTTTATTTTTACAGGACATGCACTTTTTGCTTTTGTAGACTGTCTTTGAAGGTTTAAATCAAAAAATAAATATGAGCGCGAAAAAGAACGCGTCATCTGGAATTATAAATACGTCTACAAACAAAGCAAAACAAAAACTATAAAAACTGGCGAAATCAGGTCAAATATAAAACTCCACCAGAAAAAGCGAGGTCAGGTGCCCCGAAAAGGCAACCACTTGTTCCAGTCATCTACAGCTGCGACGTGCTAAACCAAGAACAAATGCAACACGTTACCTCGGGATGCCAAATATATATGTAAGACAAATTCGAAAACATTAAATCGTAATGGAGTCATCATTAGAATCGCAATTACGAGTTTTTTCGGGATTTATCAAATGCACTCTCACCCTCGGGATCCTCTTCGTCATCTGTAGTATCGTCGTGCAACAGTACACTCTGAAGAAACTCAGCAAAGGCCCCTTTACGATACAGCAACTCTTCATATGATCCCATATCAGATATGACACCATCTTCCATAACTATTATTACATCTACTTTAGGTAACCAATGTACACCATGTGTTACCAGGACCCTAGTCTGGAACAGACAACAGAATGAGCTTACCGAAATAAGACTTACAAAGATAATCTGCATTACTACTTATCTATCTTAAGGATATCATCTAGTAAAAGTTTTATTTATTATAGTTACAATAATATTACTTTCCTCAATTTTAAACTTTTGCCACTTGATGACACGTAGCTGATGTTCGTGTCCAAACATGAACGAGTGTAGGTGAATTTCACGCCTGTTATATCGATGAGACTGCCTTGGAGAACAACTTAGAATCTTGAACCATTTAATACAAAACTAACAGAAATATTGTTGCTAAGTACACGGACGTCTCCGTATCCAAAATTACCCTGGTGGAAATTCGCGCATTAAATCTAATTTGTCAGTTTTGAAGTTTTTAATTTGATATGGGATTGTAGTTAAGACATGAATTGATATGTCAACCCATAGTAGGTATTGATTGTATCGGCAATAAATACGCAACAATATGGACTTACTTTGTGTCTAAGGATACCTTCAGGTCCTATAACATTACTAAATAAATGTTTCCCCACATGAGAATCTACAGCACTTAATGGATCGTCCAGTAAATATATATCAGCATTGTTATAAACGGCCCTCGCTAAGCTTACTCTCTGCTTCTGTCCACCACTGATATTTATACCCTGCAATCCATAATTAGTTTTTTGATTGGATCTTAATTACTAAGCGGCACACTCTAATATACTTCACTATATCTTTTTTCAACATTTGTCATTTTACAATTTACATAAATCGTCGGCATCTGAGTGGATCACAACCTCTGACAGCGGTTAGAATCAAAATCGGAGCAAATCTTAGTATAAAATATTGTGTCAGTTTGTTTCCCGAAGGTAGGTTGTTCTTGTACTAATGTTTCAGATGTCTGTAACTTTAAGGGCCTGACTTTTTTATATAAGTGAAAGAATCGCGAGTGAGGCGAAAGATATCATTAATAAAATAAAATCCTATTCTATTCATGTCTTAAAATTAATGTTCTTATTTACAAATGCCTCTCTCTTCTTTTTTAATATAGTCTGCAATTTTCTTCTATTTCACTAAACGTATAGCAACAGTTTTGATTCATAAATTCCTAAAGAGTTTTGAAGAAAATTTGTCTCTATTATTTTAACAGTATTAAATTTTAATACGTGACCTTTTCTCCTATTTCGGTCATATCGCCAGCTGACAATACAGTCAGATCGTTCTAATGCACACGCTTTGATAATTCTCTGGTACTTCTTGTCAATATATCTATTACCGAAGAGAATATTATCTCTCAAGGTCATGTTCTGTATCCATGCCTCTTGTGGTACGTAAGCTACTGAACCCTGCAAGTCGTAGATTTAAATGAATAGTGTATCTATGATATATATATTCAAAATATGTTTCTGTTTTTCAAAAAATACATTAATTGCATACAAAATATGTATAGTAGAGTATGTTAAATAAAAACAAATGAAGATGCTTCTTTTTGTTTATTTGTAAAACCTTTATAAGTCATTTATTATGACTTGGCCATCGTGAATCAGATTTAAATTCTTGGTCAACATGTTGCAGTAGGTATGCTAGAATCGTTAGAGTACTACTGATACCGTAAGTTATTTTTTCACTTTAAATGAGCGCTGTTGATAGTGATTCGGATACACGGAAGCTACTTGGTTTACGTTACTAAATAATATTCAAAGCCTTTAGATAATTCAATAGACTGTCACTTCATAAGTGACCCAAAAAGAATCGCATTGGGGAAATCCATTCTTTCCCAAATATGTAAATGATCAAAATAGGAATAGCCAAATAAGATCTACTCCATCTGAAGATTTCCCTCAAAATTAAGTAAAGTTAAGTTAGAAAATGTTGGAAGAAGGAATGCAGTAACCACATTTGGGAAACATAATAACCTGTTAATTCATTGCATACCTACCTTTAACTTGACGTCACCCTGCACCTTTTCCATTTCACCTAATATGGCTGATATAACTGAAGATTTGCCTGATCCAACTTGACCGACTATAGCATATAGTTTACCACCCATTACATTTAGATTCATTCTACACAAATACAAATAGCATACAATTGATGAAAATTATATACAATAACAAAATGTTATCTAGTTGCGCAACAATTATGTTATTGGATCCTACTTAATTCATCGCAAGTGAGTGTCACTGTCGTTGAGTGGCTTAAATGATGTTAACTGATACATCGTATTTATTGTGCAAGTTCAGACCAAATACTAGAGATCTTAGCTTGAGTTCATTTCCGAATGTTGGTTCTTCTATGTGGATATTCCTGATTCATCCACCGTGTAAGAACTGATCCGTGATACATGGATAAGAATCACAGTATTGTTGATATGTTTGATATCTCTGTGTCCAGGATTGCCCTGGATATATTTGACGTTCCATAGTTCCATGTTCCTTTCACATAATTTTGATTACACACGTGGCGGGTGTAGCTAGCTAAACAGGAGGTGCTTACCCTTCCGGAGCACCCGGCCTCTCTTCCCTGGTGGAAGTTCACGTATCTAACCTAACTTGTCAGTTCCAAAGTTTTGACTTTGCTTCTGGATTATGATTCGGACATTGATTAGTATGTTTGTTTTTGATAAATACTTCTCTGGACTTAAAACATCATTAATCAACTCCATTCCAATTACAATCCTAGTCAGTGGTTTACCAACATATCAATCCAAAATATTCCATGGATAAAAAACATTTAATTTAAATAATTGTATGCGTTAGTTTTACGTATTAAAAACATAATTGTTCTATAAAATCAAATTCAAAAACCACGTTCTGAATAAAGAACAAATCATAAAGTCCAACAGGTCTCATAATTAAACATGGTTGTCAATTATTTTGTTGAATTAAGTTAGATATTTTGGCTTGAAGGTTAAAATATATTTGGCAAAATGAAATGGTTTACCCTTTCAGTGTTGGAACATGAGAATCTGGATTCCACGTAAAGACACCATTTTCAATGGATATAGCGTTATCTGTAACAAAAACCAGAATGTAAATATTTAATATGACAAACTTCAGCTACAACAAGCATGACAATAACAATAATACTAAAAGAAAGACCATGAAGAGATAAAAACTAAAGTAGGTCTTTTTTTCTTGTCATTGATTTTTGACATTTAACTTTAAAATGATAGCAATCCAAAGCTGAAGATTCGTTACTTTCTATGAAATCAAATTCATTTTATACAAGTAGATTATATTATGTTTTTGTCGGGTAGATTCCACTCGGACAGATCCTGATGAAGAATTCGAAAGTCAAATACAAGTAGATTTCTACGGGTACATTAGTTTCCTTCGTCATGGAACTAAACAAAAATCAAAGGGTATTAACATCTCTACTCAACTTCACACATTAAAGAACTTACCTGATTCTTCTAAATACGTAACGTTATCTTTATTTATATCTTCTTTCCAAAGAAAATTCTGAATGCGACCAACTGATACATACGCCTATATTTAATAAGTAATAAAAGCATATAGACATTGTTATCCGAATTGGTAATGTTATCTATGTCTAAATGCTTACTAGCGAGCACCTGTCTTTATTTATAATTTCTTTCCAAAGAAAGTTCTGAATGCGACCAACTGATACGTACGCCTATATTTAATTATAAGTAATAAAAGCATACAGACATTGTATTCCGAATTGGTTATGTTATCTATGTCTAAATGCTTACTAGCGAGCACCTGTCTATCTACGAAGAAACAGGAATGTGTAGTTGAAGGGATGACTCCACGTTTTGAATGCAATAGCTTAACAACTTCCTTTCGATGACCACATCCGTATTTTGAACAGGTCCAACATAAACATGTCAGTCTTAAAATCCACAGTAAAATGTTAATTAACATTAATTATTGCAAATTTGCGGCTGAACAAATACTACAAAACAAAAGTTCACTATATCCAAATAGTGTTTAAACGCGCAACAAAATAGATGAGAAAAGATAAGATTAGATTCTATACAAACCTAAGGCAAAAAACACACAAACACGCGGATTAAACATGTTTTTGGCGACTTGAAAGGCATAAAATTATATCGCAGAAATTTTGAAAAAAACGGTATGCTGAACATCGGAAGCCTATTAGTGTAAGGCATCCGCTTCCTGAACAAAATGCCGCTCACAGTCTAGGTTCGAATCCCGTTTGGGGCAGATCTTAGTGTTAGAAAATTTGTTAGTTCGCTTGCCAAAGGTCGGTTGTTTAATTTCCATCACCTAAAAATGACTTGCTCAATATCAGTGAAAAAATCTTGAGAGCGCGTTAAACATGATTATACCACCAAATCCACTTTACACAATACCCGAAGCAAATTATAATTAAAATAATTAAAAGATCAAATACCTGTACACAGCCAGTTATAACAAAAGGTACAAACGTCAGTGGGTAACGTAAAATGTTGACTAATGACAAAGAACCAAACACCTTCTGTGCATCAAAGGCACGGGAAGAATTCATTAAAACATATACCAGTATTATGAAGTAGTTCATCTGTAAGTAAAGTAGATAAATGTATATTTTAGGATTTCCACATGTTTGAAATTATTAGGAGCCAAATTTTGAAATTTATGAAAATAGAGGTCTTCTTCACAACTTTGTTCAAATATGTTACTTCTGAAATATTTTCTCAAAAACTGATAGACAGTGGTGATTTTGGCCACCAAGGATAGAAACGTTTCATGTTATCATGTTTATAACGAAAACGAAAAATGACGACGCCGACGACAGCATAGCTACTATGTCTTGGCCGCTTCAGCAATCATAATTAGAAGACATTGTTCAGTTTTAAAGAAGATGTTTCAAACATAAATTAAATTAAAAATAATCAAGGTTGATTGTATATTACTATTTCTGCGGGTAACAAAATACCACGAAGAAAATACCAAAATGATCCCATGGAATTTATTTCTACAGATGCTGTTTCTACGCAAATTTAATTGTTTTCCATATTTTCAATTACAAAACCACTTTGGGCTTGTGATTTGGACATGATCGATATGTTTATTATTCAACTCACAAAGAATGGACTGTGTACTGAACAGACTACAGAGAAGGACGTGACTACGGCTATTAATTTTAAGTACTTCATTTCTTTTCTTCTTATGGATAAAATCTGTTCTGAAAACCATGGTTCCCAAGCATACATCTTTAAAACCTGTACAAAATAAAAATAAAGCATTATTAACACGTAAACTAAATGACTTAATCATGTTAATGCCCTTCGATGAATTAACCACCATGAAAACTATTTTTGCCTCAATTTATAAATCTCTCTTGATATGTTGTATTTAATCTCTGTACGGCACCAAAATATGAACAATTAAAGACGATGAAGTAAGTTTTATCATATATTAATAGCTGGAATGTTTTACGATTACCCGGGGCACACGGCCTCAGATTCTTGCTGAAAGTTCATGTGTTAAACCAAATTTGTCAGTTTTAAAGTTTTCACTTTGCTTCTGGATTGTGGTTTTGTCATGGATAAGCATGATTGTTTTTTATTTCACATATTTCAAAAATAAATTGGTTATAAACACGATAATATCGAGTGCTTGTAATCAAATAATTTTAAATAGTTACTCATTTTGATGAATTTTGATTGACGTCAGTGTCCATTTCGTATGACTGCAAACGTATTTAATTTCGCGTGTATTTATTTTCGCGGTTTCAGCAATTAAGACATATTCGCGTAGTTACATTTTCACGTTTTTGAAATATGCTATAGCACAATAACCATAATATCATTTTCGCTTGGTATTAATTATCTCACAAAAGAAACGACTGCAAAATAAGCGACACTTACTACATCCCGAAATAAATACGTATACAGAGGAGTTAAGTAATGGTGTTTAACGTCCCAGTCAAGAAGATTTCACTTATATCGAGACGTCGCCAGCTATAGGCGAAGGCGCAGAAATTTTACTTGTGCGTTGCGCTGATGGCATCATACGGCAAGGTTCTTTAGCGTGCCATGCCCATCGTGACACGGGTCCTCGTTTATTTTAAGTTCCCATCCAAAAGAACTGTGACTTTCATTTCGTAATGCCGAGTGCTTGGCAGAAGAACAGTCACTACCCACGTTTTATCTTGGGTCGGACCCGGTCAGGAATCGAACCCACGACCTCCTACTTACGGAGCAAGCACTATACCAGTGCAGTATATTTTTATAATGGAACAAACCTTTATTCCCTGTAGTACTTCATTCAATACTTTAATCCTGGTGCTCTTAAATCTTAGAGTCGCTTGTTGATACTTCTGCTGTAGTTTACCAAAGTAAGCATTCAAAATACCAAGAATTACGATGACACCAACGCCCCCTAGTGTCGCAACTCCCATTAATTCCCAGAGTTGATATAATCCAAGGGCCATGAAAAACCAAAATGCCAAGACTTCGTATGCGAACTGAAAGGCATTTTGGATTCTAAGACAATCTAAAGCCATTAAATTAACTATTTCTCCAGTTGTGTACTCCCCCTTTGCTGAATTACTCATCGTTAGAGACTAAAAACAAACACAAACAAGAAAAATATATAAACACATTTAGAATTTACATGAAATGGGTCTGCAGGGGATGCAGGGGATGCATGGAAACTATGTTATAAAACATAATCAAAGAATGCAAAATCAAACAACATTTCTTATACAGAAAACATAGAGAGAATGTGTTTGTCTTTTATTTTGCTTTTAATTATTATTATTATTATTTATTAATTTATTATTATTATTATTTATTAATTTATTATATTATTATTATTATTATTATTTCTAAAAAACAGGCCCTTTAACTGATTCACCAGACAAAAGGCATATCTATACAAACAAAATCACATGTTAAGGTAAAATTCGAATATACCCCACCTATGAATACTTATAACCACAGCACTGGACTTTGTCTTCAGTGTCCGTCCAAAACTGAGAGGGTTTGATTCCTCTATAACTATTTACCAAACCTTAATAAAACCTCAAAAGAACAGTCTTGAGATGGAGTAGATATGTCCTTGGCTATTTGTTTTTTGACCATGCACATGGCTGCGGATTTGCCAGTTGGAATTCATAAGTAAAATATCACATACCTTCTGATAAATTGCACCAATTAATGCTGTTTTAATTCTGAGCCCGAGTGTCATACAAACGTTGATACTGTGGGTAAAGAGAAGTGACGTCACTTCTCCGACCAAAGCCATACCGACAGCAAGCGCATACCCTATCCACTTCGGATCTCCTCGGGATTGTCCATTCTCTATATAATCGATCAATAGCCTAAAATAATGAAAATGTTAGTCTTATTAAATTATATTATATCGTATTAGGCAAATGTATTATATGCTCTTTTTATTCTCAATTTATTTTTGAGTACACGTGACTGGTGACTTTAAAAACAGTTGATAACAAAAATTCAACTTAACTATGTTTGTTACTAGTCAAAACAAATATACTAATCCATGGCCAAATCACGATCCAGAAGCAAAGTAAAAACTGACAAATTAGGTTAAACATGTGATAAACTTCCATCAGAGAAGTGAGGCCGGGTGCTCAGGAAGAGTAAGAGCCTCCTGGTTAGCTAGCCACGTACATCTTCCACATGTATTATCAAAATTGAGATTAAAGGGAACATGGAATTATGGGCCTCAAAAAAGATGGCTAAAATTTTGGAGTTGTGAAACTGGGCGAGCTATTGGATTATCAAAACATTAATTCACTTTAAAACTTACCTTAAAATATAAGGTTGCAACATTATTGAACCTGCTCCAAGAATATTTAGAACTGATCCCCACAGCCATTGTAATGCATAAAGTCGCCATAATGTTCTATACAATGATGGCTTGTGTGACGCAATGGCATCCGACACCGATGTATTTTTGGATTCTTGATTTGATAATAACGGTGTTTCTTCTGTAGATTCTAAATAGAATTTCTGGGTTTTCGGAGCTCTTAATGCTTTATTTCTAAATTAAAGAACATTAAACATGAAACAATAAACCTTAAACTAGACGCATTCGTAATTGTAAAACCTGTGTAGACTCTCCTGGACCCAGTTGTTCAAAGCCTGATTAGTTTAATCAATGATTAACACAAATTTTAAAAAGGCGATAAACATCAAAATAACATTATAAAATTTAAAGTTTTATAATTTTTTAGTTAGAATTGATGGAATTCTATTTACTTTCAACATTTCAACTTTAATTTCCCAACAGATCTGAAATTATGTGAAATATAAATTTTGACTAATCAACTGATTAAACTAATCAAGCTTTGTGCAACTGGCCCCTGTTGTACTTGACAAAAGCCAACAACAGAGTCAAAATCACGAAATAATGCCAGTTAATGATGGAATCAGCCAAAATATACGAAAAGAGTTAAGGAGAGTACCAGTAAGAGTGTTTTACGACCATGGTCAGTCACAGTGATCAAAGTAGAATTTTTCAGAAGGAGTCATTTTTACAAACATTCCTCTAAAGATCCATCAGATCCAATATGTGCCCCCTAAGACCTTAACAGTTGCGCCATTTGGCAATATCAGGAATGAATAGTCTCGTGTCCCTCATCGAAAGTAAACGAGCAGTCAGGACTATTTTATATATCGATATGGTCAGTTCTTGGCTGATGGAGGAAACCAGAGTATCCGTAGAAAATCATGGGCCTTGGGTAATCAAGCTGAAAAAAAACCTTTCTCGCAGTAGAATGTGCCTAAATGGTCGCGCCGAGGTTTTGAGAGGCGCTGTGATTCTTAAACCGATGATTAAACCATTCATTCCTTGAGGTCACATGGAAACTTTGCATTACTAGTAATAACATTCCATCATTGGAAACGGCACTAGAGTTAATATGATATCACTCATAAATACGCAACCTTACAGGTAGACGGATCGGCAAATCAAGCAAATAGAGAATAGATCTCGGAAATACATGTTCAGCTGGCTAACTATTCAGGTCTCATTTTTGATAAACATTCCTTAATAAACAAAGATTTTCCTTAACTTAAATTTAGCAAATGTTAGCAAGAACGTTGTGGAACCAGGAATATATATTTTTGTCGAAATTAAATGCAAATGCCATAAGTTAAAATGACACCTTAAATTACCAAATACATGTACCTTAACAATTAACATAGTTCATATAGGTTTGAATTTGCCAGATTAACATCAAGGAAAATATTAGTTAAAAGTTATTGTGAACTAGGGGTTTGAACTGACAAACTTTGTTTGCGAGGATATATTTATTGACCTACCTTTTTTTTATACAAGTCCTTATTTCTTTATCCCACTCGGCGCTGAACTTCTGAACTACGTTTTCGTACTGAAGAGATGTAGAGTTTTCCCAGAGACTGTCTATCTGAAGTTTACCTTTGTACGCCTTCCATACCACCCTGTATTTAAAAATGAAATAGCGTTTGTTTATCTATTTATTTATTTATTTATTTACAGTAGAAGTAGAACCTGCTTTAAATTAAAGTCCAACTGTATTTACAGTAGAACCTGCTTTAAAGTCCAACTGTATTTACAGTAGAACCTGCTTTAAAGTTCAACTATATTTACAGTAGAACCTGCTTTAAAGTCCAACTATATTTACAGTAGAACCTGCTTTAAAGTCCAACTGTATTTACAGTAGAACCTGCTTTAAAGTCCAACTATATTTACAGTAGAACCTGCTTTAAAGTCCAACTGTATTTACAGTAGAACCTGCTTTAAAGTCCAACTGTATTTACAGTAGAACCTGCTTTAAAGTCCAACTGTATTTACAGTAGAACCTGCTTTAAAGCCCACTAGTATACAACGGCAACCTGCTTTTAAAGACCAGTAAAATTTTATCTCAATCGCTCTTTATTCAGGTTATTTGTACCTGTATATAAGGACCACTTTTAAAGGGCAATTTTACACGGTTTATTTGTGTGACCTTTACAGACAGTTTCGACTGTATTTAATCATTATATTCTTAGTTGAAAACCCATTTCGGGTACAAGTTATGTAACCATAGTACAAACCTGAGCAAACGAAAATGAGTCGACCTCGTTAGCCGAGTGGTCGAGATATATTTAGTGACCGAAAAGCTGCTGGGAGACGGATACTAGTAGTTGAGAAGCCAAAATAAAAATTTGCTGCGATAAAACCAACAAAGGGTCGATGGTTGGTTGGTTGAATGTTGCTTAACGTCGCATCAGCAATTTTTCAGCTATTAGCGACGAGAACTATTTTTAATTAATCTCTGTGGATTAATCTATGAACTATTTTGTGGATGCATGTGAAGTGCGAGGGTGTTGTATGGTCTGCCTAGTACTAGCGCGCACTCAGGGCGACTTGACCGTGCTAGCTCACAGAGTCAGTACGCCGCAGACGAGCGTACCACTCCCTCAGTCCATTATACTGATACCAGATGAATCAGTAAAGGCCAACGGCAAGGAAAATTCACTTTCCCACATGTGGCCCGAGCGGGACTCGAACTCACAGCGGTGAGAGACCCTGGATTTGAAGACTAACGTCTTATCCATTAGGCCACCGCGGCCTTAAACGACAGGTCGAGATGAGCTGCTTATTCGGCAAAAATTCGGTAACTTAGAGTTTAACTTTCACTAAGTAAGTACTCACATATAATCAAAGAACAACAGTAAAACATGGCAAGACAAGACATCGTACAATGTATTTAATTTGTTTCGGGCAATACTGATGCACACAGAAAGGGGGGGGGGGGAGATTAAAATTTAAAATTAACGTTTCGCTTTAGTAATTTGGAGTATAAAACGTGAAATTTACAAACAATAATGCAATGGTTTATGTAATTAAGATTTCATATTGACAGACAAAATGAACATCTCCAATAAAACCGGAAATGGAAGGATTCCCCATTGACAGACTAGATGGTCACCTCCAATCATTCCATTGTAAACTATTAGCTGCATTAGTTAAGCTGTGGTTCCAATGAACATTTTAAGAAAAATCATACTTGTTTACAACCGGCAGGTTCGAAAATTATACATATAGCTAAAAATATTAAAATACTTATTTTTTAAATGATATATCATCGGTCGATTATCGTTATTATTATTATTATTATAAACTTACGGGTTAAACCACCAGAAGATCCAATAAGAAAAGGTAGAAACTTCACTATCTGGACAAGGTGTCTAAAATGAAAAAAAATGAATAAAGGCAAATCATAATAATAAATTGACTGTCGAATGATTTTCAAAAAATGACAGAAAAGTGTTGACAGAAGACATGGAGTTCCTAATTTCGTTTAAAAAGAAAATTATCAAGAGGTGTCAAGAGACAATATGATTCACGAAACCCCAGTTTGACCATAGTTGTTTATCAAGATTTAATATTGTATGGACGGGACAAAATGCTAATGCCACAGTGATTGCTCTGCAGACTGCTATTGAACCAAATGTAATCCCTGCCTCAACCTTTATTATCTAAAAAGACTATGTTCTATACATGTAGTTTTTTAATTGTTATGCATAGTTGTCCTTTCTTTTAATATGATACCACAAACATAGAACAAATAAATGGGACACAGTGTGCATTACATTGCAAATTTGTTATTTCATTTCAATGTGAAATGTATAGTTATCACATTCCTGTGATATAATTTTTTCATCGGAAGTACATCTGTTTGTAAAAAATACCAGTCACTGTCAAAATCTAATTTCCACGGAGCATTTGGGAATTGAGGTCGGGTGTTCCGGATGGTTGTGAACCTCCTGTTTAGCTAGCAAGCTATATCCGTCACGTGTGCAATTGATTTGTGAATAATGGGAACATGGAACTGAGGTATGTCAAATGTATACATACTTTATCAATTTTATACAGGAAATCATACTTACCAACAACATTGTGAGGACGGCCATGTAACGTTTTGGAGGATCATGTAAAACATAATCAGTTAAACCTATGAGAATCCACAATTTATTGTGAAAATATATAAGTTGCATTTTCATGTTTTCTTTGTATCAAAGGTTTGAGATCAAATGTAATTTTAGGACTATAAATATCATTGGAAAAGTGACATCACTCATATCATTTAAATTGCTTATGCCTGTATCGTGACGTCATAGAATGATTATTGGAAATTATATTATGTAGTACACGGGAGTGTTTAAATTTTCTTTAAGGTTGAAAACCTTAAGTAAATTTTAAAAAGCGAGATGTAAATATAACAATTGAACTGTGCAGAAATATCGTTTATAGTATTATTACTTCCAATGCCGTGCCAAGCAAATTAATCATAATACTCTAATGTGTGTGATTCAGTTTACAGTCAAACCTGCCTTAAAGGCCACCTCTGTATCAGGGTCATCTGCTTATAAAGGCCGGCGGAATTGTATCTCAATTGTTCTTTATTTATAATTATTTGAACCTGTATATAAAGGTCATCTGCCTAGAAAGACCACTTTTACTAGTTCCCTTAGGTAGCCTTTTTAGACAAGTTTGACTGTAATTATACGGCAACAAAAGTTACAGTACTATGGGCAATATGTCTAGACAGTTCAGTGGGTGAGTTTACCTTTCCCAGTAGTCGGTATCCAATACGTGATGATTTATCAGCAAAACAGTGAAGTATCAACTGAACAATGATAACGGCATAGTATACATAATGTATGATACTACAGGGGCAATATGTCTGAAATAATAATAATAACGGCATAGTGTACCTAATGTATGATACCACAGGGGCAATATGTCTGAAATAATAATAATAATAATAATAATAACGGCATAGTATACATAATGTATGATACTACAGGGGCAATATGTCTGAAATAATAATAATAATAACAATAATAATAACGGCATAGTGTACCTAATGTATGATACCACAGGGGCAATATGTCTGAAATAATAATAATAATAATAATAATAACGGCATAGTATACATAATGTATGATACTACAGGGGCAATATGTCTGAAATAATAATAATAATAATAATAACGGCATAGTAAACATAATGTATGATACTACAGGGGCAATATGTCTGAAATAATAATAATAATAACAATAATAATAACGGCATAGTGTACCTAATGTATGATACCACAGGGGCAATATGTCTGAAATAATAATAATGATAATAACGACATAGTGTACATAATGTATGATACTACAGGGACAATATGTCTGAAATAATAATAATAATAACAATAATAATAACGGCATAGTGTACCTAATGTATGATACCACAGGGGCAATATGTCTGAAATAATAATAATGATAATAACGGCATAGTGTACCTAATGTATGATACCACAGGGGCAATATGTCTGAAATAATAATAATGATAATAACGACATAGTGTACATAATGTATGATACTACAGGGACAATATGTCTGAAATAATAATAATGATAATAACGGCATAGTGTACCTAATGTATGATACCACAGGGGCAATATGTCTGAAATAATAATAATGATAATAACGACATAGTGTACATAATGTATGATACTACAGGGACAATATGTCTGAAATAATAATAATGATAATAACGGCATAGTGTACCTAATGTATGATACCACAGGGGCAATATGTCTGAAATAATAATAATGATAATAACGACATAGTGTACCTAATGTATGATACCACAGGGGCAATATGTCTGAAATAATAATAATGATAATAACGGCATAGTGTACATAATGTATGATACTACAGGGACAATATGTCTGAAATAATAATAATGATAATAACGACATAGTGTACATAATGTATGATACTACAGGGACAATATGTCTGAAATAATAATAATGATAATAACGACATAGTGTACATAATGTATGATACCACAGGGGCAATATGTCTGAAATAATAATAATGATAATAACGACATAGTGTACATAATGTATGATACTACAGGGACAATATGTCTGAAATAATAATAATGATAATAACGACATAGTGTACATAATGTATGATACTACAGGGACAATATGTCTGAAATAATAATAATGATAATAACGGCATAGTGTACCTAATGTATGATACCACAGGGGCAATATGTCTGAAATAATAATAATGATAATAACGACATAGTGTACATAATGTATGATACTACAGGGACAATATGTCTGAAATAATAATAATGATAATAACGGCATAGTGTACCTAATGTATGATACCACAGGGGCAATATGTCTGAAATAATAATAATGATAATAACGGCATAGTGTACCTAATGTATGATACTACAGGGACAATATGTCTGAAATAATAATAATGATAATAACGACATAGTGTACATAATGTATGATACTACAGGGACAATATGTCTGAAATAATAATAATGATAATAACGGCATAGTGTACCTAATGTATGATACCACAGGGGCAATATGTCTGAAATAATAATAATGATAATAACGACATAGTGTACATAATGTATGATACTACAGGGACAATATGTCTGAAATAATAATAATGATAATAACGGCATAGTGTACCTAATGTATGATACCACAGGGGCAATATGTCTGAAATAATAATAATGATAATAACGGCATAGTGTACCTAATGTATGATACTACAGGGACAATATGTCTGAAATAATAATAATGATAATAACGACATAGTGTACCTAATGTATGATACCACAGGGGCAATATGTCTGAAATAATAATAATGATAATAACGGCATAGTGTACATAATGTATGATACTACAGGGACAATATGTCTGAAATAATAATAATGATAATAACGACATAGTGTACATAATGTATGATACTACAGGGACAATATGTCTGAAATAATAATAATGATAATAACGACATAGTGTACATAATGTATGATACCACAGGGGCAATATGTCTGAAATAATAATAATGATAATAACGACATAGTGTACATAATGTATGATACTACAGGGACAATATGTCTGAAATAATAATAATGATAATAACGACATAGTGTACATAATGTATGATACTACAGGGACAATATGTCTGAAATAATAATAATGATAATAACGGCATAGTGTACCTAATGTATGATACCACAGGGGCAATATGTCTGAAATAATAATAATGATAATAACGGCATAGTGTACCTAATGTATGATACTACAGGGACAATATGTCTGAAATAATAATAATGATAATAACGGCATAGTGTACCTTATGTATGATACCACAGGGGCAATATGTCTGAAATAATAATAATGATAATAACGACATAGTGTACCTAATGTATGATACTACAGGGGCAATATGTCTGAAATAATAATAATGATAATAACGGCATAGTGTACCTAATGTATGATACCACAGGGGCAATATGTCTGAAATAATAATAATGATAATAACGACATAGTGTACATAATGTATGATACTACAGGGGCAATATGTCTGAAATAATAATAATAATAATAACGGCATAGTGTACATAATGTATGATACCACAGGGGCAATATGTCTGAAATAATAATAATGATAATAACAATAATAATAACGGCATAGTGTACCTAATGTATGATACCACAGGGGCAATATGTCTGAAATAATAATAATAATAATAACAATAATAATAACGGCATAGTGTACATAATGTATGATACCACAGGGGCAATATGTCTGAAATAATAATAATAATAATAACAATAATAATAACGGCATAGTGTACCTAATGTATGATACCACAGGGGCAATATGTCTGAAATAATAATAATAATAATAACAATAATAATAACGGCATAGTGTACATAATGTATGATACCACAGGGGCAATATGTCTGAAATAATAATAATAATAATAACAATAATAATAACGGCATAGTGTACCTAATGTATGATACCACAGGGGCAATATGTCTGAAATAATAATAATGATAATAACGACATAGTGTACATAATGTATGATACTACAGGGGCAATATGTCTGAAATAATAATAATAATAATAACGGCATAGTGTACATAATGTATGATACTACAGGGGCAATATGTCTGAAATAATAATAATGATAATAACGACATAGTATACATAATGTATGATACTACAGGGACAATATGTCTGAAATAATAATAATAATAATAATAATAATAATAATAATAATAATAATAATAATAATAATAAAAATAATAACGGCATAGTGTTCATAATGTATAATTCTACTGATGCAATATTTCTAAAACAATAATAATAATAATAATAATATCAATTGGATATTCACGTGCTTGACTGAATTGGGATTTTAAAGTTTTGGATTTTGAGTGTTTTACATCAAAATATTGAAATATTATATCAAAGCGTAACCAGCACAAATACAAGGACAACTACAAAGACTTCTATGAATGATTAAATGATCAATATGCCCAGTAAATCCCCACCACTTTGGTAGCTCATTTGGTATATACAGTGCTCGCTCCGTAAGTGGAAAGTTGTTAGTTCGAACCCCGGTCGGCTCTGAACCAAGACTTGAAATGGGTAGTGGCTGTTCTTTCGACAAACGAGGTCCCGTGTCACGGTAGGCATGACACGATAAATTTAAAGAATACTGCTGTATATTGCCATCGGCGCAACGCACAGGCAAAATTTCTACACCCTCGCCTATAGCTGGCGACTTCTCGATATAGGTGAAATATCTTAACTGGGACGTTAAATACAATTTCACAACTCAACTCTAATAATTCCTCGGTGGAATAAAAATGGATAATAAGAAGAAGAAGAAGAAGAAGAAGAAGAAGAAGAAGAAGAAGAAGAAGAATTTATTGGTTGGTTTGTTGAATGTTGCTTAACGTCGCATCAGCAATTTTTAGCTTATCGCGACGAGAACTATTTTATCATTCTCTATGCATTAATCTATGAACAATTTCGTGTATGCATGTGAAGTGTGGGTGTGTTGTATGGTCTGTCTTGTACTAGCGCGCACTCATGGCGACTTTAAGGTGATAGCTCACAGAGTCAGTACACCGCAGACAAGCGTACTACTATACTCTCCTAGTCCATTAAACTGATATCAGGTGAACCAGTAAAGGCTAACGGCAAGGAAAATTCACTTTTCCAGATGCGGGACTCGAACTCAGAGAGGTGAGAGACCCTGGATTTGAAGACTGATGTCTTATCTATTGAGCCACCGCGGCTTGATAATAATAATGATAATAAGAAGAAGAAGAAGAAGAAGAAGATATGATCCAGTATGTGTATTATATCGTACCTGTATATACGGCACTTACTTGGTATGATATCTTTGTTTGTAGAGGAATAACTCCACAAAGCGTTAGGAAGACCCAGTAGGTAAATATAGTTGTCGAACTAACAACACTCTTAATGCGTAGGTACTGTATAAACACGGATAGAAACAGCTGAAAGGAAAAAAAGAGAAGTGAAAAGGAACTCATTACCAAATCTCTCTCTCTCTCTCTCTCTCTCTCTCTCTCTCTCTCTCTCTCTCTCTCTCTCAGAACTAACAACACTCTTAATGCGTAGGTACTGTATAAACACTGACAAAAACAACTGAAAGGAAAAAAAGAGAAGTGAAAAGGAACTCATTACCAAATCTCTCTCTCTCTCTCTCTCTCTCTCTCTCTCTCTCTCTCTCTCTCAGAACTAACATCACTTTTAATGCATAGATACTGTATAAACACTGATACAAACAACTGAAAAGGAAAAAAAGGCAGTGAAAAGGAACTTAACTGATTACAAAATCTCTCTCTAAGATATGAGGTCAACTCAATATCGGATCAGTATCAAAATGCATTGACCGGCACTGTACATTATTCCGGTCATCTCTCTCTCTCTCTCTCTCTCTCTCTCTCTCTCCTCTCTCTCTCTCTCTCTCTCTGTGGCACCAAATAGGTCTAACACTTTCCATAATCAATCGTAAAATAGGTTCTGTTGTGAGACTACAACTAGACATACAGCTTTCCTACGACATTCTAGATTTGGCCTTCTGAACACAAATGAAATAATCTCTATTGTGGCATTTTAACTTCAACCACTCAACAGACACAAAATATCTATGGCCACTTACATATGTACAAGCATAAGCCACCGATGACACGTAGTACGCTGTAGTGGGATAGACGTCCTTGTGACATCGGTAACCATAGTAATTAGCGGCCCATATCTCCAGCAGGACTAGAGCAAACAGGACTAAACAGCAAATCTGAAATAAACAAAATAAATTGAAAATCGGTAAAAAAATTTGTTGCTATTGATAAAGCATTCGTCTACACAATAATACGTCATCGGTAACTAGTACTTGTTACTAGTAAATTATAATGAGTAATTATCGGAATCGGGTTTAGCGTCCTAGTCAAGAATGTATCACTTATATCGAGACGTGATCAACTATGGGTGAAGTTGCAGCAATTGTGTCTATTTTAGGGCGTTCAGGGCAGTGCTGAGGGAGTTCTTTAACTTGCTACGCCTGCCATGACACTGGGCACCGGTTTTAATGTCTCTTCCGAAGAGTTTCTTTTCTTTATTAAAATGGATAGCATAAGTTTTCATAATAAGTGCATTTAAAAACCGACAAGCCACTGATCATTTCCTAACCGCATTTGAATTTTTGGGGATTCAGAGTAAGTGCTATGTTGTATGGTTGCAAAAGTATGGTCAAAATAGTATCATTGCTCTTTCAATACTTCGACCGAAACGCGAAGAAGCAAAGTTGTGCAGATGCAATGCGAAGGAAGATAGTATACTTTCGCTCCTTCGCCTTCCTAACTTAGCCAACTTCGCTTCTTCAGGTTCAGGTCGAAGGGGCAAATAAGCGATAATGCAAATTTGGCCCAAAAAGAATATAAAAACCCATTTCATTCATGCATTTAAATATACTATTCTTCATACTAACAGATTTTAGTACGCTGATTACAGTTACTGGTAAAGGAAACGCTACCGACTTCCGAAAAAGCTGGTTTAAATAAAATGGTAAAGTCAAGATAAGCCACCCTACTGGAAACCATGACAACAGCGTTATCTGGAAACAATCCGTAAAATTAGGGTACTCTCCAGTGAATACATCATCATTCTGAAAAAAAAGATCAAAAATTAAAATCAGTAAATGAAAATTTAACATGTTACACTGGAATTTGAAGAAAAAACGTGGACACTCCGACCTTTTCAAAACAAATCCATGTAAACATGACAACATGTATCTGTGCGCTTAGCAAATCGGTAGCTAATTCGCTGGTAGGAAAAAGTGCAAAGGTCAAGCAAATTGGAAACTGATATTTTGTAATGATGTACATATATAGGCAAAGGTCTAATCCAGAATGATCAAAGAACAATATTTTTTTTTTCATTTTGGAACCGTGAGTGAATTTTGAGTATAGAATAATCTGGACTGATAGCTGAATGTGGAAACGCGAGACAATACATAAATGCTATCTCCTTGTGTAATCGTTCTTGTTGGTGCAAGGTTGGGACACTAGATGTCAATAAAAAGATGATGAGTGTATACAGTCAAGACAGTAAAACTTTTTTCTGAATCTCCGGTCAAAAAATAAAACACACTCCACATCGCAGTTAATGAAGCACATTGCAGTTACTGAAGCTTACTAGATTTGACAAGATGTGACACGATTTTAGTGTAAACGTAGACATTAGTTTTTGCAATAGCGACAATATTCATTCATTCATTTATTCGTTCATATAATCTCAAATATATTGAACACCGGTAAGTGTCATTCCATTGGTATAATAATAATAATAATAATAATAATGGACTAAATAAATTAACATAAAATAAAATAAGATAACATAAAATAAAATAAAATAATAAATTTTATTTAAAATGGAATAAAATAAAATATAAATGAATATCTTGTTTTATACTGAGCAAACAATGCAACTCAATGGTTTTAACGAATTCAGAACAGTGCGAAAGTAAGTTATAACTAAGTAAGTTTATTCCTTTAAATATGTCTGGTCTTGTGAGACGGTAACCTTGATTGCGATGATATCGGAATTTCTGTATTTCTAAGCAGTGGACACTACAGAACTAAATGTCCATGTAGTTAATATAACCTGGTAAACTTAGCTCTGTCCCCAATGTAAACCTCACCTAGGTCAACTTAAAAATTAGAACACACTTGAACATATGTATGTGTACGTATATACTCTGTAAAAAAATATCGAGGTCAGCCGTTTCGCTCTAATAAAATGTATATTCTCCATTTTATTCTGCCATTTTAACCTGTTGTATTTGACATGAGACTGAATCCATTTCATTTCACGAACTTAATAAAGTTTTAGAATTTAGATAACATGAACTTAATATAATTTTAAAAAATTAGATAGATTAAAGATCTAATACACACACACACGTACTGAGATGTATGTAAAATTTCTATATAGAATGATGAATAATGCTTGCTAGCTCACCTCGGATAAATCAGGTCAAAGTGGTCCCTTTAGATCTGTTTACATGTACACTGTGTTTGTGTTGTTATTGCATTTGATTCTATTTTTTTTTTGGTAAATTTTTCGCTCGAATGCCTGTGCATATAACATATACTGGCAAATACCGTATTCAATTAGCTATAAATTGGGATGATCACCGTCTTTGCATAATAAATGTATGTTATATTGATTAAAGTGAATGGTTATGTAAATGTTCTACTACTATACAGGCATATGCTCTGTTTTTCGTTACTCACCCAAAATGAAGAATTTCCACAAAAACCTCTTAAATACGTCTTATTTGTCGACATCATAAAGTTGTCATCGATACATTCTGTGATATATATGGGTCATGTATATAGCTCTGAAAATTTATAATACCAGTCGAGTTGACAAGAGTTCATTGACTAAGAAACATCAAAGTACTGACAGTACTGAGAAACCATCGAAGATCTATGTCGGCTACTTTGAATTAAAATTAGTGTTGTGTTGAGTAATGGTGTATTACGTCCAAGCCATGAATATTTCACATATATCGAGCTTGCCAACTAAAGGCGAAAATGCAGAAATTTTGTCTGTGCGTGCGCTGATAGCATTATATAGCAGGGCTCTTTAACGTACCAAGTCTACCGTGACACGGGACCTCGTTTATTACAAAGAACCGTAGCTTTCATTTCTTAATGCCGAGTGCTTGGCGAAAGAACAGCCACTACCCACTTTCAATTCTCGGGTTTAGACCCGTCCGGGGTTCGAACCCACAACCTCCCACTTACGGAGCGGCCATTCTACCAACTGAGCTACCGCTGTGGTGAATCAAAATTAGCGACGAAAGGTATATTTTAACATATATATATATAACTGTGTAATAAATATGTAATTGCAAAATCCGAACATTTAGGCCTTTTCAGCCGAGTACTGTATATATAATAGTGCACAAAGTTAATAATTTATTATGTTTCACAGTTTTTAAAATTGTTTCTGTTCATAGTTATGCAATGTTAGTTTACATGTTCTCTTATATAATTAGTTAAGTTACATAATTATATAACTATATCTTTCAACATATTCCTTTAAACTGTGGTGGAAATGTTATGCTTCACCGCACTCAGTTACAAAACTGTATGATGTTAACCCCAAAGTTTATGATCTTATTACATCTAATGATATAGACGACGAAACCAAAGTTCTTTTATTATTGGGAAAGGTCTTGGACCTTGAGCTACTAGACAATCTTCAACACTCTTCGATGATGAGTTGCTTCAGATTCGTTGCTAATGTCATCTCGAGCGAAAGCCTGGTCGAACATAGCCGGTAAAACCATTAGAATATATTAATACAAACATTTTTTTTGAAAATATGTTTAGTTAGCTTTAATTTATAACTGTGTTACATATTTACATATAATTAGTATTATTATGTAATATCTACATACAGAGGATTTAAATAAAGAATAAATAAAGAATGAAAGATTAGAATGTAATGAGGATTACAAGAAATGATGACGATGGACACTCCTGATTCCCCTACCTTCCCACAGGCCACCTAGATATAAAAGACACTCAGGTGAACACTCCACACTACTTCACTCCCGAATAGGTCGTGATATACCAATGATTAATAACAATTTTTGGTGTATATACCTAGAGACTACAATTACATATACTACAGCAATTATAATTATAATTATTATTATTATGCCATCACAATTTTATTATTATTTATTATTATATTATTATTATTATTATTATTATTATTATTATTATTTCATCACAATTTTTTATTGTTATTATTATTGTTATTATTATTATTATTATTATAATTATTCCATCACAATTTTATTATATATTATTATTATTATTATTATTATTATATTACTATAACGTTATAATGCAATTGATTATACACCCTTATTAGATGTTTAAGTTTTTTTTAAGAAATAGGAGACTGGTTAATATTAGATATTCTCTAGTTCCAGAATCCTATCAATTTGATATGTGTAATCTTGTTATATATATATATTATGTAAAATGTATTATTAAATAAAATATTGTTTAAACTAAATGAACGCACCAACACGTAGATATACGCATACGACAACACGGTATTAAAACATGTTTGTGGAGAATAGACTCACCCGTTAAATGAAAAATAACACACACACACACACACACACACACACACACACACACCTGGAAGTGGTAATTCTATCATGCAATTTTATGAGAATTGTCACTTCAAAAATCTTGTTTATACCCTGTAAACCACAACAAATTGAAAGTTATTTCTAAAATAAAGGCAAATGTAATCTAAACCAGTTTACCATTATAATCGTAAATAACTCTAAGCTGTAAGAGTAATTCCCCTTTGGTCATATGTTTGGCAATTGACGTAAACCTCAAGATGAGCTGCAGATCAATTCTTTCGCGTAGTCAAAGTGTAAAACTTTTGACGTGCCTGTATTGTATTGGAAGGTATCAATCAGACACAAAGAACCGTTATTGGAGGTTTTAAGATCACATGAAATTTAACAAATGAGGTATTTCCAATAAAATTATTGCTTATAAGTTTACAATTTCAAAAAGAGAAATGTTGATTTACTTCATTTATTTATTTTATTTTTCATTTAAAATTTCTGATTTGGATCTCATCAGTTAAAGAAAGAGTAAGAAAAGGCTTTACAAATTAATAATTTATATAAATTAGAGTCGGAAAACGAAAGGCAAAAGATGAACATATCAGGAAAAAAATTCATGTTGTTGGCATTAAACCAAAATAAAAATATTGAAAAAGGTTGGTTTTGGTTGAATGTTGCTTAACGTCGCATCAGCAATTTTTCAGCTATTTGCGACAAGAACTATTTAATTAATCTCTATGGATTAAGCTATGAACAATTTTGTGTATGCATGTGAAGTGCGAGTGTGTTGTATGGTCTGCCTTGTAATAGCGCGCACTCAGGGCGACTTTACCGTGCTAGCTCAAGGAGTCAGTAAGCCGCAGACAAGCGTACCACTCCCCCAGTCCATTATACTGATACCAGGTGAATCAGTAAAAGCCAACGGCAAGGACAATTGAAAAAGTGGGCAGTAGTTTAATTTCCCGAACCTGAGCATATAATCAACTCGTTTTAGACGGTATAATTTACCTTATTGTAGTATAACGAATTAACATAAACTTTTATATTTGATAATCAAAGAATGAACAAAATGTAACAGTTTAAAACAAGATGAAACAAGCTATCATATTTAGTTTAGTACCAAATAGCCTAGTTAAAATATATAGGGATTGACCTCAGATTTTTTGCAAAGTAATACACGCTGGGACATTTTGTTGACGAATATAGCTCAGTCGTCAGTTAACTGGTAGAGTATCAGATCCCAAATCTAAAAGCCCTGGGTTCGAATCTTTATGCGATATGTTTTAAGCTACATAATTCCACTACGCGAACTATTTAATGTGCAAAATGTCCAATTCTTTTATATTTTCATAACAAGAAGAAAAAAATAACTTCATTTTTATAATCCAATATATATTTTTTCAACAAAAAATCAACAATTTAAATAGAATTATTGCCGTAGTAAGTAAAATGGCATCGCTATGGCGTAGGAACTGGAATGCCTTGTGTACCATCAATAATAAGATGACGGTTACTGAGAGCCAATCGGTTCATGCAAGCGTAACAGAAAAATATGACCAATCAAAATGCTTGAAAAAAAGGGGAATTGAATTATGACAAATTACCCAAAACATTGTACAAAAAGACCAAAATTCATTTGAATTTTGAATTAAGAATCCTGTCTTTCTAAGGGATTCGTGTTTGGTACGAATTTATGGAAATGAGTATTGCTATACAACTGCTGACATACACAGGGTTTGTATCGTCAAGGGAACCGTTTAATATACATAGAAGTCAATTATCTAGTAGGATAATTGACAGTTCACTCATTTTCTTAAAAGCCCGATCATGTCAAAACTCAAACGTGTTACAGTCAACACGTGCATAGAGATGACCTCATTAACAGTATAGTGTTAATGTGTTCCCTGTTTACTCGTGTAAACAATCAATCACGTGCGCTCTAAGACCATTATTATCTTAAAATATCTGTATTTATATTGTATTTATATTTGTCATTGTTTATATTATGTCTGACTCAGATTCTCCCAAAAGGTCATGTTTGTATTTACCAAAACATTTATATAAATTGATGAAATTAAAAATAACAATAACAAATATCGAAAAAAGTGAATAAATAAATAATCCATATTGAGGAAAATAAATAAATAAATTAATTAATTATATTGAGGGATTTTGTTTAAAAAACTTTCAAAAACTGCATGCTGATGATTATATAAAGACACTAGTACTGCCTAATGCCTTTCGAAGCAACACCTATGGATGTGTTTAACAACAACAACAACAACAACAACAACAACAATTATAATAATATATCTTTGTTTGCGATTGCTTTTGATATATATTTGCATATTACAACCTGTGGTTAATGAGTGCAGATACTTAACTACGCCAGTGTATTCTGTGATACGTCATAGATCTTTGTGTGTAACTAAACGGGAATAACAATAATATTCGACGTTGTTTTTCAGTGAAGTGGCATTATTTCGTGAATATATAATGGAAACGTATTTTGTATGCATTAAAATACTTGTACAGCACAAACGCTATGTTGTACAGGTTCGAACCCCATTGCGTAGTTTAATCTCGTACTTTTCGCATATAAGGGTATATGATAAGACCTTAAATTCTTAAAGAAGGTGTTCAAATGGATCACGACATTAAAGGTCACCGGTCACCAAAAACCGAAATTTTTCTAGTACTATTTTCCGAAAGATGACATAATAAAAAGTCGATTTAGCCACAAATAACATTTTTTAATAATTTCTGTCCTTTGTTACAGCGTAAAATAAAGTCCTAAAACTGTTGAAAAACGGTGTTATCTCCCTTTGGTAGTAAAAGGGTCCAAAACCGGAAGTGACGCAGAAGGTGTTATCCAAGTTATCTAGTAACTAAAGCTTGTAGAGTGATCTGTATTTACTACCCAGATTTATCAGGAGTAGCTTCTCATGTTTATTTTTTTTTTATTTTTAGTATTGGATATTTCAATTTTCTTCAGCATAAAAAAATAAATTAAAAAAAAACATAATAAATAAATAAATAAGAACTATATTTTTGTTTGCTCTAAGTATGATATACTGTTACTTATACTATTACAAAACTTAATTTTACATTATTTATTAATTAATTTATTTATTTATCTTTTTATTTTTATCTATTTATTAAAACGAATTGATAAAAAGAATACACATTTTTGTTTTTTTATTTAAAATAATATTCATATTTATTTTCATTAATATTTAATATCATTCTAAATATCCTAACTTCTCTGTTGAATTTATTTATTTTTTTATTTATTTTTTTATTTCAGTGAATTAATATTAAATATCAATATTAATATGTATATTAAAACATACATAATTTTCGAGCACTTTTGACCGGATTCTGTAGTCTGTCGCTTTTTTTCTTCTCTCTAGTACAGCTATATTATTAATTTACCTCAAATTGATTTTTATTCATATTTGTTTCAGAAAATGTCCCATTTTTATTTTATTTTTAGGTAAAAAATGATATTTAAAATTTTCATTTACTACTAATAATAATAATAATTTTATTACACCTAATTTTAATGAGCTGAAAAGAACTCGTATCAAAATGTGATACCAGTGGGATTATACCCGACTAACTAACGGCTTAATCAAAACTCGAGTGAAACTTTCTTTCATTTTTGCTCAATAAATTAATATCAATTAAAGTGTGATTTACATCCCCTTACATACCAGTAATTAAGAGATTATCAATATGCTACATTGGGAAACATCCTGTTTAGAAGTAGACATCTATCACCAGCTGATCACCTGTAATCAACAGGGTTTACCTTACAATTTGCAACATTAATTGACACGTGTGTATAAATCTTTATGATATACCCGGTAAATGTTATTTGTCGTTTTTGATGGATTCTGAAAAGATGTGTTTGAAAAAATAAATGTTAGATCAGTTGATTTGAATAAGAGACATACAAGTCTCGATTTGTGTGAACATGTGAACTGGTGAAATGACTGACTTGCGGAATTAAATTAATTTTGAATATTAAAATTCATTAAAATCTATGAATTTTTTTATTTGCCTGAATCCATTCATAATAATTTAAATTATCTTAAATGATTATACCACTCTTATTTCCCTGACTTTTCTCGTATATGAAAAATAGCCCCAATACATTCAAAGCAATTACTGTATTTCCATAGATTGAGTGCACATGGTTTTTCTTATTTATTTCATTCAATTGAAAATGTTTCCATTAAACTATCAATAAATTGCATTTTAAATGCACTGACCTAACCAAATTATATTTTTAAATGACAAAAAAGTTATTCAGTTCATCAGTACATAGAGAAAATTTGGGAAAATTTAGAAAATTTGACGAAGTTTATACACCAATTGGGCCTCATTCAAAGTTACACTCAGAGTATTTAGGGTCAGGTAGGTCATTGTTGTTCTTTTTTTCATATTTCATCATGAATATTCCAATTATGACGTAATTATAACATTTATAGTTGTTCCGAGTAAGAAGGTAGAGAAGGGATAATTTTGACATGGTTATATTAGTTGTTTTGTTAAAAACTTCAAAAATTGCTCTATGTACAGAATTAAATTCACCTATGGATGACTGAAAATATTTTTTTCCTATTAGGTCAGTATATTTTGTATCAAGTTTTGACAATATTTTGCGAGTTTGTTGGAAAATACGACTTTATTCTTGCGTTTTCCATGTGCACTCAATTGTGGAAATACAGTAGAAAGCTGCATAAGGGACTTGTGTAAATCTGGCTTTAATTTGTTCTTAAATTTGTGAGAAAATTTTTTTTATCGTTCATTGTGGTAATTCTATATCAAATTTTACAAAATATATAATTTTGACTTGAAATCAAACTTTAAAACGGCACACAAACCCACATGTTACATATGGATACATATATAAGTAATGTGTCTTTCCTCAGCAGCTTAACACCATGTACGTCATCAATTAGGTCGCCGGAAAGTTACGAGCGGTGTCGGAAATTACCGAGTATTAGAACTTCGTTCAGGTAAGTTTTTAGTATATTACAGGTAACTGTAGTGTGTGAAAACCCGCTAGACACATCAATATTGACAACTCTACCCATAGGAATGCAAATTACAAAATTCATAAATTTGGTGACCGGTGACCTTTAACTAAACGATAAACTTCTGAAACTCCCAAGTGGATTCATATATTTTGAAATGGCACTGGTCTCCAGAACACGCGTATTCAATGTATTGTGTTCGAGAATTAAACATGATTTTAGTTTTTTATAAACGTTAATTAAAAGACATTAGAAAGTCATATTCTTCAAGTTGTAAGATATCTGCCTTTTAAATGAAGGTATCACCTGAAATAAAAATCATAAACATAGCCAATAGAAATTAGTTGTGTGAAACTATCTTATTCTTTATGCTTTATACCACCTTACAACAACAACAACAGATATAATATAGAATTAGTTACCATAATGTTGTTTTTATACTAGTTCTAGTTCTAGTTCTTTATTACACTCAAAACCACCGGAGGTGGTACCTGAGGTTTATATACATAATTATACATAATATGGCGATTGATACAATGTATAGAAAACATATTACATAACATTATACCATAAAGTAATAGAATATAGCACAACACTATCATATAAACTATATACATAAAGTGTGTTAGAATACTTTACCAGAGAATTAACATAAAATAATGGTATTTGGTTGGATAATAAGCAGAGCAATACGACGAGTGATTGGGAAATGCCCCCACCAACAAGTACAAACTGCAGTTCTTATTATCCAAAACAGTTATATATATATAAATAAACCAAAATATTACATCTTGTATTAGCTGTAGAATTTTAGACCCTCCTTAATAAATTTGCATAAGTTAATGATATCTTCCCTGTTTCCACTTTTAAATAAAGATGCTAATTTTAAAGTATTTGGTCTGGTATAGTATTTTTCTTTAATATATTTTTTTCTAAGACCGTTAAAATTGTCACATTCCAACACAAAATGATATTCGTCACCAATGCAAGATTTGTCACAAAGTTTACATTTTCTTTCATTTCTATCAATTTTTTCCCATCTTCCCTTTTCTATCGGTAAACAATGATTTGTAGTTCTGAACCTTACAAAGATTAATCTAAAATTAACAGGTAAAAAATTAAGATAATTTTCAAAACCAAATTTATCCTTATAGATTCTGTATATTATAGCTTTGTTTGACTGTTCAATTTGAGAATACCAGCTTTGGCAGAACTGGTCTTTCAGTTTTTGTTCAAAAGAATTAATTAACCATTTTTTATTGACAAAAATCCCTTGAGACTCCCATATATTACTAAAACCAACCGAATTCAACAATGCTTTTATTTTTCCAACCCAAGATATGTTCTTCCCCTCATTATGTCGACAAAGTAATAATCTATAACAAAAATTTGTTAACTTATTTTCTGAAAATACTATATTATACCAAAAAGAAACCATCCTTTTATATATTTGTACATGTAATGGATACCTCCCGAGTTCACCGTATACCATATACGTTGGTGTACTTGTTTTAAGTTTAAGGATTTTTTACAGTATTGTATATGTATTTTTTCTACCAATTCTAATTTTTCAAAACCCCAAATTTCACAAGCATAAACTAATATTGGTAAAACCAATTTATCAAATAGATCCAGTTGACATTCGATTGACAATTGAGTATTTTCTAACTTTCTATACACACCGAATAGAGCTTTACATGCTTGGTCATAAAGGTTTTTCCTAGCTGTGAAAAATTTCCCATTTCTATTAAAAAATATACCCAAGTAACAATAGCTGTCTACACAATCCAAAATGTCCCCACCAAACTTTAACACTGGTAAATGATTATTTTTTCTTTTACTAAACATAAGAACTTTTGTTTTAGATATATTGACTTCGAGTTTCCACATATCACAATAATCGTAAAAAGCATTCAATGTTTTTGCATATCAGTTTCGTTCTCCGAGAATATCACAGTATCGTCCGCATACAGAAGAAGAAGGATTTTCACGTACTCATGTAGCATTTTGACACCCATTTCCGTTAAGCAGTTTAGACCATCTATATTGTTTTGATTTAAAAACTCTTCTAAATCATTAACATAAATAGAAAAAAAAAAGGTGACAAGTTTTCTCCTTGTCTAACACCAATCTCACTTAAAAAATAATTGGATTTCAAAATCCCTTTGACAACACATGATTTAATACTATCATACATGTTTTTTATGACATTAAAACATTTGCCATTTATGTTATATTTTCTGAGTTTATACCACAGTCCGTTTCTCCAAACTTTATCAAAAGCTTTTCTAAAATCAATGAAAACGCAATATAGTTTTCTATTTGATGAAAATAAACATTCAACAATGCTATGCAATATAAAAATATTATCTATTGTAGAGTAGTTTTGTCTAAATCCAGCTTGAGATTTCGTCAGAATTTCTTCAACTTCTGCAAATTTTTTTAAACGATTATTAATGATAGCTGTAAAAAGTTTTCCGAAACAGCTCAGTAAAGTTATAGCTCTATAATTGTCTGGATCTTTGGTGTCACCTTTATTTTTATACACAGGTTTAATAGAACCAAGAATCCAGTCATCTGGTATAAGACCGTGTTAAAAATAAAGTTAAACAATAATATATAAACTGGTAACATTTTATTTAAAGTTGATTTCAGATATTCATTTAAGACGTTATCTACCCCTGGTGATTTACTGTTTTTTAGGTTTTTAACTGCGTTAATTATTTCAGTTTCAGTGATGGGACCATTTATTTCAGCATTAACATTATTATCAAAACAATTATAATCTATTTCTTCTTTTCTACTATCATTTTCGTCAAAAGTATTCAGACCCTTAAAGTATTCATAAAATCTGTCCAAATCAAAGTTATCTTCTTTTTTTCTTGAAACATTTCTATTAAGAACCTTCCAATAATCTTTTGGATTTGTAGTACGGATATTTTGTAATTTTAATTCTAGTTTACTCTGATAGAGTTTATAGTGTTTACATAAAACCTTTTTATATGTTTTACTAGCTAGCTTTAGGTTTCTTTTTGCAATATCTGTCTTTGTTTTTGAAAAAGTAGATTTTGTTTTATGAAATAATTTTCTCTTTTCCCTACATTCTTTACCAAACCAGGGCTTTGAATCCTTCTTATTTTTCCTACATTTTTGAAAACCAAAAGACTTTTCAGCAGATTTTGAAAAAATGTGACAAATTTTTCTAACCTCGTCATTAACAAAATCTTTCTTATCTCTATTTACATCAAAATCTACAAAATCATTAATTATATTTACAATGTCTACATCTGATATACCCTCAATAAAAGAGTTAGCCTTTTCTGCACACCATTTAATAGGTGTAGCAGTTTGGGAGATTTCACCGGTTAAACTTAAATGATTATCAGTGTGGGACTTGATTAAAAATTCAACAGGGCAGTGTATATCAGATAATAGATTGTCAAACTCTAGTACACAAAAATCTTGTATAACACCAAACAATACAGGTGTACAGATCACATAGTCAATTAAACTTACATTCTTAGACGTAACTTTACCTATACCGCTATCCCTTCCCACTCTACCATTAACAATAAACATGTTACTGTTTTTACACATATCAACTAGTTTGTACCCAAACCTATTAGGTTTACTTTCATCCATATTATACCTGTCCAAAGAAACTCCAAGATTTTTAAGTGTATCTACCCCAGATAATTGATCAAGCTCAGATTCGTCTATGTCTATTAATTCAGAAATATATGTATTTATGTCTATGTAATCTTTTAGTTTTCCAGATCTAGCATTAAAATCTCCCACTAAACACACATTAGGACAATTATTTGATACTTTAATTATTTCATTTTCTAATTCTTTAAAACAGTCAATGTCGGAGTATGTCGAGTCTACTGGAGGAATATAAACTACCCCAAATATTACATCTTTGTCTTTAACCACATTTTTGCATTTCAACCACAGAACTAAGTTACTGTCGGATTGTATTTCATTGAAATTTCCAGCTATTCTATTATTGACAAAAACGCCGAGCCCCCCACGTCTAGTTTTGTTACATTTTGAAAAAAAAGTGTAATTGTCTACATCAATTTCATCTACATTAATAAGTTTTGTTTCTGTTGTGAAAATAACATCGTATGTATTAAGAAATTCAAGAAATTCAGGAATTAACATTTTTGCTCTTAGTCCGCAAACATTTAAACCACAAAATTTAAAAGTTCCGTTGTCTAAAGAAGTGTTATAAGTTCCACCCCCGGCCTCATCCTAGCTATGATCTTGGTCACAATGGATCTCACTCGTAACCGCGTTAGCAGAAACAGCCTCTGCGTAGGATCTACCATTTAAGCTGCTACTCTCGTTTGAATATATTCGTTGCCTCTTTGAGGCTCTGTCGCGATCATTGTCCCTTTGAGTGTTTATTGGTGTAAAACGGTCCGAACGGCTTTGCATCCTATTATCGGGGACAAATGAGATGGTTTTGACAATATACAGTACAGAACTGTCGAAATTGTAATACCGAGGTAACGAAAAGGAATCGAAACTAGGTGGCCGAGTGGCTTAGACATGGATAGGTAGTGTCCGAAAATAGAGAGCAACTGGCTGCCGTAAAACTGTCGAGATATATAGCTAGCGAAGGTCTTAGATGGTACTAATTAGTTAGCTCAGTGTTAAACTTTCGACAGGTCTGTACTGTATATGTACATATTGTGTAACATTCATTGTTGAACCACAGCTTTAACACATACGGATATGTCACACGTATAAAGAATTTTAGTCCGACTTATCAATCACTAAACCCTCATTTTAATTTTTGACTTGTGGAGGTTTGTCTAAAAAGTCAAAAATTAAAATGGGGGTTAAGTGGTCTGATTAGTCGGACTAGAAGAATTTGTACGAATCTTTCAAACGTGTGACATATCCGTATGTGTGAAATCTGCAGTTCAACAATGCACTGTCATGTGCTACTTTTGAATTTTTATGAAATAATATATTCAAAAGTAGCACATTGTTGAAAGTTTTTATTTCATTAAAAAAAATCAAAAGTAGCACATGACAGCACAGCACTGTTAACGTTGCCGCCGCCAGTGATAAAAAGCTTGGCTTTAAGAGCTGTTACACTTGATCAATATTGCAGATACAATGTAGGTGTTGTACAGTGCATGTCTGTGCGTAGTTTAACTGTAATAATAACGATATAATAACTTTATTTTGTTACCGTGTCATGTATCAAAAATTGCATTCAACTACACAATGTCCTAAGTACACTGAAAAATGTAATATAGTTATCAACGTGTCACATGCCATATGTCATGATCATGTGCTGAATTTTGATTTTTTTTAAATAATGCATTAAAAATCAGCAGATGACACATATAACACACCATTATGATAAAATTTAAACATTATGAAACAAAAGTAAAATATCATGACATCCAGCCTAAAAGACTTATGAGAAATGCTTATTTATCCTGTAGCTAATTTACAGGAAAACTTTGTTAATTTAATGTACATGTATCTGTTTCACTACAGCCGGTTACATTCCCATATTAAAACATTTAACATTCTTGACTGGAGAGTGAAAAACCAATTCAATCAATCAATCAATCAATCAATCAATCAATCAATCAATCAATCAATCAATCAATCAATCAATCAATCAATCAATCAATCAATCAACCAACCAACCAACTAACTAACCAATCAATCAATCAATCAATCAATCAACTAATCAATCAATCAATCAATCAATCAATCAATCAATCAATCAATCAATCAATCAATTAAACCGTTCTTCGATCTATCACCGGGTCCCTGGGTAGGTTCAAAGTTTGAAAAACATTTCCAAGCCCCATAAAAAGTTCGTTATTTACGTATCCACGGACAACTTTACATGTATCATATTTCTTCGTAATTTTCTGTTTTGAGAGACTGATTTATATATAAGAGTTTGCTCTTGCTTTAGAATCTCATTTGTCCGTACATTCAATTTGTTTGTGATACATGAGAATAAATATTGTTTTTATACTAAGGGCTTTAGATTGCCATCAATTATGATAAATGCAACATTATACAGCACAGAGATATCAAAAGTTTAACACAGGCTCCAGTTTCACAATCATTCCTTATCTAAAATGTTTCTTCACTTCAATTTAGCAAATTTTGGCAAGCTCTTTTTGGAAATACGAATGAATATTTTTGTCAAGATTTTTTTAATCTTTAAAATGACCTAATATCCTTACAATGGGGTTCGCCGCAGTACCGTGTCATCAATACCTCTTAACTTTAGTGCGGAACTTTTTGGAAAACGTCAACTTCACAGATTCCCGAAATGACGTCCTTTTCGCGGGAAAACGTCATTTCATGCGATTCCATATGCATTTGGAATTTAAGTGTTCCGCACAAACGTTAGAGGGTATTAGGTGGTACAGCAGCGAACCCCAATTAAAAATTATAAAGGTTTTTAATTTGCCAGATTTAAGTTAAGAAAAAGCTTAAGTTAAGAAATGATTGTGAAACCGGGACCTGAGCTAACAACAAGGAGTCGAAGCTCGGCTTTCAATATACATTAATTAAAGACGCGAGTGGCCCAAAAGCTAAAGAAAGGTAGGATGCAATCAGTAGCGGAAAAGTTGTCGAGATATCGCTAACGAGGGGTCGAGATGGACTTTAGATTCGGAACTTCAGTACAACACTGTCAAAAGTTAAACACTAATCTAACGATTTAGTACCAAATAAACACGCAATCATCTTGACTCCTCGTTAGCTATCTATCGACAACTTTTCGACAGATGCTATCTATCTCTCGATTGTTTTAGGGCCACAAACTGATCGATATCTGGGCCACTACGACAGTCTTTCCGTACGCTCTGTGTTAAACTTTCGACATGTCTGTACTGTAATTCGTTAAGTTAATGTTAAACTTTTAACAGGTCTGTGTTGTATGGCAAACACAAACATCATATTTTCCGGTAAATTCTAGTCTTATATATATGCACATTGTATGTACATACTTTGGACGTATATACAATGTAGATGACCAAGATTTAGATGGCAATATCAATAATTATGATCATAAGATATTGCATCAATAAAGAAACATATCAAACCATGAAAAAAAGAAATAAAAACTATAAAACAATCCCTCTATAATTAGATAAAAAATGTTAAAACGTCTCTGTGATGCATAGAAGAGTTTTATTACGTCAAATATTTCGTAAGACCTGTCGAAATTAAAGTAAACACTTAACGAGCAAACTAATTGGCAGCATCTTTCGACCCTTGACAGTAGTATTTTCTGCCACTAGCTATCCATTTTTGCCACAGCTCTGTATTGAGTTAAGTTGAGTAATGGTGTTTAACTTCCCAGTCAAGAATATTTCACTTATATCGAGACGTCGCCCGCTATATATAAGCGAAGGTGCAGAAATTCTGCCTGTGCGTTGCACTGATAGCATTATATATATATATATACAACAGGGTGCTTTAGCATGCCAAGCCTACCGTGACACGGGACCTCGTTTATTTTAAGATCCCATCCGAAAGAACCGTGACTTTCATTTCGTAATGCCGAGTGCTTGGCGAAAGAACATTCACTACCCACTTTCAAGTCTTGGATCAGAACGGGCCGGGGATCGAACCCACAACCTCCCACTTAAGGAGCGAACACTCTAACAACTGAGCTACCGCAGTGGTGATATAGCTGAAGAGGGATCGAGATGGGCTTTAGATTCGGTACTAATTCGTTATGTTTATGTTAAACTTTCTACAGGTCTGTACTGTTTGATAAACACAAACGTCATATTTTCCAGTAAATTCTGGTCATACATATAATGCACATTGTATGTACGTAGTTTGGGCGTATATAGATATTGATGATCAAGGTTTATATGGCAATATCATTGTGATCATGATGTTCCGAGATATTGAATCAATAAACAAACATATCAATCCATGAAAAAAAGAAATAAAACTATGTATAAAACAATCCCTCTATTATTAGATAAAAATGTTAAAACGTCTCTTGATACAGGGAAGAGCTTTATCACGTCAAACATTTCGTTCACTAAATCCGTGTCGAAATTAATGTAAACACCTAATCAAAAACAAACATACTAATTCATTTTTGAATCACAATCCAGAAAGAAAGTAAAAACTTTAGAATTGACAAGTTAGGTGAGACACGTGAAATTCCACCAGGGAAGTGAGGCTGGTGGTCCAGGAGGGGTAAACACCTCCTGCTCTAGCTAGCTACACCCGCCACGTGTGTAATCAAAATTGTGTGAAAGAAACATGGAACTATGGGACATCAAATATACCCAGGGCAATCCTGGACACAGAGACATCAAACTTATCAACAATACTGTGATGACGACATAAAACAAATAACATGCAAACATATTGGCAGCTTCTTTTGACCCTTATCGACCCTCCTATCTTGACAACTTTTCAGTAGCTGCTTTCTATGTCTCGGTAGCCTTTTCTGCCACGATCTACCCGTATTTTTGCCACAGGTCTGTATTGTACAATCCTATACATATACACACGTACAGTATAGGCAATAACAACTGCGGTAGCTCAGTTGTTAGAGTGCTCGCTCCGTAAGTGGGAGGTCGTGGGTTCGACCCCCGACCGGGTCTGACCCAAGACTTGAAAGTGGGAAGCGACTGTTCATTCGCCAAACACTTGGCATTACGAAATGAAAGTAACGATTCTTTGGGATGGGAACCAAAAATAAATGAGGCCCCATGTCACAATGGGCTTGGCATGATAAATAACCCTGGTGTATAATGCCATCAGCGCAACGCACAGGCAAATTTCTGCACCAACGCCTATAAATGGCGACGTCTCGATATAAAAGAAATACTCTTGACTGTGACGTCAAACACCATTACTCAACTCAACTCATGTCTTAAGTGTAAGCTAAGCTAACGATTAAGTGTCGAAGTGACAGCTTATCTCGACAACCTTAGACCTCGACATCTTTTCAACAGCTGCTATCTATCTCTCGGCAGCTTTTCGTATTCTATCTATCCATATCTTTGCCACTGGACAGTCGAGCTTCGACTCCTCAGCAATAGCCAAGTGTTAAACTTTCGACAAGTCTATACAGTATCTACCTTAAGAAACCTTTTAGGCCACTGACTATCGATATTTATGCCACCAAACAACCGATCTTCGATTCCTTTTCGTTAGTTCAGTGTTAATCTCTCGATAGCTGCTATCTACATGTATCTCTCGGTAGCTTTTCGTATTCTATCTATCCATACCTTTGCCACTCGGCAGCCGAGCTTCGACTTCTGTTCGTTAGTTTAGTGTTAAACTTCCGACAGCTTCTATCTGTAACTCGGAAGCTTTTTTAGCCCCCAGCTATCCAAAATTTGAACACTTGGCAATTGAGCTTCGACTCCTTTTAGTGAGCTCAGTGTGAAACTTTCTACAGCTGTTATCTATCTCTCGGAATTTTTTTTTTGCCACTTGCTTTCCATATTTTGATCACACGAATGAGTTTCTTCGACTCCTTTTCCCTAGCTAAGTGTTAAACTTACGACAGGTCTGTACTATACATTTGAGCGTATCTTAATATATGTTCGAGTTTTATTACCTCAACGGTTCCAACATATTTTCTATAAATATCCAACTGAAATCTATAAATCAACGGGCTTTGATTTAATTCTCCATTTAATTTGTGATTGATTTATAAACAGACGAATGAGGAGAAATATTTGCATATATATGACTTTGTCGTCGATGTAATACTTTGTTTTGTAACTGAGCAGACACCAAATAATAATTTTCACATTAATCACCGTTAGACGAAATCAATATCGTCCAAGAATATGTCTTTATTGTTTCGTACATGCATAACCTACATAGTTCCATGTTCCTTTCACACAATTTTGATTACACACGTGGCGGGTGTAGCTAACTAAACGGGAGGTGCTTACCCTTCCGGAGCACCCGGCCTCACTTCTCTGGTGGACATTTACATGTCTAACCTAAGTTGTCAGTTCCAAAGTTTTTACTTTGCTTCTGGATTGTGATTCGGACATAGATTAGTATGTTTGTTTTTGACTATAAACAATTTTAGACCACTACGATAGGTGCTCGCTCCGTATCTTGCAGGTTGTGGGTTCGAATCCTTGTTTTTATTTATTTGTTTTGTACACGTATAACCTCTAAACAATACAAGGTATTCAGAGAACACTATCCCCCCGTAGTGGTGAACATCAGTGAATTCAATACAAATTATTCATGAACACACACAAAATCAACTAAATTGGTACATAAATAAGGCTGTAATATGCATTTATAGGTTTTTGCTGTTTAGAGTAATGGCGGCCATCTTTGATAAGATATAAGGCTGTCGATCTATCTCATACCACTCACCATCACAATAAATCACCTGACCAAGTGTCAGCTCCATTGGATGACTGGTTTTCTTTTAAATGCATGGGAACCAAATTATTCATGAACACACACAAAATCGGTACATAAATTAGGCTTTAATGTGTATTTTTAGGTTTTTGCTATTTATAGTAAAAGCTGCCATTTTAGATATGCTATAAGGTTGTCAAGCAATCCCATACCAGTTCTCTTTAAAATGCATGAAAACCATGAATCGGGCATAAAAAGGCTATTTTTAGTAACAGCGACCATCTTGGATGCAAGATAACGCTGTCGAGTAATCCCACACCACTCACCACCATAACAAATCAAATGACCAAGTTTCAGCTCAATCTGATGTACGGTTTTCTTGAAAATGCAGAGAAACCATGAGGTGAACAAATCTTTTTTTAGTAACGGCGGCCATCTTGAATGCACGATTTCGCTGTAGGGCATGAGGTTTTCTTTCAAATACACGGAAACCATAATTTAGATGAAACAGTCTATTTTTAGTAACGGCGGTTAGCGGTCATCTTGGGTGCACGATTACGTTTACGCTTTCGAGCAATCCCACACCACTCACCACCATAATAAATCAACTGACCAAGTTTCAAATCAATCAGATTTACTGTTCTCTTTTAATAGACAGAAACCAATTGGGACGGACCCACGCAAACACACAGACAGCGGTATTACTATATATACCACTCACCACTGGCGGCGGGGGATAATTAAGACCACTACGGAAGCCGATTTTGTAAAGTGATCGCTCCGTACATGTATGTGGCAGGTTGCGGGTTCGAACCCTCATCGTTTCTGACCAAAACTTGAAAATGGGCAGTGACTTTTTTTCTCCAATCACTCGATCGACATTTAAAATAGAAAGTCATGGGATATTTCATAAGAGACGTCAAAAACTGAGGTTCTATTTCACGGCAGGCGTGGAATGTTAGAGAACACCCCATGCATATTCTCCCGAGTTCACTGCAAAGGTCAAATTTTCTGCCACTTCACCTATTGGTTGGAACGTTTCGGTATAAGTAAAGTATTTTTTTGACTGGGACGTTTAACCCTATTCAGTCAATAAATGTAAACAATTACAAATTGTTATATTACAAAATAAAATCCAAAAAGTCATCCACGAACATACCGATCTATGTTTTAATCAAAATCCCAAAGTCAACCACAAACATACCGATCTATGTTTAAATCAAAATCCCAAAGTCAACCACAAACATACCGGTCCATGTTTTAATCAAAATCCCAAAGTCAATCACAAACATACCGATCTATGTTTAAATCAAAATCCCAGTCACCCACAAACATACCGGTCCATGTTTAAATCACAAACCCAAAAGTCAATTACAAACATACCGTTTCATGTTTAAATTAAATTCAAATTTTAAAGTTAAACAAAAATAATAAAAAAAAATCAAAATCCAAAAGTCAACCACAAACATACCAGTCCATGTCGAAATCAAAATCCCAGTCAACCACAAACATACCGATCTATGTTTAAATCAAAATCCCAAAGTCAACCACAAACATACCGGTCCATGTGTCTAAATCAAAACCGCAAAAGAACGTCCATTTGAATCATTTACAAGGTTCCGTATCGCATTGCATGTTACATTGTATTATACAAACCACAATCGGGACATTTATTAATCACACAATTACCACAAATAAGTTGTTTTCGAAGAAGCTTCCAATTCCCATATCAGCGTCAATGGTATTGAGTGTACGTGAACCAGGACATGTATGCTAAGAGTACGTGAATTGGGCACGTACGTGGGTGTAAAAAATTATTATGTGTCAAAGCTTCTAATTTATCTCGCCATGATAGTCTAATTGGGATAATTTACCATTAAAAGCCAACTTACAAATGGACACAAATGTTGAAAGTAAAATCAGAGTTTTCCATTTAGTATTCGGATCTCAATTCCATTAAGTAATAGAAATTAAGTTAAGATTGACCGAAATACCGATTTTTGTCTTGAGAAGCGAGACACATCGAATCTAATTATTACCAATCCCATATCTTTGCTGAAGTAAATATTTTCATGCTGTTTACTGATTAGATCCGTAATCCCGGTGGTGAGTCAACAAGTGAACCTGGAAAATTTTGACCTGGCTGCTCGACCTCTGTAGAATATTGAAGCACTTGTTTGCCGCCGAAGAATACCAAGTGGATGAATTTACAAAATGATGCAATGATTTTCCAGTATCAAGGATCAAGGACGATATTGTGGTCGTTATAAAAAAACAATTATAGTCACAGAACAGATTTAATTTTAAAAAAAAATTAAAAATAAACCTTGGGACAGTAAGTAGTAGTAGTAGTAATGGTGTTTAACGTCCCAGTCAAGAATATTTCACTTATATCGAGACGTCGCCAGCTATAGGCGAAAATGCAAAAATTTTGCCTGTGCGTTGCGCTGATGGCATTATACAGCAGGGTTCTTTAGCGTGGGCCAAGCCCACCATGACACGGGACCTCGTTTATTTTAAGTTCCCATCCGAAAGAACTGTGACTTTCATTTCATAATGCCGAGTGCTTGGCGAAAGAACAGTCACTACCCACTCTCAAGTCTTGGGTCAGACCCGGCCGGGGCTCGAACCCACGACCTCCCACTTACGGAGCGAGCACTCTACCAACTGAGCTACCGCAGTGGTCCTTGGGGCAAAAACATTGGTTAATGGGTCATATAGTCGTTTCACAGCTGAACATCCCGTGTAACAAGAAGGAATACACAAAGACATGGACAAAAGTTCTATATTACATATTGTACCCGTGTTAATTTTACAGCACTAGACGACCGTTTCGAAATATAATTCCTCTTTAGTAGTGCTTGGACCAAACTTGTGAAAAAAATTATTCAAGATCGAAAGCACCAAAATATATTTAACTAAAAGCTTAGGAAATACTTAACATGAGGGAGTATACCTTAGTTATTTAGGGATTTTCAGATTTTTACCAGCATGACGCCCGATTATACCGTCATAAACAAGAATACCGTGGATTAATTATATTAAAAAACTCTAACAGCAAGATGATTCAGTCACCTTATGACTCAACTTCGGGTTTAAACCCGACTTTAAAGTGCAGTGTATAACTTTCACATTCTGTCTCCACCAACTCAAACTGGAAAAATAGAGACGAAACTTATATTTTAAGTTAAGGCAACATGAATTAAAAACAAACATAATAACCCATGTCTGAATAACAATCCAGAAGCATAACAAAAGCTTTGAAACTGACTTGTAGGTTAAGCACGTGAACTTCCACCAGGAAAGTTAGGCCATCAGTAAATTAAAAAGCGTTCAATAGGGGATCACGTATTCAAGCTCAAAAATTTATTTTGAGCATCTATTGGTTTAGTAAATATTTGGATTAAAACATCTATACAAACCCACATATTTTTACCGTTTCATTTTAAAAAAGATTATGTCAAAAACAAACATACGCATAGATCTATGTTCAAGTCACAATCCAAAGTCAAAGTACAGGCTCAAAATTAGCCATTTAAGTTAAAACGTTAACTTCCACAAGGGAAATGAGGCCGGGTGTTCCGGAAAGGTAAGCACCTCCTGTAAAGCTGTGGCTATATCCGCCACGTGTGTAATCAAAATTGTGTGAATCGAACACGAAACTATTGAACGTCAACTATGAAAGTCTGGGATACAGAATATAAGTCGGATAAACAAGTTAAACGTACCACTAGTATTTATTTTCTTCAAATTCTAAGCCATTATGATCTTTTATAGATATTGTCATTCAAAATTCTAAGATACAGATCCGAATTAGAGAATTAGATGTCTGCAACTGACATCAGCCATTTTGAAAACCGTCCCACTGTACCATTATCAGTATTTAAAGCCTGTGTCCATTGTACTTTTAACTTATTTACCTCATTCATGTGTAGGTGAACTCTCCCGGGATTATTTTAATCAATAGAAGGATTTCCTCAATAGTGAATTGGCTGGCTTATGAAATAGATTTGTTTCGTTTAGAAATCAGACGATTGTGTACAGTTTTGTTATTAGACTTCAAGTTCAGAGTCATTTATTGACGTTTTTGTGTTGTGAAATCATTTTATTTCACAATTTGGAGTGATAGTTTATGCCAATACACCGCTGAAAAATAATGAATATATACACGACGAGCTTCATTGATTTCTGTCTCAAACTTGTGATAATCTGAAATTGATGCAGCACGGAGTTGGAAATGGACAGGCATGTTTTTGTTTAACACGTGTACATGTTACTAGTATCATTGCTTAAAAGGAAATTTACTTATTTACGTATATACAGATTTGTTTAATAAACACTGAAAGTGGGGTTTTTTATATTCTGAGTGAACTTGTCATTTTACGGAACAAATTAAGAACTTCTGTTGAACTTTTGCGGACACTTATTTCTTTGATTCATCATGGAAGAAAAGAAGAACATAAATAAACGTAAAAATATGAAAAGATGTAAAACTTTCTCTCATTTTTGTCATAAATTGTTCCCGTTAAATAATTTGAGTAAGAAAACGTGGGGAACACCGGAACAAAGTATGCACAACACAAATCAAACTACGGAAAACGAATCAACACCGACAACGGATGGAAAAATGAAACAGATTATGGAAAACGAATCGAAGCAGACAACGGATGAAAATTTTTATCAAAATGTTGTAAACGAATCAAAGCAGACAACGGATGGAAAATTTAATCAAAATGTGGAAAACATTTCAAAACAGACACCGGATGGAAAATTAAATAAAAATACAGAAAATATTTTAAAATGGGCAACGGATGACAAATTAAAACAAACTGCATATAAACAAGAAGTATATTCAACAACGGAAGATAACACAAAACTTAACATTTATGAAAATGACAGTCAGACAGTGGTCAAAATAATGAACCAAGCTATCGGGGAGAACATCACAAAACAACATGATGACAAGTGCACTATGCAAAGGAAGGAAGACAAGATCTTAATTCAAACAAACGAGGACAGCAATGTGGAAACTACGGGAAGGAAAACGAAGCATTCAATGCCTATGAACATTAAACCGGAAGAAGCAATGGAAAACGGAATAAAACAAACAACGGATAAATTTGTTAACCAAAAAACGGACAATGTTTTGGAATCTGGTATTGTGTCATCCGATTTTGAAACAAAAGCCGATTACAACATTGAGAACAAATTAACGACAAGTAACTCCATTACAATGGCCGATTACACCAATGAGAACAAAAACAGGACAGGTGACTCCATATTGAAGCGGTCAAAAAGCTTCAGTCTCAATTTGGAAACGTCAAAGTCACTTGATTGTTTAGAGGATAATGGTTTTATTCCAGGATGGAAAACAAAATTGTCACGGAGACGGAATGCGATTTGTTTACAAATGATAAGGAATGATAAAAAGTTATACAAGAAATTGAATTCGATGCTCAGTGACAAAATGGTGCACGATCTTTTCTAAAACATGGTAATTCTGATTTAATTAAAATGAGTTAATTTAAAAAAAAAACAATAATAAATAGCTCTGATGTCGAATTTTTATACGGAAAATTAATACTGTATGTGGTATGTATTTTTAAATAATGACATATTTATTATTACATGTATTATTATTATTATTATTATTATTATTATTATTATTACAAATGTTTTAAAATGTGATAGTAATTTACTATATTAATGAATTAAAGATAATATGTCTTTTGTTTGTTTGATCTATTCTTTCTTTTGTTTATTGTTAAAAAGCGTCCTTTTTGCGCCTATTGCACTTTTTAGAGGTATCAGTTCCGTCAATTATTAAAATTTCTGGTGTTTTAGTTCCGCCAGAATCTGGAAGTCTTTTGCGCCATTCTACCTGTATAGGTAATTCATATTATAAATGTTAATAGATAGTCCATCCAATAATCCAATAATTTAAATACAACTGACTAGACTAATACAGCGTGTACTTCTTCTCATTTCTTTTATATTACCATTATTATTATTATTGTTATTAATATTATTTATTATTGGTTACTATTGAATTAATTTTTGCCATAATGTCATACACTGTAATTATATACAGATATGTGCCGCCATACAATTTTATATTAATTTGTATATCCTATAAGTGTATGCTTTTGGAATAAAATGAATTGAAATTGAGGTAAGTGTATTGTCTGAAGTATTTTGTATGTCTCTTTAAGATAGAAATTAGATTATCAATTAAAAATACTTTAATTCCGCCAGTAGTCATGTGTTACTTGTGAATACATTTTTGTATAAAAAAGTAGCACATGACAATATACAGATACTGCCGGTGAAAGCAGGAGTAATGTCAAAATTATTGTTCATATCGCCATTGCACTCTTAATGAAGTTAGACAGTTGGTTACTATATTTGCGAAAAGGTTTTTTTTTTTTTTTTTTTTTTTTTTGGAAAAAGATGGTAGTGGAAATGATATACAGGTGCAGATAGATTGTGGCGCAAAAGGACGCTAAAATTTCACAAACGGATTTTACCCGTTAAAATGTCACAAACTAATATTTATATAATAAAATTATTATTATTATTATATTATTATTATTATTAAAACATTTTCAAGTTGTTTATAATAATTTGCATTTTTAAATGAATTCAGGATACCTTTGGTTTGATTAGTTGGGTTTGGTTGGTTGATCGTAGACGAATTTGCCATATTCTAGTTTTAACTTTAATTTGGGATTAGATTTCGATATGGATTAGCATGTTTGTTTTCATTTTGCTTTGGGATTGAGATTTGAACAAAGATTGGATCGGTATATTTATTTTTTATTGTAATGCCAGATAAAAAAAACTATGTCACTAAGGCAGTCATAATGGCGGGGGAAGCCGATAAAGAACGAACTCGCGCATTATAATTTAGAATACTTCAAGCATATGGACCTATCCGCTTGACTTTTTATTAGGAATATTTACACAGAAGGACCCACCAAGCAAAGGGTAGTGTTGTTCTTGTTGAATGTTGCTGAACGTCACATCAACAATTTTTTAGCTATTCCTGACGAGAACTATTTTATTCATCTCTATGGATTAATCTATAAACAAGTCTGTGTATGCATGTGAAGTGAGAGTGTCTGTTATGGTCTGCCTTGTACCAGCGCGCATTCCGAGCGACTTTAAGGTGCTAGCTCACCGAGCCAGTATGCCGCAGATAAGCGTACCACTCCCCAAGTCACACTACACTGACACTGGGTGAACCAGTAAAGGTTCGAACTCGAACTCACAGCTGTGAGAGACCCGGCGTCTAATCCATTAGGCCACCGCGATCACGAGCTACCTATATGGCAGTCGGTAACCGAGCTTTGGCTACTTTTTGTTAGCTGAGTGTTAAACCATCGATAGGTCTGTACTGTAAAAGCGGACGGGTCAATTTTGGTCAATGGGGTTCGCCGCTGTACCACGTGGTCAATACCTATTAACGTTTGTGCGGAACATTTTGGAACACGTCACAAATTCCCGGAATAACGTCGTTTTACGGAAAAACGTCATATTGTGCGATTTCATGTCCATTGGCAACAAGCGTTTCGCAGACACGTTAAAGGGTATCACGTGTTACAGCGGCGAACTCCATTTGGTTAACTTCTCAGTGATACAGTTTCCTTGCGAAAAAACATAAAAATACTCTCAGAAATTCCTTAAAGCCCTTTTACACGCTTCGTCGGACTTACATTTAATAATGAACAGTACAGAAATATCAAAAGTTTAACATTAAGCTAACGAATTAGTGCTGATCATCTCCCGCCATCGTAACTTATATCTCTACAGCTTTTCGGTTATTAGACTATTTTTTGTTAGCTAAGTGTTAAACTTTCGACAGGTCTGTACTGTACATGCGGACGGAACTTTTTGCGTACTTTTGAACACGCTAAAACAGACAATGTGCATGTTGTTTCACTGACGCCCGGAATATTTTGCGATAATTGGTTGTGACGTCATAGATGATGCTCTTGTCTATGACGTCACAAAGAGTTTTTTCTGTGACGACACAATCAATTCTTAATAACGGGATCGAACCCGAGCTTGTAATGTTTTGTTTCTATGTCAATGCACTCAGCAAATTGTGAATGAAACAAAATGTAACCTAACAATCGTTAAAAGGACGAAATGTGTACAAAACATGCAAAATGAACACAATGTGGTAAATAAGAAAAGATGGACATTTTAGGTAAACTTATGGGACAAAAGAAAAAATTGTATTTACTTAACCATTAAACTGTCTAGAAATGGCGTTTATATTGCTATAACTTCCATTGCCGTGCAAAGCAAACTGAATAACGCGCGCTAGCGCGTTATGACTAGTTTGCTTTGCACGGCAATGGAAGTTATAGCACTATAAACGCAATTTCTAGACAGTTCAACGGTTATATTTACATTTTGCATTGTCTGAAAATCTTATTTTTGTTTTTGAATTCTGAAATAAATTTAAAACACTGTCGTGTACGACATGCAATTTCAATTCCTGGAACAGCCTATCAATGACGTCACGGGCATAGGTGTCAGCAAGAAATGAGTGACGTCACATTAGCAAATGTAATTATAGTCTTATAACTTCATTTGGTCTAAAATAGAGTTTAATACAATTAAACACCATAATGTAAATATATTAAAAATTGCTTTGTGCATTGTGTTTTCTTTTCACATGTCGATAGATGAGCGGGAGCGTGTACAAACATGCGAGAGCGCGCAAATCAGCGAACTGTGTATTGGACTGTTTGTTCTTTGCAGGGAATGTTAACTGTAATTTTACCCCCGCATGTGATAGAGCGGACGGGACATTTCGTGTACTTTTAAACAGTCTACATGTTGTGTCACTGACGCGATATTGATTATGGCGTCATAGAGGATGCTGCCTATGACGCAGCTATCAGTTGTTACTCGTTTGTCTGTGCTGACACGTTTAATGGGAGATAACTCGCATGCATTTTATTGAAATCCTATACACCGGCAAGCAGATTCCTTTGGTGAGAAAGAATGTTTTGCCGATCTGAAATTTAACTGTCAATTATTAATTGAAATACAAAATGAAACAAAAAGACACGGGAAAGGTACATGATTAAAATTATACCCGTGCAATAATTAAAAAATATATATATATATAAAAAACAAATATTTTTTCATCCAAACTAGCTACTTCTGTCTGTCTTTAAGCCGGATGTACCGGACTTCATTACAAAAATGTCCAATTTTGTTTCAAGTACGTATGCAGCCATGTTGTTCTCCTCGTATTTAGTTGTAATAAAAAACAACATTGACCTCTCCGTTTGACCTTTCATGGGGAATATTCATACAGGAGAGTCCATCCAATACAGGAGTAGGGATAAAATGCATAATGATTTTATTCTACCAATTTCAACATCTTAATTTTTTTTTATTTTGGAATTCCATAATTCATGATCTAACACTGATGAGTCCGAAACGGCCGTCTAGTGCTGCAATATTGAAGAAGAGTTAGTAATAATACAGATTCAAAACAATGGGACATATATTATTATTTATTTAATCTTTTATTTAACCTTTATTTATTTCACTGTAAATCGGAAAATTTCGATATTCGTTTATCTTCGTATAAATTCGCGAGTGTACCTAGACGCGATGTTAATTCTCATTATCCGCAAAAGAGAAAATAAAAATTTCGCAAATGATTTAAAATGTCGCCACTCGGGAAAGTTAACGAATAAGGAAGTTTTCTAATTTATAGCTGTAGGTAGATGGGTGATTATTTATTTACTTATTCCGATTAAAATCATAAAAAAAAAATTAAAAAAGTTTAATCTTCGAGTGGCACATAAAATATGTTTAAAATTAAAATAATAGAAAAAATAGAAAAAAAATTAGGTATTAAGGTATGTCGACGAAACTTAGCGACACCGCCTTTAATGTACCATAAAAACCGCCAATGACTTGTTTATCATTTAAAAAAAAACTACAAACAAGTTTACCAGTTATCAGAAAATTTATATCCGTGAAAATATTATATTCGTGGGAAAACAAGATCGCTATACTCTATGTCTGGTATTAAATTGGCTTCGCTTAATAGAACATTTGAATTTATCAAAAAGATTTTTTTTTGCTAATGCATGTACTTGTACTTCACAAAGGAGAAAGAAGCAGGTTAGAAAAATTGTCTCGTCCTTTGATTTTTACGGGAGTCATTATAATTCTTGAAGGTCATATGTCAGGTGTAACGAACAGTCTCTATTAGTAATTGTTGGTATTTTTATGAAATGTTACGAATTGCATACTATATGTAAGTGCATGTCTACTAAACAACATATATATATATAGAACGTTTGAATTTATCAAAAAAAATTTTTTTGCTAAGTACATCACAAAGGAGAAAGAAGCAGGTTAGAAAAATTGTCTCGTCCTTTGATTTTTACGGGAGTCATTATACTATGTCATGTGTAACGAACAGTCTCTATTAGTAATTGTTGGTATTTTTATGAAATGTTACGAATTGCATACTATATGTAAGTGCATGTCTACTAAACAATATATATACAGTCCATGTCCAAATCTTATTTCTTAAAGTTAACTCAAGCAAACAAGCCTATGTCCAAATCACATTTCTTAAAGTCAACTCAAGCAAACAAGCCTATGTCCAAATCACATTTCTCAAAGTTAACTCAAGCAAACAAGCCTATGTCCAAATCACATTTCTTAAAGTTAACTAAAGCAAATAAACCTGTGTCCAAATCAAATTTCTCAAAGGTAACTCAAGCAAACAAGCCTATGTCCAAATCAAATTTCTCAAAGGTAACTCAAGCAAACAAGCCTATGTCCAAATCACATTTCTCAAAGTTAACTATAGCAAACCAGTCCATGTCCATATCACATTTCCAAAAGTTACGCAAAACATACCAGTCCATGTCCAAATCACATTTCACAAAGTTTACTATAGCCAATCAGCCCGTGTCCAAATTACACAAACGCACCACTCCATGTCCAAATCACAATACTTAAAGTTAACTCAAGAAAATCAGTCTATGTTCAAATCGCAAAAACGGGCCAGTCCATGTCTAAATTACATTTCCAAAAGTTAAGCACAAACATACCAGGCTATGATCAAAAGACAAACACAAACATACCGATCAATGTGTGCCCAATTGACCTTCTTTATCATTTTCACATTTAAAAATCTTTTTTTACAAATCAAATATTCCAATCCATGTTTAAACCGCATACCAAAAGCAAGATGAAAACATTGAAAACAGTTCTGGCAAATTAAATCAAAAACGCTAAATTCCACCAGAGAAGTGAGACCGGAAGGATAAGCATCTTTGTCCTGATAGAGATACACCTAGTGTGTGGAATAATAATACCCGGTGGGTTTGGTTTCAATCGTTTTCTGCTGAGGTTGACTACAGGCTTCAATTTAAAATTGCTAGTGTTTTCTCTGTTTGCAAATGCATCGTATGAGTATTCAAGCAAATATCTCTTCTTTTGAATGAGACCATATTACTAGTATCAGTTACTGTTGGTTTGATAATGGTAAAATGGACTGATGCAACATTGAGAAAATTGATTGCAAATGCACAACGGTATTAATTTACCGTAATCAGTGTCCACTGTTACAAAAAAGATCATAAACACTTGCTGAACCCTACGCATCAACTGAACTTGTGCTTAAATAGTTGAAATTGATAAGAAACATTTTCTCGTTTTGTATGGCTGAAAAACGGGGTGTGTGGTTGTGCCCCATGATCAATACCTCTTAACGTTTGTTTGTTACTTCCCCGAAGTCGTTTTTACGGGAAACGTCATCTAATTCAATTTCATATCCATTGGAAATATGTGCTCCACACAAACATTAGAGGAGGGTATCACAACGGTACAATGACAAATCCTATTCTTCATTGGATGCAAAACAACGTTCAAAGAACTTATTATGTGATAAATGTTATATTATCTGACATGCGAAAGGAAAAGCTTGAATTTAATGCTTTAAAATGTTTTGCATGGGGAACTCCCTTTTTGGAGTGAATTCAGGAAGTTTATTATAGTGTATATCGGTTATAGTCATCGTGTCTGTTATTTAACGGATGAATGAAACAAATATAATTTTTGTTACTTTTGAGAAAAAACATAAAAACAAGATAAAATGAATTGATATACAAGTCGGTCGGCCGGTCCATCTGACCTTAGTCATGTACAGTACAGACTTGTCGAAAGTTTAACACTGAGAAAACGAAAAAGAGTCAAATGTTAGCTGCCAAGTGATCGAGGCAAGGAAAGCTATACTGACCAAAAGAGAAAGATAGCAGCTGCCGAAAATCTGTCGATATATACATTTAGCTAACGAGGAGCCGAGATAAGCTTTCGATTCGACACTAATTCGTTAGCTCGGTGTTAAACCTTCGACAGGTCTGTTCCGTATATGGATTCGTCAGTCCGAAATATTCTGGCTTTATACATTGATCAATCGGTCGATTGATTTTATGGATTTAGAGCAACCAATCGATTGATTGGTCAACCTCTACGAAGTTTCATTTGTATACAATATAGACCTGTCGAAAGATAAACACTAAACAAACGAATTAGTACCGTATCGCCAGCTCATCTCGGCACCTCGTTTGCTATATATCGGCAGCTATACAGCATTTGCTATCTACATGTATCATGCGGCATCATTTTTATCACTAGCTATCCATATCTCGCCATCCTAGCTTTTCATTAGTTCATGATAAGTGACCTAACTTGATTAATCGGAGCTAGGTTGCCAAGATATCGATAGCCGAAAAACTGTCGCTGTATAGGTAGCATCTACAACAAAGCTGCCGAGAAATTGATAACAGCTGTCATAAATCTGCAAAGATATTGATAACAGCTGTCCTAAAGCTGCAAAGATATTGATAACAGCTGCCATAATGCTGCAAATATATTGATAACAGTTGTCATAATGCTGCAAAGATATTGATAACAGCTGCCATAAAGCTGCAAAGATATTGATAACAGCTGCCATAATGCTGTAAAAATATTGATAACAGCTGCCATAGAGTGGCGAAGATATTGATAACAGCTGCCATAATGCTGCAAAGATATTGATAACAGCTGCCATATTGCTGCAAAGATATTGATAACAGCTGCCATAAAGCTGCAAAAATATTGATAACAGCTGTCATAAAGCTGCAAAGATATTGATAACAGCTGTCATAATGCTGCAAATATATTGATAACAGCTGCCATAAAGCTGCAAAGATATTGATAACAGCTGCCATAAAGCTGCAAATACATTGATAGCAGCTGCCATAATGCTGCAACGATATTGATAACAGCTGCCATAAAGCTGCAAAGATATTGATAACAGCTGCCATAATGCTGCAAATATATTGATAACAGTTGTCATAATGCTGCAAAGATATTGATAACAGCTGTCATATTGCTGCAAAGATATTGATAACAGCTGCCATAAAGCTGCAAAGATATTGATAGCAGCTGCCATAAAGTGGCGAAGATATTGATAACAGCTGTCATAATGCTGCAAAGATATTGATAACAGCTGCCATAAAGCTGCAAAGATATTGATAACAGCTGCCATAAAGTGGCGAAGATATTGATAACAGCTGCCATAAAGTGACGAAGATGTAATTAGCAGTTGCCATAATGCTGTCAAGATATAAATAGCACCTGCCGAAGAGCCGTTACGCTATTGCTAAAGAGCGACTGGAATCAGCTAACGAGTCAGCATCAATTATTTTGCTTAATGTTAAACTATCGACAGGTCCGTACTGAAGTGTAGATCAGTCGTCTCTTAATTTGTTTCACGTGCGTGTACCTTGTCGTAGAGTTATATTACTACGGTAGCTCAAATAGTAGAATGCTGGCGTCGTACATGTATCTGGGAGGTCTAGGGTTCGAACTCCGGACAATGCAAGTCAGATAAAGACTTTTAAAATACCAGTAGTAAGCGACTGTTCTTTCGCCAAGCACTCGACATTTAGGAATGAAAGTCACAGAGTCCTCCGGGATAGATCATAAAACCGATGCCATGTATATTGGCACTAGTTGCACGTTAAAGAATCCTTTCTGTACATTGCCCTGAGTGTACTACAAAGGTAAAAATTATGCTACTTTACCTATAGCTGGTGGTGTCTCGATATGAGTGAAATATTCTTGACTTGGTTGTAAAACTCAATCAATCGACGTAGAATGATGAACATTAGCGGTAAAAATAATTGACATTGTCAAACTGTTTTCTAGATAGGCCGATTCCTTGAAGTGGGAACTTTAGGGTAAGACTTTGGGAGTGACGGGAATTGACGTTTTCTTCGAAGAGAACCTTAAAAGTCCAGTGCTGCAGAATTATCAAATTCACTGCGTAATTTTAAGTCAATGAGTGATAGCGAAACTGTTAGTTCAAACTGTATCGATAGCACTGTCAATTCCAACGGTTGTTTAAAAAATTGGTTTTTTATCACCTTTTTAAAAGAATTGGCCTAATTTTTTATTTCTTTTTAAGCCATTGCTAATTGTTTTCGCAAGACAAGCGCAAGTTGTTTTGTACTGTAAACGTACTGTATGCTAATTTTGAAATTTTTTTGAAGTTTTATTTTCTGCTAAATTCGCGAGAATAACAATATGCAAAAATAAAACTGTCACAAATATAATACAGTCCAACCTGCGTTGTAAATGCCGCCTCTATATAAGGGTCAACTGCTTATAAAAACCAGTTAAATTATATCCTTATTGTCCTATATTCATATTTTTAACCTGTATATATATAAAGGCTGCGGGATCTGCGGATCGTATGTCTCGCCTAACACGAGATCTGCGGATCGTATGTCTCGCCCAAATATAATGCGAGATCTCGTATGTCTCGCCTTAAACGAGATATACAAATCGTAAGTCTCGCTCAGAGATCTGCGAATCGTTAACCTTGTTTAAGAAGAGAACTGTGTTTAGTGGTTTATTAGTGGTTTATATAAATCAAACACTGGGGAGATTTTGTTTCTCCCTTGTCAATATCAAACATTCTAACGCACATAGAACTAGAACTCTAATCATTGTAGGTACCTAGGTGAACTAAAACTCTAATCATTGTAGGCATCTCGGTGAAATAGAACTCTGATCATTGTAGGCACCTCGGTGAACTAGAACTCTGATCATTGTAGGCACCTCGGTGAACTAAAATTCTAATCATTGTAGGCACCTCGGTGAACTAGAATAGAATTTTAATCATTGTAGGCACCTCGGTGAACTAAAATTCTAATCATTGTAGGCACCTCGGTGAACTAGAATAGAACTCTAATCATTGTAGGCACCTCGGTGAACTAGATCTCTAATCATTGTAGGCATCTTGGTGAACTAAAACTCTAATCATTGTAGGCACCTCGGTGAACTAGAACTCTAATCATTGTAGGCATCTCGGTGAACTAAAACTCTAATCATTGTAGGTACCTCGGTGAACTAGAACTCTAATCATTGTAGGCATCTCGGTGAACTAAAACTCTAATCATTGTAGGTACCTCGGTGAACTAGAACTCTAATCATTGTAGGCATCTCGGTGAACTAGAACTCTAATCATTGTAGGCATCTCGGTGAACTAAAACTCTAATCATTGTAGGTACCTCGGTGAACTAGAACTCTAATCATTGTACGCACCTCGGTGAACTAGAACTCTAATCATTGTAGGTACCTCGGTGAACTAAAACTCTAATTATTGTAGGCACCTCGGTGAACTAGAACTCTAATCATTGTAGGCAACTCGGTGAACTAGAACTCTAATCATTGTAGGCACCTAGGTGAACTAGAACTCTAATCATTGTAGGTACCTCGGTGAACTAAAACTCTAATCATTGTAGGCACCTAGGTGAACTAGAACTCTAATCATCGTAGGCATCTCGGTGAAGTAAAACTCTAATCATTTTAGGCACCTGAGTGAACTAAAACTCTAATCATTGTAGGCATCTCGGTGAACTAAAACTCTAATCATTGTAGGCACCTCAGTGAACTAGAACTCTAATCATTGTAGGCATCTCGATGAACTAAAACTCTAATCATTGTAGGCACCTCGGTGAACTAGAACTCTAATCATTGTAGGTACCTCGGTGAACTAGATCTCTAATCATTGTAGGTACCTCGGTGAACTAAAACTCTAATCATTGTAGGCAACTGGGTGAACTAAAACTCTAATCATTGTAGGCACCTAGGTGAACTAGAACTCTAATCATTGTAGGCACCTCGGTAAACTAGAACTCTAATCATTGTAGGTACCTCGGTGAACTAAAACTCTAATCATTGTAGGCACCTCGGTGAACTAGAACTCTAATCATCGTAGGCATCTCGGTGAACTAAAACTCTAATCATTGTAGGCACCTCGGTGAACTAGAACTCTAATCATTGTAGGTACCTCGGTGAACTAGATCTCTAATCATTGTAGGTACCTCGGTGAACTAAAACTCTAATCATTGTAGGCAACTGGGTGAACTAAAACTCTAATCATTGTAGGCATCTCGGTGAACTAAAACTCTAATCATTGTAGGCACCTCGGTGAACTAGAACTCTAATCATTGTAGGCATCTCGGTGAACTAAAACTCTAATCATTGTAGGCATCTCGGTAAACTAGAACTCTAATCATTGTAGGCATCTCGGTGAACTAAAACTCTAATCATTGTAGGCACCTCGGTGAACTAGAACTCTAATCATTGTAGGCACCTCAGTGAACTAAAACTCTAATCATTGTAGGTACCTCGGTGAACTAAAACTCTAATCATTGTAGGCACCTCGGTGAACTAGAACTCTAATCATTGTAGGTACCTCGGTGAACTAGAACTCTTATCATTGTAGGCACCTCGGTGAACTAGATCTCTAATCATTGTAGGCACCTCGGTGAACTAGAACTCTAATCATTGTAGGCACCTCGGTGAACTAGAACTCTAATCATTGTAGGCACCTAGGTGAACTAGAACTCTAATCATTGTAGGTACCTCGGTGAACTAAAACTCTAATCATTGTAGGCACCTCGGTGAACTAGAACTCTAATCATCGTAGGCACTTCGGTGAACTAGAACTCTAATCATTGTAGGCACCTCGGTGAACTAGAACTCTAATCATTGTAGGCATCTCGGTGAACTAGAACTCTAATCATCGTAGGCACCTCGGTGAACTAGAACTCTAATCATCGTAGGCACCTCGGTGAACTAGAACTCTAATCATTGTAGGCACCTCGGTGAACTAGAACTCTAATCATTGTAGGCATCTCGGTGAACTAGAACTCTAATCATCGTAGGCACCTCGGTGAACTAGAACTCTAATCATTGTAGGTACCTCGGTGAACTAGAACTCTAATCATTGTAGGCACCTCGGTGAACTAGATCTCTAATCATTGTAGGCACCTCGGTGAACTAGAACTCTAATCATTGTAGGCACCTAGGTGAACTAGAACTCTAATCATTGTAGGCATCTCGGTGAACTAGAACTCTAATCATTGTAGGCACCTCGGTGAACTAGAACTCTAATCATTGTATGCACCTCGGTGAACTAGAACTCTAATCATTGTAGGCATCTCGGTGAACTAGAACTCTAATCATTGTAGGCATCTCGGTGAGCTAGAACTCTAATCATTGTAGGCACCTCGTTGAACAAGAACTCTAATCATTGTAGGCACCTAGGTGAACTAGAACTCTAATCATTGTAGGTACCTCGGTGAACTAGAACTCTAATCATTGTATGCATCTAGGTGAACTAGAACTCTAATCATCGTAGGCATCTCGGTGAAGTAAAACTCTAATCATTGTAGGCACCTGGGTGAACTAAAACTCTAATCATTGTAGGCATCTCGGTGAACTAAAACTCTAATCATTGTAGGCACCTCGGTGAACTAGAACTCTAATCATTGTAGGCATCTCGGTGAACTAAAACTCTAATCATTGTAGGCACCTCGGTGAACTAGAACTCTAATCATTGTAGGTACCTCGGTGAACTAGATCTCTAATTATTGTAGGTACCTCGGTGAACTAAAACTCTAATCATTGTAGGCACCTGGGTGAACTAAAACTCTAATCATTGTAGGCATCTCGGTGAACTAAAACTCTAATCATTGTAGGCACCTCGGTGAACTAGAACTCTAATCATTGTAGGCATCTCGGTGAACTAAAACTCTAATCATTGTAGTCACCTCGGTAAACTAGAACTCTAATCATTGTAGGCATCTCGGTGAACTAAAACTCTAATCATTGTAGGCACCTCGGTGAACTAGAACTCTAATCATTGTAGGCACCTCGGTGAACTAAAACTCTAATCATTGTAGGTACCTCGGTGAACTAAAACTCTAATCATTGTAGGCACCTCGGTGAACTAGAACTCTAATCATTGTAGGCATCTCGGTGAACTAGAACTCTAATCATTGTAGGCATCTCGGTGAACTAGAACTCTAATCATCGTAGGCACCTCGGTGAACTAGAACTCTAATCATTGTAGGTACCTCGGTGAACTAGAACTCTAATCATTGTAGGCACCTCGGTGAACTAGATCTCTAATCATTGTAGGCACCTCGGTGAACTAGAACTCTAATCATTGTAGGCACCTAGGTGAACTAGAACTCTAACCATTGTAGGCACCTCGGTAAACTAGAACTCTAATCATTGTAGGTACCTCGGTGAACTAAAACTCTAATCATTGTAGGCACCTCGGTGAACTAGAACTCTAATCATCGTAGGCACCTCGGTGAACTAGAACTCTAATCATTGTAGGCACCTCGGTGAACTAGAACTCTAATCATTGTAGGCATCTCGGTGAACTAAAACTCTAATCATTGTAGGCACCTCGGTGAACTAGAACTCTAATCATTGTAGGCACCTCGGTGAACTAGAACTCTAATCATTGTAGGCACCTCGGTGAACTAGAACTCTAATCATTGTAGGCATCTCAGTGAACTAGAACTCTAATCATTGTAGGCATCTCGGTGAACTAGAACTCTAATCATTGTAGGCACCTTGGTGAACTAGAACTCTAATTATTGTAGGCACCTTGGTGAACTAGAACTCTGCTAATTGTAGGCACCTAGGTGAACTGAAACTCTAATCATTGTAGGCACCTTGGTGAACTAGAACTCTAATCATTGTAGGTACCTCGGTGAACAAGAACTCTAATCATTGAAGGCACCTCGGTGAACTAGAACTCTAATCATTGTAGGCACCTTGGTGAACTAGAACTCTAATTATTGTAGGCATCTCGGTGAACTAGAACTCTAATCATTGTAGGCACCTTGGTGAACTAGAACTCTAATCATTGTAGGCACCTAGGTGAACTAGAACTCTAATCATTGTAGGCACCTCGGTAAACTAGAACTCTAATCATTGTAGGTACCTCGGTGAACTAAAACTCTAATCATTGTAGGCACCTCGGTGAACTAGAACTCTAATCATCGTAGGCACCGCGGTGAACTAGAACTCTAATCATTGTAGGCACCTCGGTGAACTAGAACTCTAATCATTGTAGGCATCTCGGTGAACTAGAACTCTAATCATTGTAGGCACCTCGGTGAACTAGAACTCTAATCATTGTAGGCACCTCGGTGAACTAGAACTCTAATCATTGTAGGCACCTCGGTGAACTAGAACTCTAATCATTGTAGGCATCTCAGTGAACTAGAACTCTAATCATTGTAGGCATCTCGGTGAACTAGAACTCTAATCATTGTAGGCACCTTGGTGAACTAGAACTCTAATTATTGTAGGCACCTTGGTGAACTAGAACTCTGCTAATTGTAGGCACCTAGGTGAACTGAAACTCTAATCATTGTAGGCACCTTGGTGCCCGATCGGTCTAAAACGCTCACAAATCATTGTCCCAAACGGGACAGATCCTAGTGATAGATTTATCAGTTCGCTTGGCAAAGGTAAATGGTTGGGCATTACGTTTTCCTCCACCATACCTGACATTGTTTCTCGAAATAAGCGTAAAACTTCATTACATCACTCTGCTGTTTCTTCACTCTTCAATTGCGGATAATTCCTACATGTAACATCACTGTTTAAGGTTGAAACTATGAACACAAAACTATCTAATCTAACAACTAAAATCTCTCTCTCTCTCTCTCTCTCTCTCACTCTCTCTCTTGATCTCTCTTGATCTCTCTCTCTCTCTCTCTCTCTCTCTCTCTCTCTCTCTCTTCATTACCAAGACATCAAAGTTAATGGCGTAATTTAAGTGGTATACAAAATGATACGAAAATTTCACCTTTTTAGATGTTTCAGATATTATTTTTTGCCACATTAAACATAATCTTCATTTTAAAAAAAATAAGTTTCGAATCATAAATTTAACACAAAAAGTTTATGCGATAGAAGACATAAAAATTTGGTGTACATATATATACAGATGGTTATTGTGATGAAAAATCATTAAAGAACTTTGACCTATTTCGAGACCAAAAGTTTTTTATTATGTAGATGACGGAGCAAATTATTCCGACCTAACTTTATATAATATCCAACTTTACTTTATATTCAAAACTTTACAAAATAGTTTAAAATGGTTTTTAAAACATAACTTAATTTAATTTTTGTAAATCAAGTATCACTGTCTTTTAAACAAGACTGCCCACAAACAATTTCACAGAGACACCGTCACGGCAATAGTATCCATACAGCGATTTTATTGAATTTTTTTGAAAAAAAAATATATATACAATGTATATATATATATATATTGCCTGTTTCAAATTTCATTAAGTCGGACTGGAAAATGTAATAGTGGATTTGAAAGTTTCAAAGAGATATGACTTTGTTTTCTTTCTTCTTATCATACAGAATTACTTTCCTTTCATCTTAATAGTATTCCGTAGTCGGGCGGTCATTAATATAAAGCACTGGACTAACATCAAAATAGAGCATGCTTCACCAAAAAATTATAATAATACTTAAGAAATAACGGGTTATGCAAAAGTTTACACATCGGCTTTGGGTGCTATGTAACAACTCCTAATGAAGTCCGACGCCTATTGAAGTCCGGACTTCATTAGGCGTCGAAATTGTCGGACTTCTTTAGGAGTTGTTACAGTGCTAAATATGACAAACCAAAACAAATATCAAAGTTTTTTCTTGTTATTTTATTCAAAAATAATTTTGCATTTATATTTATAATTTTAATGACAATAAAATGTTATTAAAATTGCCACAGTCATATGGCGCATTAATACAAATAACGTCACTGACGTAATGAGCTCGTAACCATTAACAACCGCTGATCCGTCATCATCTTTTTAGTTGATCACGTGACCAATGTTAGTTATCAAGAATGATATTGAAAAGATACATAGAATTAAATTATAAAAAAACTAACATACATAACTTTAGCCATATCAACCACGGATCAACAACCTATTTACAGGCGAACCTGTCTTAAAGACCACCTGTACATAAGGGCCACCTGCCTATAAAGTCAGTAGAATTGTATCCCAATGGTTCTATTTCATGTTATTTGAACCTGTATATAAATGCCACCTGTCCATAAAGACTACTTTGACTGGTTCCCTTGGGTGGCCCTTATAAACAGGTTTGACTGTATTACAAATCATTAAAAATAAACATGGATTAACATTTTAATTAAATACTATATTCACATATGTAGAATGTCCAATGCATTTCCTCAATATCATATTGCAATAGAAAAGATACGCCTCTACAAACAGATCGAAATGTGTTCCACATATCAGTATTCCACGACAAGGGTACACAAAATTAGAATTAATTGGGAATTTGTTAAAAAATTATTGGATTAATATGCTGTTATAAAAATAGATGTATTTAAAAAATTGGTTTGATAATGCCTGATAATTCTGTTTCTGTAACATATATAGAATAATAAAAATATTTAAAACAAAACAAAAAACATTTCAATTAAACAAACATTTTGGAATTGGATACAAATAATAGTTTACTACAGCCAATGTAACAAAGAACACGACTCATGCAAGGAACAAACAAAACTTATGTACATATTGTGAGCACTAATGATATATCCCCGAATTCCAACGGTCACTGGTTATATTGAGAGTTGAGTAATGGTGTTACACGTCCCAGTGAAGAATATGTCAGTTATATCGAGATGTCGCCAGCTATAGGCGAAGATACAGAAATTTTGCCTGTGCGTTGCGCTGATTGCATTATACAACAGGGTTCTTTAGGGTACCAAGCCCACCGTGACAAGGGACCTATCCGTAATGACGAGTGCTTAGCGAAAGAACAGTCACTACTCACTTTCAAGCCTTGGGGAAGACCCGTACTGGAATCGAACCCACGATCTTCCACTTACGGAGCGAGCACTCTACCGACTGATCAGCTACCACAGTGGCAAAAGGTATCCAGTGGTATGGTTAAATAGTCCAACCTGCCTTTAAGGCTACATCTACATAAGGACCACCTCCTTATAAAGGCAAGTAAAGCTATTGTTCTTTATTCTTGTTATTTGAAACTGTATATAAGGGTCACCTGTCCACAAAGGCCAATTTTATAGGTTCCTTTGGGTAGCTTTTAAAGGCAAATTTGACTATAGTACTAATAGAGGGTCACCAACCTTCTGGGTAATTTTACAACCAATGATGCATTAAAATCATTCAAACATGTTTTTATTTTGCATCATCACGCCTAAAAAAGAAACAAAATCAGTGAATTAGAATCCCCGCCAGCAGGTTCGCTCTGTGATTTGCACTTGTGTTCAGAGGGCTATAACTTCAAGGAAAATGTGTATACCAACTCAAGTTAACTATATGCGCATCTTCTATCAATGTTGATACCTTGCACCAAGTTTCGTGAAATAGTGCATCATAGTTTTGGAGAGTTAGAAGGAAGGACGGCAACTTGAATTCAATAACCCCTCTTTCTTCAAAAGACGGGGTATAAAACGCCCTGTAGCATGATAACGGTTGAACAAGACAATGTCAATCTGAAATTCAAAAATAAAATAATACAACCCATGTCTGGGGTCATGTCAATCTAGACTAGATAACAATGACAATCAATAATCAAATTTGTGCGCAATAATAAATTCAAATTATCTTACACACAAAAAAACTGGTAAAATGTAATAAATACGAGACATTCGAACATGTAAATCTGAAAAAAATAAAAATATAGAAATCTGTGACATCCAAAACACACGGATACTGTTGACTACATTAATGAAACCCATGAATGGATGGGCAGCGGACTCGATTACAAAAAAAAAAAAATAAATAAATAAATGAAATAAAATAGAATAAATAAAATAAATAAATAAAAAAAAACTTATTAATTGAACTGGCCCATCTTTGTGACAAGTTTAAAAGTGTTATTTTTTGCCATTTGTAAATCTGCTTAACAATATAAACAACCAAGACATAAAAATATTGTTGACTATACTTATAATGCCCCTAAATGGACACTGAGCATAATAATAAATACACAACCAAAATATAATGATAACGTTGACTACAGTTGTAACGTCACTTGATGGGATATTATAACAATAATAATAATATTAATAATAATAATAATAATAACAATAATAACTTCATTTGTAAGGTCCTATACAAAATGACAAAAAATACAAAACATATATGCTTATGAATAGGGTAGTGACACCCTAGAAGGGCAACACAAAAATGGTCTCCAGTGGTGATACATAAAACACCACCTCAGTAATGAACAAAACTACATTAAAACACGTGTACACTGACGATTATCTTAAAAACGCCTCTAGATGGACAATTTACACAATAAAAATTATATTGGTCTCCAATGGTGTTACGTAAAACACCTCGGTGTTGGAACAAAAATACAATAAAACATAGTTCACTGACTAACATAGTAGTGATACCCCTAGAAGGGCAATGCACATCAAGACAAAAATGACCAATGGTTTCCATTGGTGTTACATAAAATACCTCAGTGTCGAAAAAATACAACACAACTGAAATATACATCAAGATCTTTTCTAGAAGGACAATGCATATAAAGACAAAAATGGTCAATTGTTTCCATTGGTGTTATATGAAATATCACAGTATAAATCAACTGGTTCCAAAATAATTTGGAACTACAAATTCAAAAAGAAAATATAATTAATATATTTGTTATTTGTAAACCTGTTAACAATCACGTAGAGACAAGGTCTCTCTTCTTGATCCGGTTCCAATTGCAAGTCATTTGACTTTTTCCTAATTTCGCAAACATGTATAATCTAAATGCTAACAAAGACGTAGAGTTAATCATAGGTTTGATTTTATGAATTGATGATAAAATAGGACCAATACGAACAAACATACAGCATACAAAACCATACAATCATATCAACAACCTATGTTTCACAATTATTCCTAGGGTTTGTTTTACTTAAATCTGGAAAATTTGACATTTTGTAGTAATAAAAATATAAAATAAAAACAACTAAAATACAGCTGTAATAAGCATTTGTTGTTCTTCAAAATGACGCCGTCGAATCCCTTTATATCTTGAAAACTAACATTTTTTAAGTTTTCAAATTTGCTAGATTTAAGTTCAGGAAAATCTTAGTTAAGTAATGATTAATAAATGTGACTTGGTGTTATACAACTTCGTTTTTTATTTTTTTACTCGCATTTAATTTAACGTCATTTTGATCTTTTTCTTATTTCGGAAACATGTACTAATACGAACAAACAAATAGAACAAAAAGTATAGCATATTAAACCATACCGATCATATCAACAAATTAAATTCAGACTCCAGTTACACAACAATTAAAATAGGCTTTGCTATTTTTCAAAATGGCGCTGTTGATATCTTAAAAACAAACAAAATTATTTAGTTTTAAATTTGCCAGATTAAAGTTTAGGATTAAGAAAATTATTAGTTTAGAAATAATTGTAAAAGTGGGACCTGGTGTTTTACAACTTTTCTTTTTATCCATCTAATCACATTTGATTCAAGGTCACTTTGGTCTTTATAAACTTCTCTGTAATGTTGACAAAGACATTGAGACAAGGTTTTTATGCATGTGCATTTATAATAAAATAAGACCAATATGAACACACAAATAGAACAAAAAACAGAGCATATAACACCATACCAATCATATCAACGCGTTCTGGTGTAATACAACGCTTCTTCTTTATCCTTCTACTGGCATTTGATTCTACGTCACTTTGGTCTTCCTTAACTTCGGATACGTTTATAATCGTTATGTTTGGATTGTCTTTGCTGGGATATATTCTATTTTTTAGACCTTTTCCATTTGTGATGTTGTTATTTAAATTGGTTTTGACATCGCCATTCAGATGATGCTGATGTTCTAATTGGTGCTGATGTTTGATGTGGTCTATCTGTAAATCAAAAAGTAAATACGTAAACTTAAACTTATTCAAATACAGTGAAATAATAAAGTTTTGTAGTTCTGATATTTAATGTGGTATATCCGTAAGTCAAAAAAAGAAATAAATATATAAATACACGTCAACTAATTCAAATACTGTAAAATCGTTTATCTCTCCGTTGTTTTCGTGGGCACCAAAAACCAAAAAGTTACAAAAACGTTTATATAACAACCCTGTATAAAACTATAACTATAAAACTTTTGTCACGAATTTGTAACCTAAATAAATGGTAATTCAAATAAGTGTAAAATGATTGCTTTTAGTGGAGTAACAATTTCCTATGCTTTCGTGGATACCCCAACAAAAAATGTACATGTCAACAAAGTAATTTTGTATAACAAGCTTGTATTAATTTATAAATTCTTATCACGATTTTTGCTAAATAGTTCGTTCCAGAAAAGTGGAAAACAATTTATGGACGGAAGAAATGAAGCAAACATTCCAAGTTCTCCGGTTTGTTTGTGTTATCTTTTCATGGTCTATTGTTAACTAACTACTACGGTAGCTCATTTGTAAGAGTGTTCGCTTCGTATGTGGGAGTTGTGGGTTTGAACTTCGACCAGAAAATGACTATTCTTTTGCCAAGCACTCAGCATTTAGTCATGAAAGTCAGGTTGTCCTTATAAGGAGACCTTAAAAAAGTAAAGGGATTGCAAGTTAAAGAACCCTAACTGCACATTGCCTTGAGCGCCTTGCAAAGGTCATATTTTCAATTATCTATAGCTGGGACGTCTGAATACAAGTGAATTATTCTTGACTTGGACATAAAACTCAGTTTATTCAATCGATATATCTATCGGTAACTTACCTTTGCTATTGTTTCCGCACTGTCCTCCGTTTCGTAATCATCATCCGATATCCGTCTCTGTATGTTATGTACTATCACAAATTCAAGACAAGCTAGTGTCACAAAAACCATACACGCTGAATTCCATACTTCTATAGCCTCCATCTGCTTCATATCCGGGTTTAAAACCATCGAAGCGAGGCTCTCAGCTATCATGGCAGTAAAGGAAATAGTAGCAATGCGCGTGCGCCCTGATACCTCTTTGTGGTGAATCCAGAATCCAAGCCATGTTATAAACACGATGCAGATACTTGGAAAATACACTTGTAGTATTAATGTCTGATGGATTCTTCGAAGATGAAGTTTTACTCCAATACAAGGGTGATTGTCTGCAAAAATATAAAGCGTACACGTGTACATGTATAAATTTTGTTGACGTAGAGATATTGCAAGTCTAGGCTTATTAAAGTACAGTAAAACCTGTCTATAAAGGCCAACTAAGGAAACCAGTAAATGTGGCCTTTATAGGCAGGTGGCCTTTATATACAGGGTCAAATAATATGAATAAAGATCAATTGGGATACAATTCTACTGGCCTTTATAAGCAGGTGGCCCTTATATATAGGCGGTCTTTAAGGCAGGTTATACTGTAATTATTAGTGAAATTCAAATGAGGAATTGTATTCCAAAACGGTCGTCTAACGCTTAGGGGTTAATATTACATTTGCTTTGATAAATGCACTAGCACTTTCGGTTGTGTATAAACATTTAATTCCAAGCTTTTGACTTTAAATTTCATCACTTGCATATAACCGATTACCCGACCGACCAACCAAAACAAACAGCCCCCTGGGAAACTTTCTGTTATGATCATTATAAAGTAAAACATACCGTTGTTATCAGAATCTCCTGTACAGTTAAAAAGTTCCGTTCTGGAAATTTTGACAACAAATGCAATAAAATCGGATGCGAATTGAATTCCTTGTTCTGCCCAGTGAAACTGTAAGTCATTTGTGCTGAAAGAACCTGTAAAAAAAGAAGTTATTTTTTATTTATATCTCCATTGTATCAACTTTTGATACCCTTGTTTCGATTGGTCAGATCGTTTCCGTTCATTTACATGAATGGATTGCCTCGACGACACAAGTAGACATTTCAATTCCTATACCAGAGCAGTGCTAATCGTTTTTACTTGCTATAGTTGTTTAATGTTTAACATGATGATTGTGGTTATTTAAGCAGTGTGCGAAATGTTAGATTATTCAAATTTTCCATTTATTTTTTCGTGTTCAAAACAGCTCGATTTACCAGTCTACAAAGACTTAGTACATAATCGCACTCATTAAATAAGATTTGATTGATTGATTGATTGATTGATTGAATGGGGTTTTATGTCCAAGCCTAGAAAGTTTCACTTATATTGAGACGTCACCATCCATATGCAAAGTGTCAGACAAAATAGAAGAATTTGGATGTTATATTTGATTATTCAAACTTACTGCTTTTAAACTTCATTGTGCATATTTCATCTCCAATAGGAATTTTAAAGAAAAGCACGTTGCAATGGAAGACAACAGAATGCCTGAAAATAAAAGATACAAAATTAACACATAATATAGAAGATTTAATTTAATTGATTGGTTAGTGTTTAATGTTATATTTACAACTATATTTTATGCCAAAATACACATGTATAGCATTGTTTTAATACGCGCGAAGTCCACGTCTACACTGCCTCAATGTGGAAGATTTGAGAGTATAATTTTGTAAAATGCCTTGTTTGCTTGAAGATTGTTATATCTAGAATTTTGTGCCACTACTAAATGTCTGTTAAAGTATCCTCCCACAAAATTCTGACTTCGTAATCTCGGTATAATGTCAAATAAGCAACCTTTTGTATACCGGACCTCGCAGGCCGAATGGTCTAAATCGCGAGCTTACGGGGCACAAAGCCTCTCGTCGCTCAGGTTCGAATCCCACTCGAGCTAGCTCCTAGTAATAGTAACTTTGTTAGTTCGCTTAACAAAAGTGGGTGGTTTTCTCCGGGAATTCCAGTTTTCTCCACAATTGTTACCCGCATAAATGAAAGAGTATTTTCTGTGGTGTAAAACATTATTACTCCACCCTTCCCTCCCAGAATAGACAGTCTCGATATAAGTCAATAGTAAAGACCGCCTCGATACTTTCTAGATAATGTATTGTGTGATAATCTTAAAAGGGAAATATAACGTAAAAATCATGAAAACTGGAAAATTAAGCAAAACTTGAAGTTCGGCTGAAAAGTCTAGGAGTGTAAGCACTTCCTGTCTAGCTACAGTACAGACCTGTCGAAAGTTTAACACCAGCACTAACGAAAAGGAATCAACGTTCGGTTGCTGAGTGGCAGAATATTGGCTAGTGGCCCAGAAAAACTGCAGAAAGAAAAAACACATCTAGGGAAGAAGCTGTCAAGATATAGCTAACGAATTGGTGAGCCGAATTGCCGCTTATTTATCAGCTTATAATGTTTAACTTTCGATAGGTCTGTACTGTAGGTACAAGTTGAACAAGTTTGAAATAAACAAATTCTCGTATCCACTCTATCAATATATACCTTCTACTTTGGTAAAGAGTACCGTTATTGTAAATCCTCAGATAGTCAGCTGGCGTAGTGTCTACTAAACCATTAGGCATTTCATTGGCTAGATAGGTGTCTGGTTTCCAGGCCAAATCCCAGTTGCTTTCTCTGTAAATTTGAAAATTTGTCTGGGGACTAGATGCATTTTTAAACCGATTGTCAGTCCATTTTTGAAGCAGGAAAAATGTCATCTCTACATCCTGAGAAAAAAAATACCAAATTCAATACCATTCAAAAAAAAACTTTTATTCGCGTACGACTTTCGCATGTTTCAAGGGTACAATATAAGCGCAAAAGTTAATCGACGCTAACGCGTTTTTAAAACTGAAATCATTAATAACATATATTCAGCTAAAGCAAATATCGCAAAGTTAAATAATCGCGAAATGGTTTTGGCAAAATAATCGCGAAAGTCAATATCTACGAATAAAAGTTGGTTTACAGTAAATTATATTACAGTGGAACCTGTCTTAAAAATCGCCTCTATATAACAGACACCTGCCAGTGTTTTAAATACCAGTGAAATTTTATCTCATTTGCTTTATCCGGTGTTTTTAACTTCTATATAAGGGTCACATGCCCATAACAACCACTTTAACTGGTTGTTTTTGGTGGCTTCTATAGAAAGGTTTCACTGTATATATAGAGGATTTAGCATGGTACAATCTATATCACATGCTATAACGGTCTGAGACTCCAATATCAGACTGGGGGTTTAAGGCTAAGGTCTAGTATTGATTTAGGGGATGAACGGCCTGTGATGTGTTTTTCATGCTTTATTATTTGTATCATAATGTAATTCGGATATATTTCGCGTGAGTTAATTTTCACGAGAATCATTATTTCAACCTATTCGTGTATCCTTATTTTCGCTCATCACAAGATGATAAATGCACTTGAAAGTCAATTTTATTGAAATAAAATTTAAATTGGATATGTTGCGCATGTGATAATTTTCGCGAGAATCATCATTTCAAGATATTCGTGCATCCTTATTTTTGCGTCCTTGCATAATGATCAGTGTACATCAAAGTATATTATAAGTTATACAGGGCTTTGGCAGGTTACATGGCCCCATGTACCCCGTCAAAGATTTATGTACCCTGAGCCGCAGGCGAAGGGTGCATTCATCTTTGACGGGGTACATTGGGCCGTGTAACCTGCCAAAACCCTGTATAACGTTTTTGTCACCCTTCAAAGCGTAACCAGTTGGATCTGTTTAACTTCCATTTCGTATTTTGTGTGACTTGCGTACGTTGTCGCCATGTTTGTTTACTGTAACTAGACGTCAGCGATGTACGAGTTACTTCCCTTTTACCGCTAAACGTCGCGTGCGTTCGATTTTCGAACATAGTTCCATGTACCCCGGCAAGTTAACTAATCGCTATGCAAGAAATTTCTTTGAAGGGTGACAATACTCAATATATCAAAAAAAAAAAAAAACGATTCGCGAAAGTTTTATTTTCGCGACTTATTATTCTAACACACTTATGAGAAGAACCAGTCAGTGTAATTACAAGCTAATTATATCAAAATGAAAAGTTTTATTTTCGCGATTTGTTACGAATTTACGCGAAAATAAAACAAGCACGAAAATTTCCAGATTTATAGAGTATAGAAACATACCATTAAGATACTTCGTATCTGTGATATTTCTACTGAGGTGGTACGACTGTGGGACCTACAAAAATAGAAATTAAGAAAAATGAAACTAATTCAGCATTGATTTATTTTCTCACTATAAATTTTAAATTTTAAAACAGATTTTACGCAAATTACTAGTATTCATAAAAAATCGCCAATAAAAATTAACTTCTACGTTTATATTATAAAACCGAAATTATGTTTGTTGATATAGACAAACAACACTGATCTGTCCGCTTGACCTGTTATTAGGAATATTCATATAGGAGGTCCACCCTATATATGGTTACGCTCGGACCACATGTGGGAAAGTGCATTTCCTTACCGTTGGCTTTACTGATTCACCTGGTATCAGTATAATGGACTGGGGGAGTGGTACGCTTGTCTGCGCGTACTGACTCTGTGAGCTAGCACGGTAAAGTCGCCCTGGTGCGCGTTAGTACAAGACAGACCATACAACACACTCGCACTTCACATGCATACACAAAAATTGTTCATAGATTAATCCATAGAGATAATTAATAGTTCTCGTCGCGAATAGCTGAAAAATTGCTGATGCGATGTTAAGCAACATTCAACCAACCAACTATATATGGTTAGTGTTAAGATTTGCATTTAATTCATATAAAGACACTGACTTGCACTATAGCACCTAACTTTAGTTTAATATTTTCCTTACTGCTTTAAACACTCAGCCATTTTTGTGTTGACGCAATAAACACAAAAAATGTACATCAATATACTGGTTGATGATAAATATCTAAATAAAAGGTCAACCGGACAAGTCAATGTTGTCTGCCTATCTGCATCATAACAGTATTGATTTCTATCGTTTTTTATATTTTATATACTGCAACATATACCAGTCAAATACTTCTAAATTCTATAATTAATCAATCGTTGAGACAGGGATATTGCAAGCCTAGGTTTATTAAGGCCTTCATTGAAATGTTTTACAGCCGTCGTCACGGTATTGTTGATAAGCAAGATGTATCTGTGTCTAAAATTACCCTGGGTATATTTGCCGTTCCATAGTACAATGTTTTGCAATTGATTATACACGTGACAGGTGTAGCTATGTTAACAAGAGATGCTTATCCTTCCGGAGCACTCGGTCTCACTTCTCTGGTGGAAGTTTGAGTGTTTAACCTAATTTGCTAGCTTCAAAATTTTTACTTTGCTTTGAAATATTGTTTGGACATGGGTTGGTATGGTTGTTTTTACTTTGTGTTTTGGTATTGGTTTGGACAGGGATTGGTACGTTTGTTTCTGATATAACTTACTATTGGTTACGGTCCAGGGAGGTGTTTGTCCTGCGGTCTGCAACAGATGACGACTGAAACGATAGAACAATAGTCAGATAAGAATAGCAATTTCATCTTAACGGTAAAAATACGTAGTTTGTACATGTAATCTGCCTACACTGTTAAAAGCGTTTACAGTTAGCACATTTTACCGTTCAAAAACAAACCAAACACGTGGTTAGCACATGTATTCTGCTAAAATCAAAATGTTTACAATTGGTTCAGCAAAACCTTTAACAAAGCAACTATAACAATGGTGGCTAAAGTAGGCTCTGACATATGACGATGAACATCGGTTACTTTATAAAATCCAAGAACAGTGAATTGACAACAACAACATTATTATAAAATTAGACGGTAGCTTCTTTGAAAATTTCAAGAACGGAGAATTGATATAATAAACTTAAAGGAAATGTTCACCAAACGCGTAATATTGGGCGACATTGAAAGTCAATTTCAACGTGCTCACTAGATTATGAATTGTGGAGACGTTCCTCTAAAATTGTAATAAATCAAGTACGTAATAGAAATAAAACGTTGCAAGAACCCATAAAGAATTTTTCACTAATATCGAGCGGTTGTGTTCAGAAATAGTGAAAGAAATCAGACAGCCCAAAGAAAATCAACTACCTTTGGCAAGCGAATTGATAAACATTCTCAAAACAAAATCTAAAACGAGCGGAATGCGAAATAACTTAGGCAATTAGATGCATTGTGATCTGTGTGCCGGCGTTTTGACAAATTCAAAGTGACGTCTGGCTCACCTAGAGCTCAAATAATCACCGGACTCCAGCAAGAGAACTGTCAAACCTTCTTACACCAGGAACTGCTTCGAGTGGGATTCGAACCTATGCGGTTAAATGTACTGTAATCAGTACGCTTGTACTTTGTACAACTCAAATGTGACACTATTATGATCGAGTGCCAAAATAACAACCTGCCCTGATAAACGTTCTTACACCAGAAATTGTTCCGAGTGGGATTCGAACCTAGGTGGTTAGATCTATGCACTGTGATCTGCATCCCGGCGCTTAAGACAACTCTAAAGTGACATATGTCCCACAACCGGGATGGAAGAGCTGGACGTCAGCAAGGGAAGCTGTCAAAGACAGAGTATTATGGAGAAGGTGTATTGAGGTCTTATGGCCATCGGGAATGAAGAGAATAGGTGAGGTGAGATGACATTTGTCTTACTTCTGTATTTTATATAATGAAGATTAACGTCCAAAATTAGGACAAATTTGGCTCGACGGTACATTTAATGTTGACAAATCGTTTTTTAGTGTCCAGTTATTTTTAAAGTTTGTTCCCAATTGTTACAAAGAAGAACTGGAAGAAACATACGAAGTCAGGACAAAAATAAATAAGGTTTATTTGGGGTGCGTGGGTGGGTTAACCAATTTCAGAAGAACTAAAGAAAAGTTGGTAAGTTAAAATTAACATACCCTGATAATGTATCTGAATAGCCCATCCGTGTTACTATGACCAGTAAGATTAGCCTGTATATATCAGTTAAAGCCATGGTGTTTTGTTTCAAATCCGTCTGAACAAAGAATTGCCTGCAAGTAAAGTTAAAAATGTGGAGAGTCGTATAACGATATTTTCAACTAAGTTTTTTTCCTGTAAAAAAAGTTATTTAAACTTTGGAACTGACACGTTAGGTTAGACACGTGAACATCCATCAGGGAAGTGAGGCACGGTGCTCCGGAAGGGAAAGCACCGCCTGTTTAGCTAGCTACACCTGCCACGTGTGTAATCGAAATTGTGTAAAAGGAACGTGGACTATGATTTGTCAAATAATCAGATTTGACTGAATTGGTAAAATTCAGAAAATGTCATATAAGTCTTGATAATTTTGGATTAGTTTTTATTAACAGCTTTGAATATATACAAAGTCAAAAGTTTTACAATGCTCTTTTGTTTCAGGCATTTTGATTGGTCAGATCTTCATTGTTAGTGTTTCTCTCAGTAACGTCATGTTTTATATGTAACACGCACAGTAAGATTTGAATACCAACGCCACCGAGGTGCTAATGTATACTTGCTAAGGATATAATTTGTTTATTAATTGTTTAAGAATCTATAAATTGATTTATAAGAATTTTTTTTTTTTTTTTTTTTTTTTTTTTTTTTTTTTTTTTTGAGATTGAAAGAATGGGATATCCTGTACACGTTAAAAATGGCTAAGCGAATTATATAGGGAACAATATGTCCCAATTCTTTGACACATCCACTTAAATAAAAGCATGTTATACTATCAAAAACAAATATACAAATCCATGTCCAAACCAAACTTCAAAAACAAAATAAAGAACGTGAACTTGGAGTAAGATCTGTGCTCCGGAAGGGTAAGTACTTCCTGTTTAGCCATCTACATTCGACACGTGTGTTATCATAATTGAGAAGGGAACAGAACATGGAACTAAGGGATGTGATGACGGACATCAAATTTTTAGGGGCCCTGATAAGCCTTGATTATGTTGTGTCGTGTCTCAATTCCTACTGTATTTTAGAAATAACGTTCATTTGTAGTGGTTTACTGTCTAGAAACAACATTTAAGAGTTGAATTTCTCATAAAATAAGTAAGCAATTTAAGGTAGAATTGATATTGAAACAATTTTTTTCTTATATAGTCAATCCTTTATTAAAAACTACCCAAGGAGACCAAAAAGGCGGTCTTTATGGGCAGGTGGCCCTTATATACCGGTAGCAGTTACAATAACATGAATACAGCGGAATAGGGATAATATTTTATCTAACATTAGACTAGTTTGTCTGTCTGATTTGACGAAATAAAAGTTTTATCGAACATGTATGATACAGAATCTTGTGGTGATACAACATTGGCGGTAAAGTTCACGTGCATTTCTCGTTGTGACGTCATTACTTAAGAAATGTCATAAATAGTTCAGTGGTTTTCTGTTGTAAAATTTATTTTTTCACATAGAGTATTGTTTTTTTATTATTCTAAATAACCTAATTTGAAAGGTTAGATAAAAATATCATATATACGGTGTGTATGCACAACCCTTCGCATCAGGTATCGTCCTTTTTTCGTGTAGTAGCTGTATCACTACTAGTCTTACAAGCGTGACTCGTAGTGATACGACTACGAAAAAAGGACTCGACCTGATACTGAGGGTTGTACATACACACTGTGTATATAATATGTATATACTGGCCTTTAAAAGCAGGTAGTTCTTATATAGAGGTGGGCTTTAAGGCTGGTTGGACTGTTAGCCGACATTTCTGTTCAAAATTTTAAAAATGCTTATCAAATGTTGATTTTCAGTTCAAACCTTCAATTCCTGAATGACGTAATTTATAGGAACGGTCATTTTATTTAAAACTTTAGTCGTGTTAATATAATCAGCTTCAATAGAGATGTAACATATATGGGTCATTCTCAAAAAATGTAGAAATTCATGTCACCAGCAATAAACATGCAGATATGTTTTAAATTTTATCAGTTTAAAGGCTAAAATAGTTTGTACAGGTTCGGAACTGTAAAATGTTCTCAAAATATTTGATAAATAGTAATACTTTATAAAATTATGTAATCATTTGAAGTGTGATTCTGTTACTTTGTTACTGTCTTTCTACACAAGTTTGTCATCAAAATACTTTATTTAATTGTTGATTTATAAATCAAATGTGAGTTTTGGCCATTAGATAATCACGTATACTGACTAAATATGACGAATTATTCAGTTTAATATGTCAACGAATGATATTTTTCTTGGATAAATAGTGTGTACAATGTTGCACAGTCCTTGGTGTTACCAAACACTAAACGTGCATATATACGAGTTACTGCTCTTTGCATATAAAAGATGGTATATGCTCCCTAGTCTGCAGACATCATGTATTCAGCATCTGGACAAAAATCAAACATCAGTAAAAACATAATTAGTAAAAATTGATAAAAATTAGGTTACATTTAACAGTAGATTTATTTTAAGTCTGTAGTGTTACCGTTGTGTATACAATACCAAGAAAGAAATAAAAAAAATACACCTTTCTAAAGTTTTGGCAACGTTCAAAGTTCAGATGTAGCATGTGTTTATGCTGAAGGGGGCATTGTTTTTTAAACCATGCGTTAATATCTGAAAATATGTCCATTGGGTAACTGTCCTTGGTATTACTGTAGAAATTGGTTATTCCAGAGACAAATTTAGTGTTACCACAGACATTAAAACTTATTAAGTGGATTTTTTTGTAATTTTGTCAAAAATATTGAAAACAAATGTTTAAAAGACATTGGCACACCTTTAGTTGTACAATTATGGTGAAAGAAAATATTAGATGACCGGTTATCATACTGTTATTCTATTCTGGTTACACCAATGACTGGATACGGTAACACCAGGGACTTTTATTTTATATATTGTTCCTATATCTAGTAGAAATTAGCAAACAATAACTATGTATATTTTGAGCAATAGCAACTGACCAATCCTTTAGTTATAATTCGTCGAACTACAGAAATAATTATCTATTTACGTATGATGAGAATTTTTAGATACACCAAAGACAAAAATGTAACACCACGGACTTTATATTAATTATACTTTTAATACTATATGCATTGTCAGAAATACGTAAATTTCCTTTATTTTGACTGATCTTTTGAATGTAAATAAGGTTCTTGGGTTGTTCTTTTGCTGTAAAAGTAATAAATGATTTGTATATTCCTGAATTTTGAAATGTTAGTAACACCTGTGACACAATTAGTAACATCATGGACTACTGGTATATATTTTGAATTGTTTTATGTAATACATACAATCTGAGTTATATCACGGTGGCTATCACATATTCCAGATTCATATATGGGTCTTCGCTTACCGTGAACGATTGATTTTGCGCTATGTTATCAGAGATATCATATTGAAAATGAAGTAACACCAGAGACAAACAAGTAATGCCACCGAGTTGTTCACAGACAAGATATAATAAGAAAGAGAAAGAATGTCAAAGATTGACGACAGAGTAAAACAGATCCTTAGGGTGGACCTAAAAAGCAAAAACAAATAAAACCACAGTAAGTACGTAGACAGTAGGGCACACAGTAGATATTCAGACATAGACACGTCGTTGCGAAGGGGCATTCAATATTTAAGACAGATGCACTGAAAATAGGCCTACTACAGAATTTGAAACAAAATTAGGAGAATTTGTACAGACCGATGACTCCACAACAGATACGGTGAAATATGTGGCTACACGAGACCAAAGGACATATTTAGACAGACCAAACAATAGTTTGACAGACTGACCTTTTAGTAGACTCTATGTCAGATATAGCAGGCGACACTATAACAGACTTGGTGACAGATAAAGCTGCAGATAAACAGATAGATTACACTTTAGCAGCACAACTCGGATATAGTTCCAGATAGACAGACAGATGACCCTATAGCAGATCCAGTGACAGATATAGTTACAGATAGACAGACAGATGACCCTGTAGCAGACTCAGTGTCAGATGTAGCTACAGATAGGCAGACAGATGACCCTATAGCAAAGTCAGTGACATACATCGCTACAGATAGACAGGCAGATGACCATATACAACTGAGTGACAGATATAGTTACGGATAAACAACATATTTCTCTATAACGAACTCAGTGACAGATATAGCTACCGGTACAGATATACTTTCCATATAGCAGACTCAGTGGCAGATATAGCTACAGATAGACAGATTTTCCTATATAAGACTCATTGACAGATATAGCTACCGCGAAACAGACAGATGAAAGCAGACTCATTGGCAGATATAGATACTGAGAAACATAGATGACCCTACAGCAGACCCATTGACAGATATAGCTACCGAGAAGCAGACATAACCCAACAGCAGGTTTGATGATTGATATAGCTGCTGATACTTTCGTTAAAATCCTATTGTGATTGTTGATGTTTGCTACATTTTGAAATTTCACAGTCAAGATTCTTTCAAATAATACCGAGGCGTTTAGTTTCTGGAGGAAACCAGAGTGCCTGGAGAAAACCATTGACATCCGGACATGAGAACTGACAAATTTGATCACACTAGGGTCTGTCCGAGTTGAATTCAAACCTGTGAGATAAGAAGCACTGTGATCTGTGAGCGTGCACTTTAAGTACAAATTTAATGGTACAAATTTTACAAGGAAATATTATATTTCAATCGTTTATTTATTTATTTTAATTTACTAGGTAAATCGCGAGTTTTAAGATTAAATAAAAGATCATCAAATCAAAATACTACAATATTGTCCTTGGTGATACAAAGGTGTCTCTGGTGTTAACAAAACAATTGGTGGTAAACATTGGATAATCTTGAGGAATGTAAATTTTTCTATTCAAATATCTGTTCAAACTCCATTTTTGAGAGATAGAATATAATGTAAGATGTATTGTCTTACTTTTGTTCCCCAACACGCATTGAAATTTCAGTATTTTAAATGGCTGTCTTTGGTGTTATTCTTTTTGTCTTTGGTATAACTTCTAAATGTCTGTGGTGTTGCCATGGTCTATTCATTCATTAATTTGCACAATGTAAATAAATTTTGTTAACTTATAATTAATTATAAATTACGTATTAAGTACTTTTCTATGAACCAGTAAAGAACGCGTGCCATAAAAAAGGCAGTAACTTATTGTAAAATTCCGTTCTTGCATTTTTTTTAGTTTATCATTTCGAGATTTTAAGATTGTTATTTAAGATACAGTCTCAAATTTTAAATGATATGTCAGCTAGTTTGTTATTCATGTATAGAAATAGGTTTTATATTTAAAATCTACTTAAATATAGATATTTTCAAAAACATAAATGACGGTTACTCCAGAGGACATTATGAAGCACAATTTTAAATTCAATTTGATATTCTGTCAAAAAGAACCAATGTCTTGTGTGCATATTTCTCAGAATGAAATTTTATGTTTCAAATATTGATTTCCAACCAATGAAATGACGGGATTCAATTATTTTTTTATCGTTATTTTGGTTTGTGGAATTTCTACATTTTTTGAGAATGACCCATATACACGTCACAATTGTGGAGCAATGTGTTATTAGGGGTATCAGATTTACACGTGGAAAACCCGTTATTGAGCAATGTTGTTTTCAAGGTGAAACACCTAAGAGTTTAAAAACAAAGCAAAATTATTATGAGTCATAACACGATTGAAAACCAAACGTTGGACAATTACACTGGCCAGGTGTTTTAACAATGATCTATCCAACCCATCAACTACAGTACAGCCCTGTTGAAAGTTTAACACTAATCTGATGAATAAATACCGAGTCGACCGCTCATATCGGTTTCGAGCTGCGTACAGTTCGAGAGCTGCTATCTATCTCTCCCTTGGTACCTTCTCGGCAACTACTGTATTTCCATAAATTCAGTGCACGTGGTTTTTATTATTTATTTCTTTTAATTAAATATGTTTCCATTAAACTATCAATAAAATGGATTTAAAATGCACTGACCAAACCAAATTATATTTTTAATTAAAACCATTTTTGTTCAGTTCTCCTGTACATAGAGAAATTTTGCGAAAATTTTGGAAATTTGATCAAGCTTATACACCAATTGGGTCTCATTCAAAGTTACATCAGGGTATTTTGGTTCGGTAGGTCATTGTTGTTTGGGTTTTTTCAGGCGTGATCATCATGATTGGATATTCCAATTATGACATAACGTTTATAGTTGTTTCAAGTAAGAAGGTACAGAAGGGATAATTTTGACAGTTTTGTTAAAAAGTTCAAAAAATTCCCTATGTAAAGAATTAAGTTCATTTTTTCATGAATGAAAAATATTTTTTTCCTATTAGGTCAGTATATTTTGTATTAAGTTTTGACAATTTTTTGTGAGTTAGTTGGAAAATACGACTTTATTCTTGCATTTTCCATGTGCACTCAATTTGTGGAAGTACAGTAGCTATCTATATCTCTGCCATTCCGGCAGCCGAGCTTCGACTTCATGTCGTTGGCTAATGTTAAACTTTCGACAAGTCTGTACTGAAGTAACAATTTGTTCTCATCTTAAATCATTTCATAAAAAGTTCAATTGAAAAAATTACCCATGTTTCAGATCATCGCCTTTACGTATAAGATAAACCTGTGCTATCTTCGCGATCTCATTTAAAAATTAGCGATGCATGGATTAGTTAAATATATAATAGGATATCACGTGATCATAACCCGACATTGTTGTGGTCTGAGGTCAGGTCATCATTACGGTAACTCATTTGGTAGAGTGTGAGAAGATGTGGGTTCGAACTCCATTTGGGTATGACCAATACTTGAAAAAATGTAATGAAAGTTCTTTCTTTAATCATGCTTTGTATGTGAGAGGATGTGGGTTCAAACTCCATTTGGGTATGATCAATACTTGAAAAAATGTAATGAAAGTTCTTCCTCCAATCATGCTTTGTATGTGGGAGGATGTGGGTTCGAACTCCATTTGGGTATGATCAATACTTGAAAAAATGTAATGAAAGTTCTTCCTCCAATCATGCTTTGTATGTGGGAGGATGTGGGTTCGAACTCCATTTGGGTATAACCAATACTTGAAAAAATGTAATGAAAGTTCTTCCTCCAATCATTCAAAATTTAGAAATGAAAGTAGCAGCGTCCTTCGGTGGAAAACTTAAAAACCGATCCCCCTGTCACGCCATGCGTGGCACGTTTAAGAACCATCTCTGCCGCAATGTGGCACATTGTTTTGCGTTTACTACCAGTACAAAGGTATAATTTCTGTCATATCACCTTTAGCTGGTGACGTTTTAATATAAGTGAATTATTCTTTATTCGTACTTATAACCTTATTCAATAGATACATATTTTAACTTGTTTTGTAGTAATAATATTTACTGATCTTGAATCACTGAGTATTCGGATAAACATTCTTATATTAGGATCTACTCCAAGCGGGATTCGAACCTAGACTGTGAAAGGTGCTGTAGCCCATAAGCGCGCACTTTAGACAACTCAGCCACCCGGAAGCTACTTTTTGAGTATCTGAGATAAATCAACTGGAAAAATACTTAGTGTTATAATTACATGAGAAAAACATTAAATGAGTCTTTCAACTTTTTTAAAAAAAAATAAATTCATATAATAACCGACAATTCATAGGTGCCTTTCATATATTTTTTAATGAAAAAAATGGTTCAATGTAAATCAAATTGCCTCAGGTAATCGCTCCCCGATTGGTTGAATTTAAAAAAATCGATCAGTATTGATTGATTGAATTCAATCTCAAAATTCCCTTTACTATTTCATGCATATAATCAGTGGATTTTCCCTTCTTCTTGTACGTTTAAGCCTATTAGGAATTCCTTCCGTGCACCAATTCGTTGAAAAGGTATAAGAACTTCGAATCTAAAAACAATTGTACGTTTACGTGTATTTTCTTTAAATAAATAGAAGTCACCATACATATCTTTTGACAGAAAGGTCTTTTAATTAAAAAAAAACTACTGTACATTTAAATTAAAAAATAAATAAGCCACTGTTCAGATCTTTGTATCGGTACAAATTTGACTTTAAAAACTGTACAATGTTCACATTCGTCTTAATCATTTAAACATAAATATTATGTAAACTTTTATTTATTTGTATTTTTCCTTTAAAGAATTGAAATGGTATTTTTAAATATAATTTTTAAAATCAATATGAATGAAAATTATTTTTGTGTTCGATAATTATTGATTATTGATTTTTCTATCAATAATTTGTAGTAGGCTTTGTTACTCTCTGTCAAAGAGGAAATAAAGCAATGTTGATGACAGTATATATATATATATATCGGTGCCCGGTTTCACACTCATTCATTGGCTAAAAATGTCCTTAACTTAAATTTAGCAAATTTTAATAAACTACTTTTGGAACCATTGATAATTATTTTGTGAAAACTAAATGCAGATTTGTTTAATCTAGAATTGATATTTATACTGACATATGGAATTCGTGAATATCTTGAAATTAGCATAATAATTCAGATTTAAAATTTGCCAGATTTAAGTTAAGGAAAATTTTACTTAAAAAATGATTGTGAAACAAGGGTTCAAGATACTAAAAATCTGGCGAAGGAAAAAGAAAATACAGAAACATAAATATTGGGATGGACGAACGGAAAAATAGACCAAAAGGGTGATTCCTATATACCCCACCCCCTAAACTTCGTTTTAAGGGGACATTATTATCAACTTAAAGCGTCAAATTATTAAGGGGGCATTATTATTATTAAAACAACTTATTATTTAAGGGTTTTGCATAAATAAATAAATAAATAAATAAACATCATATCGGAGAAAAAATATTTCTATATTTTTAATAAAAGTCAGTTGTGAACTTTATTATAAGTTGTATTTCACCATGTAAGCTGTTTACAAATGGTTTTATTTTAATAATTCCAATTTTAATCTTATAATCTTATTTTTTAAGTCCTTAAATAATTTACAAATTGTTTTAAATCTCTCTCTCTCTCTCTCTCTCTCTCTCTCTCTCTCTCTCCTCTCAAACTGAACACATGATTCAATTCAAGTTTTAAAAAAATCGGAAAAATAAATAATTCAATAAACCAATGTTACATACCTTTAAAACTGAGGATATTTTAACTTTTTATTTTATATCATTCCATCTCTCTTTATATATATTGCAAGTCATGATTTGATTGGTCGATCACTAAAACCGGGTGGTTTTAATTTTGTTTTAATCCTGCATGAACCCGGAAGGTCACAATTCTACCTGTTCATACTATATATATATAGTCAATTATCAATTACATTTAAACTTTTTCTTTTTGTTTCAAACAACGAATGAGAATTCGCCGTCAGGATCAATAGGCAATAAAATTGGACATGTTTACTGCTGTCCAGTCGTTTAATGCACACAAACCGATGTCTGCGGATTTCACAAATTTACCTCTCTCTCTCTCTCTCTCTATCTCTCTCTCTCTCTCTCTCTCTCTATATATATATATATATATATATATATATATATATATATATATACTCCAAATTGTCGATAAAGCATATCCTTTGTGTTGGGTAATATTATATATTAAAAACTTAAAAATAAGTTAAACTGCTTTCTGAAACAAAACTGAATTTATATTATATGTAACAAGAAGAACCGTACACAACGGTGAAAGAATAAATGCGGTTATTTTAGAAAACATTCCAACTTATTTTTAAGTTTTTAATATATATATATATATAATGAAGTCTTATTACACTAGGTAAAACTGTAGCAAATTATTATCTAAATAAATGATAAGAATTCACTAAAATTTACAAAAAAATAATGAATAAATAAATTAATAAACTAATAATTATAAATTATGTATAAATTATGAACAATGCATTCACAATCAATACATTTGTCATGTCACAGTGCTGATTTTGAATGCATTATTTTAATAAAAATTCCTTGAAATTCTTCAGGAGTATGAAGTTAATTGTTGTTGCTTTTAGATAACATCACGTGATGCCATTTATTAATATTATTATTATTATTATTATTATTATTATTATCATTATTATTATTATTATAATTATTATTATAATTAATCTTGATTTTGCTTACTAAATAATGTTGATAATAATTATAATTCGGTTTTATGTTTACATTTTTATGGACTTCTGGCTGTAAATGGTTTTTTAAATAAGTGCGATTCTTTGGTGTCCCCATCAGTTCTTTAACTGTTTAATCCTGCCCTTAGACATGTAATTATGCTAAGCATTTATGGTGGTGTTTAACGTCATATTGGGGAATATCCCCGTGGTAGTACATACATATTGATTTCACATATGACGGATGTATAGTTAGGTAAACAGTTACCCCTTGCCCTCCCGGAGCATCAGGTTTCATTGCTTGGGTGAACGTTCACGTAATTAACTGAATTTATTACTTTTTTAAGTCTTAACTTTGCTTTTAGGATTGTGATGTTGACATTAAGACCTTTGAGAGTTTGTTCGTGAGCATATACAACACGTTCTTGTCGCACGCCGCACATGATGTTTTCATTGGTTCCAAAGGCTTGTAGCTTCTCTCAAGCGCGAACATCAACATCCATCATGGCGTACAATTGAGAAATTTTAACTCCTTGTATGCACGATATAACATGTTTTGGAAGCAGAAAGTTGGTTTTTTGTATTTTTTTTTTCTTTTTTGGTCAACCTGGGCATATATGACTTACATGTAATTTATTTAATTGTATTATTATTATTATTATTATTATTATTATTATTATTATTATTATTTGCGTTTATTTACCAGTCACTGGACGTCGCCATCTTGTTCCCGAATCACACCACCTAAAAGCAGAGATAGCTTCGCGTGCGAAGAACACGCCTCGAGTGCACGGCACTGTTCCGGGCGTTTGAGACTGAAATCAAGAACATGTACATGTCAACAATTTATCTCTCGAACACAAAGCTCACTTTCTAGTATATAGCGTTCATGATATTTCAAAATGACTCACAGCTACCGCGGTAAAAGAATACTCTAATTTAGGAAACCATAAAACTCTTGGCTGTCTTACTAAATATGGAACGCCGCCAGCATTGATGTGGACGCAATGATAGGACTGTAAATGATTTTTATTTATTCAATTTTATGTTTTATTATCATATTTTTAAAATTGTATTAATTTATTTATTTATTTATTATTTATTAATTTATTTATATATTTAGTTATTTATTAGTGATTTTGTCCAATTGGAATACTTGTTAACAAGGAATTCTACTAATTTGGTACTTTTTTTTTTTCATTCCGTATCCAACATCGCGTTCTCCGTCCGTCCATAACGCATTTTATGTACGCAAAATAATTGGACCGTTAAGTATCAAGGCATCAGTTTCCTCGTAGGCCAATATTACGCACGGCGTTCTCATTTATGTACGCGAAATAATTGGGCCATTACGGATCGTGGAAACGTCAGATTTCTTACAGGCCAATGGAAATGCATGCTTGTTTGGTTTTATCATCAATAAACGATCTCCATTTTATCTTCACAAATATCGCATTTAAGTTACTGAAGTAATTGCGCTTTAAACACTATGACTAAGGCAAAGAAATAACAATAAAAACAGAAATAGATTTTATTAAATTATTAACATATAACATAAAGTTGTAAATTGTTAAAATCGGTGGACCTAATATTAGATTTATCAATGTAACTTTGTCGGAGGCCTCAGGCCAAGCTATGTCATACAAGTACTTTGTACGGTTAATAAATCCATTGTGTTCCGAATCAGAATAAAACAAGCGATGGGTACAATTTTTGTTCAATTACGTAATGTCGAGTTCTTGGCAAAAAAAGTCACTACCGACTTTGGTCAAACCTGGTCGGAGTTTGAACCCACGACCTCTCATTTACGAAGCGAGCACTCTACAAATTGAGCTACCCGGTAGTTGTCTGTTAAAAAGAAGAGAAAACGAAGATATCAATCTGATCACCTAGACAGCTTATAAATCATACCTGGTTGTTTTTTAAAAGGCCTAATTAGAAACTAATTTTAGAGGTGTACATGTATATAGGAATCACCCTGTTCTTTTCCCCCGTCCAAACATCGTGACCGTTCTATATCTTCTATGTCTAGGATGGTTAAACGCTGGGATTCTTTGGAAGAGCGCTAATGTCTATGATGGTTAAATGTTGGGGGTTCTTTGGAAGACCCCTAATGTCTATGATGGTTAAATGTTAGGGGTTCTTTGGAAGACCCCTAATGTCCATGATGGTTAAATGTTGGGGGTTCTTTGGAAGAGCCCTAATGTCTATGATGGTTAAATGTTGGGGGTTCTTCGGAAGAGCCCTAATGGCTATGATGGTTAAATGTTGGGGATTCTTTGGAAGACCCCTAATGTCTATGATGGTTAAATGTTGGGGGTTCTTTGGAAGAGTCCTTATGTCTATGATGGTTAAATGTTGGGGGTTCTTTGGAAGAGCCTATGTCTATGATGGTTAAATGTTGGGGTTCTTTGGAAGAGACCTAATGTCTATGATGGTTAAAGTTGGGGTTCTTTGGAAGAGCCTTAATGTCTATGATGGTTAAATGGTGGGGGTTCTTTGGAAGAGCCCTAATGTCTATGATGGTTAAATGTTGGGGGTTCTTTGGAAGAGCCCTAAAACGATGTCCGGTGTCACGACAGGATCAGCAAATTAAAGAACCCTGCGCACATTGCCCTATGTCTTCAAATCAAGAAATTAAATTCATATACTTACAATCAGTTGTATTAAAACGCACCGTATCTGTCCTGTAAAGAGTTGTGAAAATTTTATATTTGTTTTAATAACAATTTCAGGGTGCGACAATTTGCCACGGTCATTTGGCTCGAGGACAATATTTTTACGATGCATTAGATTGAACTCTTAATGGCCTTATACATGAGCAATATAATGGACAAGTGACAGCCAAACAACAACAATTATCTAAATATTACATACAACCAAAATATGGAAGTACAACCGATACGGCAAATTCAATCTGCATACGGTTTGTAACTGTAAAATAAAAGTCTATTTGGAGAAAAACACCACCAGAATTTTGTAATAGTTACATGCCAACCTAGAAAACACGAAACGACGAATGAATAAATGGATAGATAAAAATAAATAAATAAATAAATAAATAAATAAATAAATAAATAAATAATAAATAAATTTAATTCATTTCATTTTTTCTGTATGTTCATATAACTTATTGTTACAATAAAATACATTTAGTACTGTAACAGTGGATAAATTACATAGCACATATTCGGAGATATATTATACGAAAGCCTATTAAGCTCATGAATAAAAAAAAAATTAAAAGGCGTAATAACGCGAAAAAAGGCGTTATAACGCCTTTAGAAAGGCGTAATAACGCGAATCGAAAGGCATTATAACGCGAATTAAAAGCGCCTTTTTGTGTATATATAGAGCAGCCACTTCCCTAACCCTCACCACAAACAGATTGGTTTTAGTTTGAATAGCTTAGGGCAACTGTAGATCTATTCATACTAAGATGTCACAAGTGTCATTTAATCATTGTTAAAAGTTAGCGATTGACAATTGGACAGGAACTTTTTAATAAATAGCCTTGTGTACATTGCCAATGTTTATCAATGTTTATATTTCAGATTACTTAAAAGATTTCCATCCCCATATATAAAATGATACTCTTTATGAAAAAACAACACTTTAACATTGAAAAGAAACCTTTCTTTCTGTTTTACTGAAATAGTATGTTCATTTCAGCGCAGGATCGGATGATGTGCAGCTTTTTTTAATTTTCATAGAATAAATACATATAAAACAGCTTATTACATTACACACACACACACACACACACACACACACACTTTTAATATATATGTAAAGGGGGGGGTTTAAAGATTAAACCCCAGGACCTCCACATCATTATGGAAGGCATCTTAACTTCGCGTTAATAAGCCTTTATTTCACGTTATAACGCCTTTCAATTCGCGTTATTACGCCTTTATTTCGCGTTATTACGCCTTTATTTCGCGTTATAACGCCTTTCAATTCGCGTTATTACGCCTTTATTTCGCGTTATAACGCCTTTTAATTCGCGTTATTACGCCTTTTAATTCGCGTTATAACGCCTTTTTTCGCATTATAACGCCTTTATTTCGCGTTATTACGCCTTTTAATTTTTTTTATCCATGAGCTCAATAGGCTTTCGTAATATTAGATATAAATAATTAAAAAAATAAATAAATAAACGAGAGAGAACGGACACAAATGTTGGAGCCATTCAATAAAAACTTCTTTTTTCGGCTCTATTTCTCGTTTCATTACAATTGGATTTTATAAAATTTTATTTCGATTTATTTTATTTCATTTTATTTCATTTTATTTTATTTTGTTTTATTTTATTTTATCACAAACATATCGTCATTAATTTCCAATCGTCATTCGTACAAAGTTAACGTTGGTGGTTTGTCAGTCTGTATTAGGAATTTCTGTTTATTGGTGGTAATGGTCCCTTTACTTCTGATCATGTGCAAATGATTAAATATATTTACGAATTTAATAATAATAATAATAATAATAATAATGAATTAATTTATTATAAATAAACAAATATAAATTAATATTGATAAGTTGTCGTCTGTAGAGCGGCATTTCGGATAAAAGTTTATCTTTTTATCAATAGCCGGTGGTAAAGTTGTTTTCACATGGATTGTACAAACTTGAATTTTTCCCTATCTAAAAACAATCTATTAGTAGTACAGCCCGGTCGAAAGTTAAACACCCAGCTATCATGAGCGGACATGACCTAGTAGCCCTTATATAGAGATGACTTTAAGGCGGGTTAGACTATAATTGTATTGCACAGTGTTATTTACTAATCCCACAATCGTTGTTTAATCACAGACAATGTATGTTTAGGATAAATGTTGTTTTGTTGATAACTTTGATGTCTCTGTGTCCAGGATTGCCTTGGATATATTTGACGTCCCATAGTTCCATGTTCCTTTCACACAATTTTGATTACACACGTGGCGGATGTAGCTAGCTAAACATTAGGTGCTTACCCTTCCGGAACAACCAGCCTCACTTCCCTGTTGGAAGTTCGCGTGTTTAACCTAACTTGCCAGTTCCTTTTAACTTTGCTTCTGGATTGTGATTTGGACATGGATTAGTATGTTTGTTTTTGATTTGACTTAAATGTAACCAAGACCAAGAGACACAAGCTCTGGTAATATATATAAAATATGTCTAAGTGAAATAATTTGACAAACAAAATAGTTTTTGTTTGATGGATATTTTGCCCCTATGGATAACAAAACTCCATAAACGTTTAATTAAACAAAATTCATAGAATATAATAAGTGAAACCAATATTCAATATCTATATCCCAGACACTCGACATCAATGCTACGATTCCTTTTTGTAAGCACATTTTAACTTTCGACAGATCTGTACCGTGCCCACTCAAAGTACACAGGATAAGATTGGAAAGGAAAATGCTTATAAATTTGAAAATTACCGACTATATGTCACGACACGGGCATGTTTGTTTGATCCCCACTTGATAAAAGCCTGGTGTTAGAAACTACTCTCGTTTGCTTTCAGATGGTCAGTGTTTTCTCTGGCTACCACAGGTCTCTGCAACAATCCAAGAAATAATCGCCGCTAAATAACTAAAATAAATTTTAATACTTGGGTTAACATCATCCTTCTGTGTTCACTATTCTTTATTCTGCCTTACCTATAGTTTGTGTCGAATTGCAAAGCAAACTATAAGTTGCAATTTGCGAACGAGTAAATTCAAAAGTTTCATTTTGCAGCCATTGAAAATATATCGAGTGGCATTGAGTAAGATGGAATAACGGTGTTTCAAGTCCATATTGAGATATTCTTCTATTCATATCGAAGTGGTCAGTTTTAGGGTAGTCGAGAAACCGGAATAATCGACGAAAATAGTCGAACTTCGGCATGCGAAGTGACGAACTTTTTCAAACTAGGGGTTTTCAAGAATGGGGTTGGCTAGGTGGCAAAAAACATATTTATCCTTTTCCACAAGCCGGTGCTTTAGAAAACACATCCTCTCGGCGCTCAAGACCATTTGATCACCGAGACACCTAAATCATACATATTAACCGATCATTAAATTATGCCATGCTGACATGCTGTCAGCTGCAGTTGCGCAGTTTTATCAATAAGTCTGCGATTGACAAGTCGGGCTACGGACCCAACCACTCACCAGCGCTGTAGATCATGCGGTCAATGAGACCCCTAAAATATACACATCTATGGGACATTGTTATGCCATTCGAATTCACATAGCGCCAGCTGCAGGTATGTAGCTATTATTGGGACTCCAGTAGGTGTTTTTGTATAAGTCGACAATTTAGACAACCCGGATACTGACCCTGACCTCACCACCTCACAGCAAGTCCTCGGTGCTTTAACCTAAACAGTCACTGAGTTAACTAAAATATACGTCTATATATCACCCATTTGCTAGTCGAATTCATTCGTTGTAAGGTGCAAGTGTGTATTTTTTTTATTGTGCTTGAGAGGCCATTTTTAGTCACAGAGTTAGATATGAGCCATCCCTCACCCCACCCCCACCCCCACCCCCACCCCCGGGCCTAGATCTTAAAATCATGCGGATACTGAGGTCCTTTAAAATACATATATCATTGTTTAGCCATTTGAATGCTGTCAGCCGCAGGTGTACGCATGTTAATTTTTATTGGGACTCCAGGATCTGTTTTCTAGAGTACCACTCATGGGGAGTAGTGGCACTTGTCTTTGATCATGTAATAAATATAACAGGTATTATAAGTACAAGTATGTATATACATGTACGTACTAATATAAAACAGTCTCTTCCTAGTTATTACAAGTTCTTATACCAACTCTTTAATTTTTACTGCTCTTGACCGAAAAAAGTCATAGCAACCATCAAACAAAAGTACACCAGCCCATGTTCGGGATTAGAGTTGAGTTGAGTAATGACGTTTAACGTTCCAGTCAAGAATATTCCACTTATATCAAGACGTCGCCAGCTACAGGCGAATATGCAGAAAATTTTGCATGTGCGGTGCGCTGATGTCATTATACAGCAAGGTTCTTTATCATGCCACGCGTACCATGATACGAGACCTCGTTTGTTTTAAGTTCCTATCCGCAAGAAGAGTGCCTGTGCCTTTCATTTCGTAATGCCGAGTGCTTGGCAAAAGAATAGTCACTGCCAACTTTCAAGTGTTTGGCTATACACCGTCGGGATTCGAACCCACCACCTCCCACATACGAAGCGAGCACTCTAACAACTGAGCTACAACGAACCATGGTTTACGGTAGCAACAAAGCCATGGCCATAAGTGACATACAACCAAAGACATTAACCGATACCGTACCATGGTTCAGAGCACGAGATATTGTCGCCCGCAAAAAATACAAAGTTAATATGTACTATAAGAAGGATTGGCTAAATATACCGTACAGACTTAATACTAAACTATCGAATTAATACCGACTCGGCAGCCCCTTTTGGTCCCGCGTTAGCAGTTATCTCGATAACTGCTTTTTTATATTTCGGCTAATTTTTCGGACAACAGCCATCCATAGCTTGGCCACTCTGTATCTGAACTTCAACTCTCCTTTTCGTTAGCTCGGTTAGCAGTTATCTCGACAGTTGCTTTTTTATATTTCGGCTAGTTTATCGGACAACAGCCATCCATAGCTTGGTCACTCTGTATCTGAACTTCAACTCCTTTTCGTTAGCTCGGTGTTAAACTTTCGACAGGTCTGTTCACTATATAGGTACATATTACTTAGATTTATGTATCGGACTTATCAACCTCTTCAGATTTAAAATTTTACAACCTTTAATTCATATCTATGTTTCAAATATTTATATTAACTTAAAATTAATATTTTTTGTAAACAATACCAAGAAAATTACGATTTTCAACTTCCTGACATCACGCTGGAGATCCAACCACACGTGTTTTGGATTGGTTTGTGTAATTTTTTAATTTATAATTTTATAATTTATGACTTTTTTATGATTTTCAAAATAAATTCAAAATTCATACCGTCGGAGTAAGTAGAATTTTAAATAAAAAAATCAGCAAAAACATATTTGTATGGATTTCATTTCAGTAGCTAATCCTTGGTCACGGTTTCACAATCATTTCTTCACTAAGTTTAACCTTAACTTAAATCAAGCAAATATAAACAATATTTTATGGGATAACAAATAAAAGTTTCAACAAAATTATAATATACATGTAATACTGATCTTCAAAATGACATCTTAAATTCACGAATATCTTGAAAATTATCTAAATTATTCAAATTTCAAATTTACTACATTTAAGGAAAATCTTAGGTATGAAACGATCCACAATTTCAACAGATCACAAAATCCATAATTCACATAACCAAATACCACAACATCCACAATTCACAAAATCCACAATTCACATTTCTACAAGTCAAAATATCCTCAATTCACATTTTGACAGATCACAAAATCCACAATTGATACATGTTTTTCAACAGATAACAAAATACCCAATTCACATTTCGACAGACCATAAAATCCACAATTGATATTTCCACAGATCACAAAATCCCCAATTCAAATTTTGACAGATCATAAAATCCACAATTCACATTTCAACAGATCACAAAATCCACAATTGATACATGTTTTTCAACAGATCACAAAATCCCAAATTCACATTTCGACAGATCACGAGTCCTCCAATTTACATTTTTGTCAGATCACAAAATCCACAATTGATATTTCAGCAGATCACAAAATCCACAATTCAAATTTTCTACAGATCACAAAATCCACAATTCACATTTCAACAGATCACAAAATCCCTAATTCACATTTCATCAGATTACAAAATCCACAATTTACATTTCAACAAATCATAAAATCCTTAATTCACATTTCGACAGATCACAAAATCAACAATTGATATTTCAACAGATCACAAAATCCACAATTCACATTTCTACAGATCGCAAAATCCACAGTTCACATTTCTACAGATCACAAAATCCACAATTCACATTTCAACAGATCATAAAATCCACAATTCACATTTCAACAGATCACAAAATCCACAATTCACATTTCAACATATCACAAAATCCACAATTCACATCTCTATAGATCTCGAAATCCATAATTCACATTTCAACAGATCACAAAATCCACAATTCACATTTCAACAGATCACAAAATCCACAATTTACATTTTAACAGATCACAATTGATACATGTATTTCGACAGATCACAAAATCCACAATTTACATGTCTATAGATCACAAAATCTACAATTCACATTTCGACAGATCACAAAATCCCCAATTCACATTTCGACAGATCACAAAATCCACAATTTACATGTCTATAGATCACAAAATCTACAATTCACATTTCAACAGATCACAAAATCACAATTGATACATGTATTTCGACAGATCACAAAATCCACAATTCACATTTCAACAGATCACAAAATCCACAATTCACATTTCAACAGATCATAAAATCCACAATTCACATTTCAACAGATCACAAAATCCACAATTTACATTTCTACAGATAACAAGATCCACAATTCACATTTCAACAGATCATAAAATCTCCAATTCACATTTCGACAGATCACAAAATCCACAATTCACATTTCTACAGATCGCAAAATCCACAATTCACATTTCAACAGATCACAAAATTCACAAAAAATCACATTTCAACAGATCACAAAATCACAATTAATACATGTATTTCGACAGATCACAAAATCCACAGTTCACATTTCAATAGATCACAAAATCCACAATTCTCATTTCGACAGATCACAATATCCACAATTCACATTTCGAAGTAAATATATTGATCCAGATGAATATTTTTATTTGTCATATACGTAATTGCATAAATCCAAGAAATGTCATAGAATATTTCATCATATTGTATTTTAAATACACAATCATGTGCATGTATATTTCTGATCCATTTTTAATTAATGAATTAACACAAAAAGTCGGTATATTACCAAAGAAAACATGAACTAAAAACATCATGTGATTTTGTTTAAAACTTTCAACAGTAAATGCCATGCTGACCGGAACAATTTATAAAAAGTAGTTTTATTTATTAGTAATTTCTTCACTGACGTTGATCAATTTATTCACTGATGTACTGGTTATTTTGACTTGCCGATAGTTTAACGAATAAGTGCAGAAGCTCATCTCGGTCCACTGAGATTGCTCAGTAGGTAGCTAGAGTGCTCGCTCCGTATAAGTGGGAGGTTGTAGGTTCTATCCCCGGCCGGGTCTGACCCAAGACTTGAAAGTTGGTAGTAACTGTTCTTTCGCCAAACACTCGGTATTACAAAATGGAAGTCACGGTTCTTTTAGGTGGGAACTTAAAATAAGCGAGGTCCCGTGTCACGGTGGGCTTGGCACGCTAAAGAATCATATATGGGTATAATGCCATCAGCGCAACGCACAGGCAAAATTTCTGCACCTTCGCCTATAGCTGACGACGTCTCGATATAAGTGAAATATTCTTGACTGGGACGTTAAACACTATTACTCCGTCCCACTTCACTCATCTCGGCCGTACCTTATTAGCTATGTTGTGACAACAGTTGCTTTTTTATCTCTCGGTAGTTTTGCAGCCACTAGCTGTCTGCACAGTACAGACCTGTCGAAAGTGTCAGGCAGCTGACCAATCAATTCTATAAATTTATCCGGAATTGGAAAATTTTTAAAGAGAACGTTTTGATACGTTTTTAGTGCGATGTTATAATTTTAGTACATGTTACATCCGCTTTTGCGGTACATATCCGTCGAAAACAGCCTGAAGAGTAACTGTAAGCTAACGAAAAAGAGTCTAATTTCGGCTATCGAGCAGTAGAAAAGGTTCATTGTAAACTATGTAAACGACGGAAAAGGGGTATGCGGAAAGAGAAAAAACACGGCGATGTTAGGTACACGACAGAAAAAGGTACACGACGAGAATAACTACACGTAAAAATAGATTTACTGCTGCAAATATGTACTTGGGAAAAAGTTGTACAGAGAAGAACAAAGGTTCACTGCCAAAATATGTACACGGCGAGAGTTAATCACGGGGATATTAGCTACACGGCAGAATAAGTGTATATACGATGAAAAAGGTGCACGACAAGAACTGAGTCGAGTGAGCAATGAAATTTAATCTCCCAGTTAAAACATTTCACTTATACCGAGACGTCGCCAGCTATAGGTTAAAGTTCAGACATTTTGCCTGTGCGTTGTGCTGATGGCTTTATACAGCAGTGTTCTTTATCGTGCCATGCCCACCGTAATACGGTATCTCGTTTTTTTAAGTTCCTGTCAGAAAGAACTGGGACTTTCATTTCGTTATGCCGAGTGCCTAGTCACTACACTTCAAGTCTTGGGTTAGACCCGGTCGGGGTTCGAACCTACGACCTCCCACTGACAAAGCGATCACTCTACCAACTAAGCTACCGCAGTGGTAGTGCAGGACAAGAGTAAAAAAACGGCGATGTTAGGTACGCGGCAGAATACTGTAGGCACACGGTGACAACAGGTACAAAAGACACACCAACAGATACGTTACGACGAGAATAAAACCAAGGTGAGATTAGATACACGGTAAAAACAATAATCAATCCCTCAAACGAAGTTGTTCTTCTTTGTAATTAAATCCATTTTCAATAGACAAGTTCAGAAATTAATACTTATTTACATTTAAATAAGGAACAAAAGAAAAAATACAACAGAGAAAAAACTTCTTCCAGTTACGTTGTCACGATCTAATCGACTTCTTAAACGAGAGGGAATCCCCTGTATCAGCCAAACGTGAACTTAAATCTTGTTTCCGCTCTGTTTGATTTGTTGCTTTTATTACTCGTGTCTGGGCTTATAATTACTATACAAAAGACCCATCTTTTGTAGGATTCAGTTCTTAACCCTACAGACCTGTCGAACGTGTAACATTGAGCTAACGAAATAGAGTTAAAGGTCGGCTGCCGAGGGGCCGAGATACCAGCATATATAGTGGCCGAAAAGCTGCAGAAAGAGCGGCTACCGATTGGTATTAAAAGGTTGATGGTTGGGTGGTAGAATGTTGTTTGAAGTCGCATCAGCAAGAGAACGATTTTTATTAATCCCTATAGATTAATCTATGAACAAGTTCGTGTATGCATGTGAAGTGCAAATGTGTTTTATGTTTAATGGTCCGACTTAAATTTTGTACCAGCGCGCACTCAGGGCGACTTTAAAATGATAGCTTACCGAGTCAGTATGTCACAGACAAGCGTACCACTCCTCTAGTGACACTATATATACTGACACCGGATGAACCAATAAGGACCAACGGCAAGGAAAATTCATTTTCCCACATGTGGTCTTAGAGGGACTCGAACTCGTAGCGGTGAGAGACCCGGAATTTGTAGACTGGCGGTCTCTAATTAGGGGCTGGGGTAAAGTGTCGATTCGGCCCCAATTGATTAGACTGGTGTTACATTTTCGACAGATCTATAGTGTAGATGCACCCATGTGACGTTTGTAATTAAGGGGAAAACAAAAGTAATATTAAATTTAAACCAGGTAATTTGGTGTAATGTGCAGTTTTATTTATTTATTTATTTATTTATTTATTTATTGATTTATTTATTTATTTATTTAATTTTCGCTAAGTTATATTTAAAATTCTGCACATGACCTCTTCTAATCCAAAACCTATAAACACCTTAATATTTTCAATTTTTTCCGTACCATACTTTACAGAATAAATATTGTTTATAAACTCAATAAAGAAAGCTTAAAGATCTTAAATGAGCTTAGATTAACACAAATTGGATTAGGTGGAAAGTCCGTTAATTTTAGAAAATTCCAATAGTAATGGCGAGAAAGATGGAAAAACCCAAATACTGGTACACCAAAAGCATTCATGCGGATAGGGAATTCCCCGTTTAAGTGTGAAGAAGCAGGTGCCCTTGATTATAATTATACAGGATAGGACAACCTTTTTACCCTAAAGGATTAAATTAAATTCCATGTAAAACTAAATATATTTTTACGAACATTTTGCTAGTCACTTATTGTGTGTTAGTCATTTTATACATACAGTCAATATAAAAATAATATTGGAAGGTACATATATGTATACACAGTGTGTGTGTGTGTGTGGGTGTGGGTGTGTGTGTGTGTGTGTGTGTGTTCTTTTTGCTGTTGTTGTTGCTGCTACTGCTGCTGCTGAATATGCTGTTTAACGTTGCATCAACAATGTTCAGCTATTCGCGACAAAACCTATCTTATCAATCTCTATGGATTAATCTATGAACAAGTTCGTGTTTGCATGTGAAGTGCAAGACACCCATTCTCAGTAATAAGGCCCAATTCACTATTTCAAGATGATGAAAAATAAAAGTCTTACAAGCAATGAACTTCTGGTATTTTCAGAGACTTGACATATCAGAGGATTCAGAAACAACAAAATTATTAACACCAATTGATTATTTTAGTTGTAATTTCACTTTATTGTTACATACATACCATTTGTATTTAAATGAGTTGATATTTACGTGACCGTAGTTAAAGTTCATCATATTCTTACGAGGTAGTAGTATTTATATGTTTATTATGCTTGAACATTAGGTTACATTGTTATTAATTTAAAAATGTGCCTTGAGACCACTTCGGCATATTGAAATGATAATGACGATGTTTGTAGTCTACAGAAATTAAAGTATTTTTACGCCAAAATACAATAAATTTATTTCTGTATTCTCAAGTTGGTAACAGAAACAAAGTTTCAAACAGGTAGTCATTAATCAACACCTAAATCAAAATGCAAATATGTCTTGATGAAATTGCTAACCAAAAGAACTGTACAAAACTTATTATCTTCAAGAAGTAAACAGTGTATTGGGTAACGTATGTAGCACCTCTAGATGACTTTGAGTCAATATAAAGACAGCTAAATTAAATTATATTAGAAATTATTAACTCTTGTTTTCCATAATAAAATTGTAAAACTTATCAATAGAACACATGATATTGGTATATATGTTCACTTTTCTAGCGAAATGACAAAAACTATTTATCGGTAACGTATGTAACAGTTTAACCGATAATAAGATTATGTACATGGTATCGTTTACAATGAAGTCTTCAATTTCTTAAGAGATATAAAGCTTTAAAATTATCAATTATCACGATGTAAATGTTCACTTTTCTAGTGACAAAAATTAATTAAGTAAGTAACGTATGTAACTGTTTAGTCACGTATGTAACAATTACATACTGGGGTTTAAAACTTCTTCACTCAGTGACATGTCCTCCTTTAAAGAAATTCAATAAAATATACCCGAGTTACATTCTAAAAAACAAGGCTAATGGAATGAGAAAGTCTTAATTGCTGATTAAAATGTATATCTTTAAAGGAACCACTGTCTGTATTTTCTCTCCAGTAGTACTTTTCATATTTAGTTTTTAAACCTGAAATCTGGACTTATCCTTTATTTCTAACAACTTTTTTCTCCACCCGATTGGTTATACTGTTTCTAAATTCAGGATAGACTGAAAAATCTTACATGCTATGTGCCTTTTACAAACATTTACTGTCTATACCAGTCAATTTATTTAAAGTCGATCTTTTTCTTCTAATTATCTTTTAATCAATCATGTGACTTAAAATGTCTCTCATACCGATCCATGCCAATTTCATAATCCCAAAGCAGAGATTTGCAAATAAAGTTAAACACACGAACTTCACCAGAAAAGTGAGAACAAATCAACAATGTCCATTGTATTTTGGTATTAGTAATCAAGCAGTTTGCTTCGTTTTATAAAGTCCACGTGGGTGCCATAGTTGAGGTACAAGTCCCAATTGAAGCAGAACATGAAGGATCAGTTGTATCTTTAATTTCAATATCCTTAAGATAGATGACATTCACAAAAGCCTTCGAATTTAGAATTATAAAATCCTATACCAGACATCATGTATCTGTATATATGTGGAGTTAAATGGTTTTGTTACAGTCATCCTTCAAGTTAAAAACGGTTTTACATAAATTCTGCTGCAATATGAAATAAATCAGCCAGCAATGATGCACAGTTTAGGCCCATTACCGATTATTGTTGGAAAATTATATTGCTAAACATAACATGTATATGGTGTCTTTCAAAATCACTCATATTTTGTTGTTGATTCTATCACTATACATGTATTTAATATTTGTCAATAAGGTGTTACCAAGAAGAACTTTTTCTTGCTGAGCTTCGCTTGTTGGGTGTCAAGTCAATAATGGATACATCACTTTCTGTTTGCTTTCATAATGTTAACTTCTCATTTGAAAAAATTCTAATATGAAAGTTTTCTATCTGAAATTTCTTTCTCATGATTTATCTTTTAAAATTTTAACGTCTTTAGATACATTACATTAAGCTTCCCTCTTAGCTTCTTGTCAGAACTTGTATAGTTTTTACCCCTAGTTTAAATAGAAGGTAACCTAAAACTAAGAAGAGTATGACCACTGTTGTTAATGACGTAACAGGGACTGGTTCCAAAGAGACATAACCACTATCTGAAACATCCTTGGCGGCTATCTGTTCTGGAAGTTCATGTGTTTAACTTAACTTGTCAGTTTCAAAGTTTTCACTTTGCTTCTGGATTTGTGATTCGGACACATGGAATAGTAGGTTTTTTTTTCAGTTTAATTCTTAGTTTCTCTCAATTTAGAACTCCGATCATATCCCATTTCTTTATCTCTGTAATTTGACTGAATTTCAAGACATGATTTATCCATCATGAAACATTAGACAGCAACTGTGTTTGTAATTCAGACCAGTAACGTAGATACCAATACTTACGTTACCTGGGGGTCTGCAGATATATGGATGTATATTGACCACCCATTTGACCATTGAAGTTTTGTTTTACGCTGCATTTACACTTTCATAATCAGAATTTATGAAATTGCAGGTATTTGATTTGTATGTATAACAAATATTAAAATGAACAATGTTGTATTCAAATCTATGAGAAAATTATCCAAATAAATTAGACAGTGACATCTATCGTTTCAAAATCCAATTTGAAGTTGAAAATTGTTTAATTTCTCTACACGTAACTAAACTAGAAACTTTAAGTGTTTGTTTATTGTTGTATCTAATGACAGTTTGCTTAACTATTTCATTGTAATTGAAATGAAAGTACTGATACATACGTTACTTGTGTTAATTACATACGTTACCTATAGTAACGTATATATCATTTTTTGGAAAATGAATTCCAGACTATGGATCAAGGGTAGACATACCATCATGGGTTTGATGGAAATGACAAGGTTTATTATCTATATAGTCAGATGTATTATTTCAAATTGAAATTTTTGAATGGATTCTTGCCATCCAAAGAGGTCACCTTCGACTGTTTCACTTTTGCTTGAGAATTTTTATTTTAACAACAATCGATGTGGTTAAAACTTCACATGCACACTTCTATAATTTAAATCTAGAACTATACAAATTATAGTGGTCACTTGACGTGATTTAGGTGTATTTTCAAATGATGTTATCACGTATGTATCGGTAACGTATGTATTTTTTTCAACTGTTACAATATGTGGTTTAAATAATAGGAACTTGTGCGGAATAAAGATGATATATTTTAAATATTATATCAAAGTACTTCGTTTGACAATATATTAATTTTGACTTGAATAAAATAATTAACCATATGAATGACGTAACGTAAGTATTGATGAAAAAAAACCTTCCATTCAATTTTGTGTCATGCTTGTTCAAGCCCAATAGCGACTGTTAAGTTGAAAATTTTATAGTTCCGTTAAGTATGCGTAAGATAAGCTTCAATTTGCCCACGTCAGTGGTAAGTATGACATTAATATATGATAACCGTGGAGACAGTTTTATATGTGGTAACGTTTGTATCCGACAGCTGGTAACACATCTTTATTTGGCACCAGCTTTTACCAATAGCTTGCATTGTCATCATAAACCAGTTTTAGATATGACAACAATGCAGCATTAACAAAAGCAATTCTTTAAATTTTTGTTACTTTCCAAATATTGAAGATTTGGCGATTTAAAACAAAACCTTACCCGGTAACAGTAACGTTTGTATCATTTTGAAGGTTTATGAGATTGGAAAATAATCAAATACATGGATTAACTAGAAAACTGTGATTGATAATTGTAGATTTAATGTGTAGTTTCTGTTGGTACATTTATTCTTTGGTGTTTTCCAAAGCCAATTCATTATACTGTAATATAACACTATTTGGGCCTTATTACTGAGAATGGGTGAAGAGTGTTTTGTACCAGCGCGCACTCAGGGTGACTTTAGGTTCACCGAGTCAGTAAGCCACAGACAAGCGTTACACTCCCTCAGTCACAGTAAATACTGACACCGGGCGAACCAGTCAACCGGGCCAACGACAAGGACATACTCCAAATGAAATTTACAATTAATACATTTTACAGTAGCAGTTGATAGGAAAAACAACAGAAATTAAGCTGAGCCTTATGGTATTGGCTCGTAGTAGGTATATATTAACTTGCTGTTAAGGTATAAATCTAAAACCCGTTTTGGAATATGAAATTGCATCACAAATACATTAATATTGGACCGTAGTAGGTATGTTATGGTATAAATCTAAAAACCGTTTTTGAATATGAAATTGCATCACAAATACATTAATATTGGACCGTAGTAGGTATGTTATGGTATAAATCTAAAAACCGTTTTTGAATATGAAATTGCATCACAAATACATTAATATTGGACCGTAGTAGGTATGTTATGGTATAAATCTAAAAACCGTTTTTGAATATGAAATTGCATCACTAATACATTAACTATACAATCATTTTGACAATCTTTTCTCAGAATTGCAATTAAACATTGGTGGCAAAACTAAAATACAAATTTTATAAATTCGAAGTGATTTTCAAAATTACACTTTAAAACACGAATATCTAAAAGTTGAGATCTAAATATTTCAAAATTGCCAAATTCCTAGCCAGAAATGAGCCAACGCCCCTTTTCTGTGTACTAGGCTATTCATGAAAACAAGTGTAGCTGTTAAAATGTACAGGATGTAGGTGTACATGAGATATCACTTTGCCTGGGGTGATACGTATCTATGCGATATGATCAAATGGGTAGGATGACATAGGGGAATTCCCCATTTTTTAACTAATGAAATGATTCACCATATAGCGTTATCCCCACCCGTTTGAAAAAAAGAAAATTGTGATTAACTAACCAGCAGTTTTTGTAACTAAAATGTGTTTTCTCATGTGGATATTTTATTCAAATCCGCCACCTGACACTTTTACGAGACCGTTACCGTTTTCAACGGTCACAGAGAATTCGTCTTATGTTACCGTCATTTTAAATAATCATGCGATTCGTGACCCCTCCGGTTGATGCATTGTATATAAAAAAGTAATTTCGACCATTGAAAGCTAATAAATAGATGGAATAAACTCTTATTTGTTAACGATACAAAAATGAAACAATTGTAAAAGGACCGACCTAAGAGTGTTTATCTCAAACAAATACATCGTGGAAAAGTTTTGTCCATAGTCGGAATTCCTCTGGTGCCTAGTGTGGTTTTTTTTTCGCCAAGCACTCGGTATTACGAAAATGAAAGTCGCTCTTCTTTCGGATGAGAACTTGAAATAAACAAGGTCGTGCGTCACGGTAGGCGTGGCACGATAAAGAACTCTGCTGTATAATGCCATCAGTGCAACACATAAGCTTAATTTCTTCACCTACGCTTATAGCTGGCGACGTCTCGATATAAGTGAAATATTCTTGACTGGGATGTTCAACACTTTTACTTAACTCTAGTGCCTATAGTGTTAACCTTTATACAGGTCCGTACTGTATGTTGGTAAACCAAAATCGAAACAAAAAATAGCGTTTCATGATCGATTTCAAACCGTTTCTTGAATACCAATACATTGTCAGTTCCGAGATTTTCGTTTTCCGGTTTGTGCGTTACCGACACTCAGTCGTAACTTTACGTCCATTCAAAATTTTTAGAATATTTTTAAAATGCTAGTTATTTTCGATAATTTTTAAAAACGGTAATTCCCATTTCTCTCCCCGTTGGTTGAGATTATTGGAAAAAGAAGCCAGACCTATGTTTGTTCATACTGTACTTATGTTATATTTATTGCTATTTACTTGAATTCTGTATTCATAAGTACACACAAGAATATTAACAGTACTTATATTATAAATTAAAACCAAGTACTTGTAGATCTAAAGTCTGTAAAATATCCACTTTACAGCACAGGCCTGTCGAAAGTTTAACACCGTCGGTGTTTCCGAACAAACGAAAAGGGATCGTCGACACTCGGCTTTTCAGATATGAAGAGCTTGTGTCAGAAGCTGCCAAGAGAGGTTCATTCACGTTGAGCTTGTGTCAGAAGCTGCCAAGAGAGGTTCATTCACGTTTATCCAACATTTGAAAAATCACTATTCACACTTATCCAACAATGGGTTTATGCACCATTGATTTAAGATATTATTTATTTCACAATCATTCTATTACTAAGATTTTTCTAAACTTATATTTAGCTAATTTTGGCAATCGTTGGAACTTAGAATAAACATTTTCGACAAAGCTTTATGTGATCTTCAAAATCACAAATTAAACTCCAGGGTATTTCAAAATTTACCAAAATCATTAATGTATCAATTTATCAGATTTAAATTAAGGAAAATGTAATAAAAGAATTATTGTGAAACTAGAGCCAGGTATGTTTAATCTTCAAAAAAGGTAAAGGTATAAATTTCCATGTTCACAGTACCCAAACCAACCTATTGTTTCCATTTTCCTTTGATGTCATTTATCCAACATAAAATTTACCTTTCCCCATATCAAAATATTAAATGTTGGATAAATGCGAAGACACCGCCAAGAGATATTTAGAAGCTTTCGAAAAGAAATGAGCTCCGGATTCCGGGACATAGCCAATGAGAGGTCGAAATGAGCTCCGGATTCCGGGACATAGCTAATGAGAGGTCGAAATGAGCTCCGGATTCCGGGACATAGCCAATGAGGGGTCGAAATGAGCTCCGGATTCCGGGACATAGCTAATGAGGGGTCGAAATGAGCTCCGGATTCCGGGACATAGCTAATGAGGGGTCGAAATGAGCTCCGGATTCCGGGACATAGCTAATGAGGGGTCGAAATGAGCTCCGGATTCCGGGACATAGCTAATGAGGGTCGAAATGAGCTCCGGATTCCGGGACATAGCTAATGAGAGGTCGAAATGAGCTCCGGATTCCGGGACATAGCTAATGAGAGGTCGAAATGAGCTCCGGATTCGGCACTAATATGGCCGTTAGAACATTGATAAACTTTCGACTGGCCTGTACTGTACTTCCACTGAGTCGAACAACATAGACCTGTCAGCTTGACCTTTGATTAAAATATATTTATGTACAGGAAACACAGATGTTTAGTTCGCTTTACATGATGTGCAACATGCGTATGCATTTTAAATACTGATATCATATCCTTACATAACCCATGTATTCGGTGGATCATGGTATATATGAATATTCCTAAAGAAGGGTCAAGTGGACAGGTCAATGTCGTTTGCCTATACACGTGTATCCTGGCCAGTAAATGATATACAATATATTGACATAAGTATTGAATTGATTTTATCAATTTATGACTTTTCTTTTGTTTTTGAATTTTTCCATCTTATCAGGGATAAAAGAATAAAGAAACGCGTTGTTATCAAAAGATCAACATGGTTGAAATTCCCCTTCTTGTCCACTAATATTTTCTGATCTCATCACATAGGTAAAACCATCAAAAGATTGGGGTTTCCCTTCAATGCCCAATTCTTCAAATCATCAGTGTTTTTTTTATTCCGATTGGAATCTGTAATGCAGTGCAAGCATGTCTGAATCTTGACTGGGTGTAAAATATGATTACGTCACTCCACTCCACCATCTGACAGCTTGGTGTCCCACATTAACGCAATCTATGTAATTTGATTCCCGATGCCTTGTCGCACGGTAGAGATCCTTTCGGAGCCATGGATGTATTTGGTATTTCATATGGCTCCTCTCTCTCTCTCTCTCTCTCTCTCTCTCTCTCTCTCTCTCTCTCTCTCTCTCTCTCTCTCTCTCTCTCTGTTTGGTCAAAGTATACATGTATGAACAAATACCAAATACCCCCATGGCCCCGAAAGTCCAATTTTTACAGAATCTCTCTCTCTCTCTCTCTCTCTCTCTCTCTCTGGTGAATCATGGTATATGAATATTTCTAACGAATGTCAAGTGAACAAGTCAATGTTGTTTGCCTATACAAGTGTTTCCTGGTCAGTAAATGATATACAATATATTGACATAAATAACGGATCGATTTTATCAATTTATAAATTTTCTTTTGTTTTTGAATTTTTCCATCTTATCAGGGGTAACAGAATAAAGAAACACGTTGTTATCAAAAGATCAACATGGTTGAAATTCCCCTTTTTGTCCAGTAATATTTTCCGATGTTATCACAATGCTAAAATCATCAAAAGTGTGGGGTTTCCCTTCAATGCCCAATTTTTCAAATCTTGAGGGTTTTTTTCAATTTCAATAAAACATTTTCTGATGTAGTAGTCGGAGTGTAGGCCTGTCTAAAGTTAACATTGTGGGTTTCAATGGTAATCCGTCAGTTGAAAGAACTAGACTGGGGCGTAAAAACACCATTACTTCAATCCACCATCCTATGCCGCCTCAATATAAGTATAAGAATCTGGACCGCAGCATAAACACCTTTTCTCCACATCATCTTCCAAAACAGCCTCGATATTACTCAAAATTATAGATCTTGACTGGGACCAGATACACCATTATTCCACTCCACTATCCCAGACAGACTCGAAAAATCTTGACTGGGCGTAAATCAGTATCACCTGGTCTCAGATTCACAATCAATTTTCAAAAACTTAAATCTTATTAATCTGAATAATTTTGTTTGTTTTCAAGATATTCGCGAATTTAGAGTGTCGTTTTGAAGATCATTCTAAACTTATCACATCCAAAATCCATTTTTGTCAATACTACCAAAAGTTGTCAGATTTAAGCTAAGGGAAATCGTAGTTAAGACTGAAGCCATGCTGAAGCGCAGATTTTACACATACATGTACGAATACGACACACGTGTGAAAAAAAATCGTACGAATTCTCCACACTTCCACGCATTAAATATAGAGAACAATTTTTTTGGGAAAATAAATACCACGCAATGAATGAGTTAAAACGACAAAGTTCTAAAGAAAGCCATTTTGTGAAGAAATTATCAAATTATAAAGAAAGAAAGAAAGAAAGAAAAATTAAAGAAAGATAGAAAAAATAAATAAATAAATAAAGAAAGAAAATATCGCATGTATGGGTAATGTATATGTAAGGTCAAAGAGTCAAATTCGTGAACACAAAAAATGGGAATTCCCCGGTCTGATTTAGCTGATCTTAAGATTACTATAATAAAACAATTTATTATTATCACCTTAGGTGCCCAAGGGTAGATA
>CM037868.1:2936579-3134079 GCA_021292105.1 Anadara kagoshimensis
ATATATATATTATATATATATATATATATATATATGAGGGTAAATAACGGTACGAAATTATCCCTCGACACAGACAGATACAGAACCTGTCAAAATTCATGTTGAAATAATATTGATGGATAACATTCCAAGTGGACTGAACTTATTATCTCAGTGTTGTTATACAAAATCTTGATGTATCAATCAAAAACAAGCATATGGCTAATTTATCTTAGAATCACAATCCAGACTTTGAAATTGACATGTTAGATTTACATGTGAACTTCCACCAGAGAAGTGAGGTGGAAAAGTAAGCCCCACCTGTTTAGCTAGCCACACCCGCCACCTGTGTAATCAAAATTGCGTGACAGGAACATGGGACGTCAAATATATCGAGACCAATGGAATCTATATCGCGCAGTTGTTTATGGCACAGGGAAGGTGAAATGAAAAGGCTGATCAGATGATTGAGAAACAGAGAAAAACAACACGATGGTATTCAGCAGTAGTTTTATCATAACAGATCATTAGGCTGGTGATATTCTTAATGAGATATAACATTGTTACCCCCCGCCTTTCAAAAAGGAGGAGGCGGTATTAAATTCGAGTTTCCGTTCCGTCCGTCCGTCCTTCAATCCGTTAGTCCGAAAATTTTGTCTGCCATTATTTTCGAAAACTATGAAGCACTATTTCACAAAAATTGGTTCAGAGTTTAAACATCAATAGGATATACGCATATTACTAATCCGTTCGTTTGCTCATTTTCCTCGGAGTTATGGCCCTTTGAACATAAGTGCAAATCACAAAAAAGTACCTGTGTCGGGGGATCATAAATCACTGAATTTGCTTGTTCATTTTTATGTCTCTTATCTTTAGTACTGTATGCACTCCGGTATCGCAAATATTTCTAACACGATTAATCATAAACGGTTCTTTTTTCTATAATATATATTTGTATTTTTATTTCTAATTTTTATAAGACGACTTCACTATTGTATCATAACAACCTTTGTTTAACCAGGTTTTCTATGGTCAATGTTTAGCGTACATGATAAATTTAACCATTCGTTTTGCATAAGAGTTGCCTCTCTTGATACGGATCGTTTAAAATATATTGGTTTTCGCGTCATCTGATTTCTTAATCTACATTGAATCTTAGTCAGCTATATACATGCAACTTCAATTTAGAACGTTAATTATAATTATGGTTTCTTCAAGTAATAAAACTTTGATTAATCAGGCTACTGAGCAACAATGTTATTGCTGTGATCTAGTTGACATGTATATGGTTAAAGCAAAAATCTGGATAATAAAGGAGTAAAACCAAGAGCAATTATTTTATTAAAGAACACTTAAAGTGTCCTTTATAGTACATACATACGATAATACATTTATCAACAATTTGAAACACAACTGAATTTTAATGACCACTTAAAATTAAAAATCTAAATTTAAATGAAATCCATATACACAGTGCAGACATGTCAAAAGTTTAACACTACACTAACGAATTAATGTGGAATCGGTAGCCCATCTCAACCTAAATGAATACATGGATATCGAAACCGATTCGGCAACTAAAAAATATTTCGCGGCATATTTTTGGTCACTATATTTTCTCGGTCATTCGATCGAAAGTCGATCTGAGCTTCCATTTTTTTCTTGGCATGGCTCAGTGTTAAACTTTCTACGGTTCTGTACTGTACATAATATAGATGTATCTAAACCCTATCCGTGGTCACTAAAACCCCTAATTTGAAGATTTTCAACCTGATAAATTGGTAATTTTTATAAAATGTAGCTAAAATCTTTAAAAAACGAGGTTTTAGTAATGATTAATATGATTTAGTAGTAGTCTGTGTTCGTAATAGATTTCGATCGTTCATTTTATTTTATCACTTAACAGTAAAATTGTTAAATAGAGATTTCCGTATATATGAATATGTTATTTCCCCGTTGTCATAAACTTCGAAATTCAATTACCATTTTAGATTTCAATTTGAAAATATTTCCCTTAGAAGCAATAAATTCAATCTTAAAAATAAATTTATTACTTCTTATGGCTTACGAATTTCCCAAATCTCTAACGTATCTGAATATTAGTCAGAATTTATATGTAACAAAGTATTTTTGCATTTTCATATGCAATTATTTAAACTGGTGCTTGCTTTCTACAAGAAGAAAATGGAAAAAACAAGAAGAAGAAGAAGAAGAAGGAGAAGAAAAAAGGAAAAGAAGAAGAAGAAAGAAAAAAGAAGAAGAAGGAGGAGGAGAAAAAGAAGAAGAAGGAGGAGAAAGAAAAAAGAAGAAGAAAAGATGAAGAAGAAGGAGGAGGAGAAGAAGAAGAAGAAGAAGAAGAAGAAGAAGGAGGAGGAGGAGAAAAAAAAATAAAAAAAGAAGAAGAAAAAGAAGAAGGAGGAGGAGAAGAAGAAAGAAAAAGAAGAAGAAGGAGGAGAAGAAGGAGAAGAAGAAGAAGAGAAGGAGGAGGAGGAGAAGAAGAAAGAGAAGAAGAAGAAGAAGAAGAAGAAGAAGAAGTGAAGTCATACACCCCAGTCAAGATAAATACTTGGTCAGTTCAGAGATGGATGAAACCAGAGTACCCGAAAAAATCCACCGACCTTTGGTAAGTGAACTGACATATTTCGATACTCGGGTGTACCCAAAGTGAAACGAAAAGAAAAAGAGAGAACGCAGCAAAACCTATAATGTTTTTGTCTTTTTCGCGTAGAGGAAGAGGGCATATATATAGATACTATCCCCGATCAACTAATTATCATTTCAACGAAGGACTACGTTTGACGATTGGTCTAAATAGCATGCGCTTAAGAATCATAGCCCCTCTCACCACCTAGAGTCGAACCCCACTGTGTTAGATACAAGTATGTATGTGTAATTTTGTCGCTAATAAAAGGTAGTTTTGTTTTGGTTTCTCCGGGTACTATGATACGAAAGCTTGTTCGTTCCATTTTGTAAACTGCCCCCCCCCCACACCTTCAAATCGTATGTACGATTTTAAAAAACGTAGGTACGGTTTTTAAATTCGTAGCTACGATTTTTTTTATAATTCGTAGGTATGATTTTTTTAAATCGTATATACGACTTTTAAAATCGTATGTACGATTTTAAAATTCGTAGGTACCATTTTTTAAATAGTACCTACGATTTGAGAAAAAAAAAGTGCCACAAACAAGCTTTCGTACTATGATATACATGCATAAGTAAATAAAAAATAATAAATAAAACCAACACGCGCAGGCGTACCCCATACCGGTGTCGTAGATTACCAGTGTCATGAATCAACCAGTAAAAGTACAAGATATGATTCAATGGCAAAGACATGTTAAAAGGATATTGAATGAACGGGATTTTTAATTTGAACAGTCGTGTTTTGAAGATACAAGACATTTTGCCAATTAAATCATGTCATGCCACGGACGAATGTCTTATACGTTTGAAGATAAAATCGTGCGACTGTTTTCAGAAATCCTTCCTTTTATTAATTCTTAGATCAAACAAAGACTCTCCAGTGCGCCCTAGATGTCGACCTTCTTTAAATCAGCTTCCGAAAGAAACTACAGCGTGGTCGTTAATGAAGCCAAAGTAAGGAGTAATTTATTGAGTCATTACGGAATGTCCGGAAGAGAACTCGCGTCAATCTGCAATAAACGAACTCAATAAAACCTCATAAAGAAGCTATTTCCAATCACCTGTGGTTTTTAATTTCAAACTAAAATCTCTGAACATCCGAGAATTTGTCTAAAGTATTTAAAAGGCGAACATGTAGATGCAATAAGATAGACTAGATTGTTGTATGCCATGATTTTATCGCATAAACACGCAGATGAAATTTACATTATAAAAACTCGTGACTGATATTGGACAAGATTAAATGTTAAGTCACGGGTTAAATTGCGTCTGAAAACGTGTTACTTTTTAAAATTCGTGATCAAAAGATAGGGTTTAAATGCATATGCGATAGATTCGAACTATAGAGGAAATTAGTTGACAAAAAGTAGTAAAAGAGTAAGATGCATCACCATGGTAATAAGTGAAATTCCATGTTACTTGAACCACAGTTAGAGCAAAAAGCCAGGATGATATAATTTCCCCTGGTGTCTTTATATCTTTTCCACTTAGCTAGATAAAAGTAGTTCTCATATCACATTATCAACGGCTATAATAATTGGGGTTGGATTAGGAAGGCAACATAGAGTTTTAATTATCGACATGATCTGTGTGTAATTGGACTTAAAAATATAAGATGCATTATGGTTGTCATTTCGAAATAACAAATTGCTCGCTAAAACAGTTTGATACGAGAGAGAGAGAGAGAGAGAGAGAGAGAGAGAGAGAGAGAGAGAGAGAGAGAGAGAGAGAGAGAGAGTGTGTGTGTGTGTGGGTTGGATATTAGGTAGTAGACGACAGACAGCAAATCAAATAAATATGGCGCTAAAGACGAAAACACTATAAATAACGGTATAAGTGTGGACAAATAGAAGATGACAGAGAAAGAAAATTTTCTGAAAATACAGAACGTGCCATGCATAAATGCAATCCAACCTGCCTTAAAGGCCACCTCTATATAAGGGTCACCTGTAAAGGCCAGTAAAGTTGCATTCCAATTGCCCTTTATTCATTTTATTTGAACTTGTATATAAAAGCCACTTGCGCCATTAAGGTCACTTATATACTGGTTCTCTTGAATGACCTTTATAGACAGGTTTGACTGTATATCAAACCCTTAATCATCTTCGGTTTGGTCGGACAGTCAGTAATAAAGTTCTGAATTTGGGACAATGCGCTCTCCACAAAAATGGCTAGACACTTCTAGCACTGCATTATAATGATTGAAAAAAGTTAACATGTCTTGTTATTTTCATAAACACCACAATATTATTGCTTGTTGCTTGGAAGACGGAAGCCATTTCAGACGAATCAGTACGCGATTATAGGTGGTACCATGTATGTAACATGAACATAGCTGTAAATAGACTTCAAAATAATGTCGATCATAAAAAATCAGACACAGACACGCCAACCCATGTCCAAATCACAACCCCAAAAGCAAAGTTAAAACGTCAAAAACTGTCAAATTAAGTTAAACACGTGGAATTTCACCAGGGTAGAGATCGGGTGTTCCAGTTCCGGAAGGGTAAGTACCTTATAGATTTAGGTAGCTAAAGGTTTAAAATCAAAATTGAGCATGATCAAGAACACGGAACTATGTGTATGTGGCGTCAAATATATCAAGGATGATAAAAAATAATAAGAAAGACTCCTTGACATTATTCTTAAAGTATAATCTTGATAAATTAAAAAAGTAGCCGTTAGCGTGGTGCAAATACATTTAAGGTCTCTAAAACATTTCAAAACAAATGAAGATTAGAAAATAAAAAAATATATACACGCGCAAATGAGAAGATAATCAGATTAATGTATTTAATTAGTAATTTAATTCCTAAATGAACAGATGAAACAAAAAATACAAATTAGATCATTAATTTGATCTAAGTATCTTAAATGGTCTTTCATTACTGCAAAAAGCAATTTGTTTTCAGCAAGCCGTATCGATAATACGGAGTTAATGAGAATTTCTGAGTGAACTACCATCTAGGGCTTAATTTAATGTAATTTCCCCAGTATTATGAAACTGGTGTCGTGTCAGAGTTAGTTTTCAATTTGTTTTACACAAGATGCAATCTTTGGCGAACGAACAGGTTGTTAAAACGTTTTTAATCGAAAACTTAAGCTTAATAGTTTTAAGTAAGGTATTAACGCGGGAAAACTCATACTATCAAATCATCAACATTAAGTACAGTATTAACGCGGGGAAACTTATACTATCAAAACATCAACATTAAGTGAGGTATTAACGCAGGAAAACTTATACTATCAAACATGAACACGGATACGTGCCTGTCCAAAGTTATGTGACAATGTAAAGCAATTAGGACTCGGCTGTTAAATCTACCGAGTTAAACATGTTCAGCACAGACCTGTCCAAAGTTTAAGAACTGAGCAAATAGCTATAGAAAGGGATCAAGGATTGACTGTCTAGTGTCGAAAATCGACCAAGGGATATATACAAACAGGCGTGTCGAATGTTAAACACATAGCTAACGAATTGGTGTCGAATCGACATCATTTTAACAGCTATCGTCTATCTTGACAGCTTTTTTGCCGCTATCTGTCCAAACCGCGATCATTTGGCAGCCGTAATTTGGCCCTTTTGTTATGTGAGGGTTTTACGTTCATCTCAGTATTTCAGTACTGTAGCAACTTTGGAATACCTATCGATATATAAGCCAACTAGAGGCGGAGATGATCATGAATTGCCTGTTCGACACTAATCCGTTTGGCTTAATTAGTGTTAACCTTTCAGGAGGTCTGAAATGTGGAGTAAGGATATTTTTGATAAACGTATTTAACTTCGTATAGTCGATGATTCCCATATCTGTTTGTAAATCTTCGACCGTTTCCTTTATTTAGAAGAAACGTTGCTTTACAGAAATGTGTTTTGGTTGTGTTGATTGTTGCCAAGTACAAATTCTTAAGCTTCACACTTCTGCCTTTTACCTTAATTGATTATAAAGACTTGTACAAATACATGTATGTATATGAACTTTCATTTACATGACAATTACTAAATGACAAAAGCACGAGACATTTTTTGAAGCACATTGAGTCTGATGGTTATGGTCACGGTGAAAAGTTGAAATCACGATTACATCACGACAACATTATATGTTATATCCAGTTGGTATCCAATGCTCCAATAACCATATTAGTTCGATTACAACTAGAAAATTACGCTACGGAAGTTTAGGGAATTCATGGCAGTAACTTCGAAACAAGACTAAAACAATAGGGGTGGAACAAATAATGGTAGCAAACTCTGGGGAAAAAAACGTGTCTATGTACTGAAAGGCGACTACCTTATATTTGTAATGTATACTGGAAGTAGAGCTTTAGCAACATTTGATGTGCATGTACTTGGAAACAGTTCTGAAAGTATTACATATTGATAGCAAGCCCTAAAATGTCAGTGCACTCATATGTACTGGACACGTCTGAATGCGATTACATTAAGACTAAGTAATGTGTTATGCGAGCGTCTTAGCAAAGTTAACATTAAATATTTAAAGTACATGGATACATTTCTGGAAATGTTGCATAACGCCTTGTTTAGCTGACTATACAAAGTGTACCGAAATGATTGAAGATTATCAAGTGTATGGGTGTAATTGATGTCTTGAGACAATCCTTGTTATTTAAGAAAGGCAATATGTCACCATTATCGTTTGTGAAAGAGAATACGTATAGTGTGAAAGAGAACTCCAATAATTGACTCTGCCGCCACCACAAAATCATAGCAGTATTCGATAATATTAATTTGACTTTGAATGAGCATAGTTTATGAAACAGAAGCGGACTTGTCATTTTTATTTATTTATTTTTTTTTTATTTATTTATTTATTTATTTATTTATTTATTTATTTATTTATTTATTTATTTATTTATTGTGTCATGTTAAGGCAAAGTTTTTTTTTTCAATTTTCGCCCCCGATATGGTAAGATAACATAAACATTTTACAAATAATGTACATGTCCATTAATCATTCTGACGGATTAATGTCATAAATATGGTTTTCTACGTTTGGGGACGAGGTGCTAACGAGAAGACGTTTCACTTTGGCGATGCTAAAAGGGACAGAACAGGGCCGGAACATTAAAATCGCATTCATTTCTCATTTGCAAATTCGAAACAATTTATGACACATGCTTGTAATTGCTATGGGATTACTATTTTTGTAACCCGTGAATATTTTAAACTGAAACACGACATAAGAAATGTTCAATGTGCGCAATGATTTTTAAAAAAATCTACATCAGATATGCAGTAAATGTGTTACTGAAAACCCCCAAAGCACAAGATTACTTTGCAGCGGTCAACGTGACAAAGAACGCAATGTTCTAGTGAAACATGATAACAGACAACACGTACAAGACGGGAAAAGAAAGATTTTGGAATCATCATTATAATTCTCGACTTTTATGTATACGAGTAAGAATGGTATAACTAGAGGGACTCAACAATCACACCTAGCCTAGTGTATAAATTGATGTCTGTGAATAGTCCGGCTATCCATCTCTAAGTTTTTTTCTTAACATATTCGCTGGCATGTATTGAACTTACTTTTGATATTTTCGCTTTTTATTCTTCTTTGTTAAAACTATTTAAAACTATCTCAAAGATCACTGTAAATTATTCTTATTTTTTCATTAATTGGTAGGTGAATTTCAGTATGATTGAACACTGCGTTTAGAATCCTTTTTGTTTAAAACAAACATACTGATCCATATTTGTTACAAACATTCCAAACAGTAATTCGAGGAAACAATAAACAAAGAGCCAGTGACAATTCGCTATTTATTTAACTTTTCTTCTATAATATGAGTAATATTCGTGATCTTAGAATAATAATTGATACAACGTCTAAATTACAACTGAAATCCTAATTTAAGATTAAGTGTTCTTAAGACTGATATAAAGAGCTTGGAAACAAAAATTCAATTGTCGATCAATTCAACTTAAAGTAAAATTATTAGATCTGTCAAAACCGACAGAAACAATCAAGAAATAAAGTAAAATTGATGCTTGCATCCTGCTGGAAATTTAAATAGGATTTTTATTATGTAACTAAGATGTTTAAGAAATTGAAGCAATTCTAGTACAATATTTAAAATTTATGTATTCCTTATAATATTACTGTATACTGCAATAAAAATATTTTAGCATTTGGTAAGCTGTTTAAAGGACAAATCATGTTATAAACTTGTGCATTTGGCTTACAATTGTACTAAAATTTTCCAATTATCTATACATTTCGTAAGCGTGGGTTATCATTGTCGTAAGTGGCCAAACAAAATGTACTCTTGGAATGCCTGGTTGTCAAATGATGAGTGATGTAATAGAGGGCGTGCAACGTTGCTAGGCGACGCTTTGACGGAAATTTTATTTTTTTGGGTGTGACATTTGTCGACTGATATGATTGTAAAATAAAAATTGGATAACGTAACCTTAATGAAAACGGTAAATTATCTATTGCCTGTTAAGTTTGACCTTTGATGATCTATGTTAATTACATTCATTCATTTCATTTGCATTAATTCAATCCCATAATAAACGATTTGCATTATTTCATATTACCAGTGACTTTTAGTATATTTAGAGCTGAAACGTCAAATTGGTTATAGTGATTCTCATTGGCACGATCCCTATTTATAAAAGGGCCAATACACAAATCATTGTATGTAATTCGCTATCGGTACAAATTGAACTGTTTTAACAATTGTATTCTGAAAAAATAATAATAATAATCCTGTTTAAACCCTTGTTTTATTTAATCTTAGAAATTAAGAATGGTTTATATTACCACATGATATACTGTTGAAATTTCAAAATGTAAAAAGAAATAAATAAATAAAAAATAATAATAAATAAATAAATAAATAAATAAATAAATAAATAAATAATTTGAAGAGAGAGAGAGAGAAACACCTTCTATCCAACATTGTTTGACTTCGTGACCTTGATCTTGACCTACATGTCTTTATGTGTTACTAGTATGTAACACGTCATCCCATGTTGGTTAACCTTTGTGACAAGAGTGCAAGAGAATGGTAAGTATATAGTAGAACTACGAATTCGAACAAGCAAAATCAGTGAATTAGGACCCCCCGCCAGCAGGTGTTTTTGTGATTTGCTTTTGTACTCAAAGGTCCATACCTCCAAGAAGAATAACAAGTTAACGATATGCGCATCTCCTATCTATGTTGACAAGTTTCGTGAAATAGTACTGCTTTATAGTTTTGGAAAAGCAGTGCATATTAGAATTCAGACGGACGGAAGGAAGGACGAACGGAAATTCGAATTAAATACTCCTCTCTCGAAAGACAGGGATAAAACATCAGCGGTAATCGAACTTTCTGCTAGATTTAGACTTGTCCTTAGGTAGTGAAAAGGCACTCGATTAAATTCTGTACTCTAGAGATTTGTATTTTGAATCACAAAAAGTCAACTGTCATTTCTACCGACATTTTGCTCATAAAGGGGATCGATTTACGTGAGTAAGAGGATATAAATCTCCACATAATCAGTGCTGATATCAGACTGTAAAATTACCATTCCTTACTCGTAGACACACATTAATGACGTAACAATCCGCCAAGAACTCGCATGGGTCGTATAATATAAAAAACACAGACCCCTTAGGGATCACCATAAAGCGAAAATCATCCATAAAGATTCTAGACATAACCTACAGTACAGCCCTGTCGAAATTTTAACATTCAACTAAGAAAAAAGAGCCATAGCTTGGCTACCCTGTGACCTAGATACAGATATGTAGTGGCACCAACAGCTTCCAAAAGATAGATACTAACCTTTTCGATCTATTAAGTTACAAAAACGGCAACAAGTTGAAGATTTGGAACTAGTTTTTTTAGGTTCAAGTTAAACTTTCGACAGATCAGTATGATGGGGATAGTCGGTGCACTCGTATCCGAGTTTATTGTTCGTTGATGTATCGCACATTTTTCAGTTTTCCAGACAAAATTATTGCATGTAACACCCATTACGGATTTATTTTATATCATCAGGAATCTAAAACAGTTGTAATCAGACGTAATGCACCGATTCTAATGCATTTTTCGTTCTTTGTTAAAGTCAAATTTACTCCTGATTTATGTAACGACGTTTGTATAGCATTACTGATAGCACATTTCTATAATACTCACGACAATAATTTGCTGCCGTTTACTGTCTCGTGTGGTAATCAGGGAAACCCCACTGTAATTGACAAGCAATTGGTGTCAAATATTTACCTCAGAAAAAGTGTAGCGTTTGAAGATGAATAAAATGTCCTTCTGTGGTTACAATGGCAGCCCAACGGTGAAACAAAGAAATCACATAATAACACACGTGCGCACAAAACGTTAAATTTGCAATTGGATCTAGAACTGTCTCTCGAGAGCCAAATAATCCCCCGCCTCAAACATTTACAAGCGTTTGGTATTTCCCGCGATCTTGACCATTCCAATAAAACCGAAGTTTTAGGTTAAAAGCAATTATGAGATATTGCCTGAACACAAGTTTAAATGGCCAGACAGAGAGTTGGACAGACAGACAAAATATCATGGTGATTTCTATATACCTCCTAAAACTAGTTCGTGAGGGTATAAAAAACACAATCGATGAATCTTCTTACCGTCTTTTAACAACTGAGCCTTGGTCATAATTAAGAACATTTTTCTAGGCTGCATTGGATTATACAAAGTAATTCATACAACATTGATGTTTCAATTAGATTTTGTTATCAACTATTTTGAATCATAAACGATTAAAAAGTTCTCCAGACTATTAAAAACCTCATTTATTTTAGGGTTAACGACCTACTGCATCTTGTAATCTAACGTGAAGTATATAATTTAAAACTCAATCATCTATATCTAATATAACTTGGTATATAAATTCAAAACGCAATCATCTTTATCTAATACCACTTAATAAACTTACAGTATAGACCTGTCAAAAGTTGAACACCAGGCCAAGGAATTGGCATTTCATATTGGCTCTACACGACAGGCCTGACGACAGTTTATTGGCTCTACACGACAGGCCTGACGACAGTTTATCACTAAAGTAACTAATAAGTACCGAACTAGCTAATAACAGGTCACTTCTGTTCCTCAAAACTTTTTCGATAGCTTTTTGGCAGCTACTGATTACTAGCGATCCACATCGATCTCAGCCACTCGGCAGCCGAGCTTTAATTTTCGTTATCGCAGAGTTTAAACTTTCGACAGGTCTTTACTGAATCTATCTTCCGGCAGGCTCTAACTATTCAATTCTACGTGGTAGATAAGATTCCACTCTTATTTGTTAGTTCAGTGTTAAAATTTCTACACGTAACTTTTCCACCAAGTGTCTGATGTTTCGCCTGTAATACATGTATCTTTGCATTTGGTAACATATAACTTACATCATATTAAATGCCAGCATAAAAGCATAAAGGTATAAGCATAACTCTTCTGTAATATTTGGTAAAAATGTCAAGTGTACCAATAGTCTTTAAATTGATTACTAGTAGCTAAGCTTCGCCAGAGCTTGTTCCTACTACGAGTATTGGATACATCAAAACAAACTTCTTACCAATATGTTCGAAATTTTAAAACAGAGCTAAAGGTGCCGTAGTTATGCCTTCGAATGCCTATATTTGAAGGTGCATTCTTTCATCTCAATTTTGATTCCATACGCGATGAGTAAAACAGAAGATGCTAGCTCTTCTGGTGTACCCACCCTAACTTCCCTGGTAGAAATTATCGAGTTTTACTTAATATGTCAGTTTTCAAAGATTTTCTTTGCTTCGATGTTATGAATCGCACATAGACTGGTATGTTTGTGTTTAAATCTTACTGCCTATGATATTTCTTTAAATGTTGTTTTGATTTTATCCTGGTATGGCTATATAAGGTAACATCATGTAACTACATTGTTTAATAGAATATATATCTCTGAGCATGTTTGTGTGACAGACGAATCGATACAGTCATTTAGTTTATAAAAGATGCATTCTAATCTACCAGCAGGTAGGTCTAGGAAACAGAATAAACCTTAAAGAAAGCACTCCCACATATAGAATTATAGTTAACAATATCGTTATCGGAACAAATGTGCATATACGTGTGTAATTGAATGTTTTCTGACTTAACAGCGAATCCATAAAACGAAATAAAATGAATATCAATTTGCCGAACCCAGTCTACTTTATTATAGATTTTTTTTTTTTTTTTTTTTTTTTAGACACAAGCAAACTATTTCTCATTTAACCCAACAGAACATTAAAAATCAAACACGCTGAAAAAGATGAAATACAATGTAGTTTTAAGGTTGGTTGCATAGTACAAAAAACTTTTAGATTACAAAACATATTTTAGGTGTTAAAAAGTTTCACATTTTTTAAACGGAAGTGTTGTTGGCATTAAAGTAAATGAATTTGAAGATTCTACATTTTTGCAAAAAGTCAAATTTTCAGAAGTTAAAGCAATACAAAGACAATTTCCTTTGCTTCTGGATTGCTATTTAGACATGAATAAGTGTGTTTATTTTAGTATTATTAGAAAAGTATACTTGTATTTATCTTATTTTATTTTATCTTATATAATTTCATTTTATTTTATTTTATTTTATTTTATTTTAATTTATTTTATTTTATTTTTTTTTTTTTTTGGTTTGGAAACCCTAAACATTGTATTGCCATGACATGGCTAGCGCAAAAAGGTGATAACAAAAATGTTATTGAGTTATCTTGTGACCCTACCTTATTTGTTGAAGTTAATATTTCTGAAGGATGTTTAATAATAAACTACCAAACCAATTAGGCAATGTTACTCCCCAGGGTTTTTTAAACATATATTGGCCTCATATCTCTGTTATATTTGTAGGTTACTATAGAAATAATTAGGAAGTGTACACAATGGCCAATGATTTTATTTTTTTTTCATAAGAAAAATGAAGAGGGAATTTTTTTTCATTTCTTATGATTCAAATTATGGATTTTTTAACGATAAAGAACCAATTTTAACAATACATCCATAGCAAGTTTTAAGAAATGATTATTGTCATTGCGTATGAATTCAAATATCATCGTATGTAGTTTAAAATAACATGACGTCATCGAAGGCAATCCTTTCATGCAAAAATAACAGAGAAGATGTGAACTATCAAAACGCTTGAAATATAGAAATATTGAATTACGTGTTTAAAAATCATGACATTTGTGTTTTTATCAAACCATGCACCTTGGCATTCTGCTAAATTTAATATTTATGTGTTAAATTTGTCATTATATGTTATTTTCGATTTCACCTTACACAATATATATTACACAGCTATACGAAAAAGGGAGCCTAAAGTTGATTTTCTACGAGGTTTTTATTTCACATGTTACACACGATGTATAAGGTTAAATCTGTATAAATATGTTTTTATTATATATTTCTAGAACATTCAATCTATGTTTTGTATAATAAAACATTCGTTTTTTGTAGTATCTGGAACAATCTGTAAACCATTTGTGTGATGTAATAACCTCTCCGAAGAGACAAGGTAATCAAATAAAATGTCAGATTTGTAGTTTGACATTCTGCACAAAGTATATAATAGGTAAAATAATAATAATAATTTTAATAATGTTGTTGATGATGGTGGTGATGTTGTTTTTGTTGAAAATGATTTAATAAAAAAATGTTTGAAGTTGTATTAAATCCCCTCGCATCTGCAATGAGTAGTTGTGTTGACTCGAACAGGCAGGCAGACAGGTAGTTTGGAAAATAGGCAGTTTGGACAGCAGACAGATAGGCAGAACTAGCAACAAGACTGTCATGAAGGAAGCACAATGAGTTTAAATACATATTGATACATTATTGTAAAAAATGTATCAACTAAAAGTAGTATCTCAAGAATAACGAAATAGTTACATGCCCCATATATATAGCGATTTGAACATTAATACATACATTTTTAAAACAAAATTATCTTAAGCTTACAGTAATACAATCAGGTTATGATACAGTTAAAAGGCATTTCCATTAACCAAGATGTTCTTCCAGCAAAAGCTTATACGCAAAACCCTGTGTACTATAAACTAAAGTGAAATACAGTCTGGATTGACGAGAAACGATTTAGTAATACTGTTAGATTTGTCCTCAATATTTGAAGCACTTGTCAACGTCAGTTGGTTTTATTGAATCTGGACGGCGAATTCACGGATTGGAGATTACATTTACCGGTTCCGTAATTAGATTTATCCTAGATTTCCATTGTATTATTTAAATATGTCACTTGGAATGTAACCGTTAATAGGATACTGAGTATTGTTAGTCGTCTACAGTTTCGAAATAACATATGTACTTGGAGTTTTGTGTTCTTGAAAAAAGCCGTTTGTCACGAAGTACACTAGAGTCCAAACCAAAACAATCCAGAGAAAGAAACTGGTGACATATCTTAAAGATAAAATTGTCTACAGTGCAGACCTATCTAAAATCTGAGCTTGTGAATGAGTGCCAAATTTGCAGCTCATCTTGTGACCTTGTTATCTATTACTCGGCAATTGTCAGTCAATAGCTCTCTGTCCTTGTTACTCTGTAACCGAGTTAGACCCCTTTTTTGTTAGGTTTGTGTTAAACCCTCGAGCAAATATATGTAATGAATGTAAAAATGCAATGGCGAAGGAATATTGGATTTTGTTTGGATCAACAAGTATAAGCCAATTAACTTAGTGAAATGATAAAACGTTAATTCAATACGGGTTTGAAAAATTCATCCGGAAAATTCGGTTTTTGTTAAGAAATAAACATTGATCTTTATCATATAACTTTCGGTTTGTCATGTATCTTAGCAATCATATGCATGTCTTTATAAAATACGTGTATAGATTACGTAACCCAACCATATGTTAATTACTGTTTTCTAAAATTCGGGTCCTTCTTTGTGGATTTATGAGTTGTCTGTTCGATTAATATCGTAATGTTTTGAAGCATGGCATGTTTCCTAAACATAAATTATATCAGTTGTTTTAGTGCATAAAGGTATCATCTAATGTATCATTTTCTTTATAGCATTAAACAGTTAAGATGTTATTATGGGTAACTTTATCTCTTACCATATTGTTAACCGTGTCATCATTTCGCAGTTGAATGCATTAGAGTCACATTAAGCCAATCAATAACTTTGAAGAAGAATGGTTTTATTTTACGAGTAAGTCCCTCGTGTATTAAGTATCGGTATTATACTCTTACTAAGTGAAAAGTACAGACCTGTCAAAAGTTTAACACTAAGCTCACGAATCGGTCGATATCTCATCGTAGCTTCTCCTTAGCTTGATCTCAAAAGCTGCTATCTATCTCTTGGCAGTGTTTGGCCACTACCTCTCCATATCACGATCACTCAGTCGAGCCTTTACTATTGTGTGTTAGCTCAGTGTTAAACTTTCGATATGTCTGTACTGAGTCGATAGCTCATCACGCTCTCTCTATCTCAGTAGCTGCTATCTATCTCTAAGTAGTGTTTGTCACTACCTCTCCATATCTCGATCACTCGGCAGTCGAGATACTACTCTTTTGCGTTTGCTCAGTGTTAAACTTTCGACAGGCCTGTACTGTATTTGAACGAATCAGTCGATAGCTCATCACGGTCTCTCGACAGCTACATCATAGCAGGTGCTATCTATCTCTAAACAGTTTCTTGGCCACTAACTATCCATATCTCAGACGCTCTACAGTCGAGCCTTTACTCCTGTTCGTTACCGCAGCGTTAAACTTTCGACAGGTCTGTACTGTATCTGAACCACTAAGACTAACCCAATTATGGAGATTAAATGTTTGTAATTTAATATAATGACCGGGAGCAGATGTCTTCAACTAGCAATTACTACACAGTTTACTAACCTGGGAAAACAATATTGGTGAATGGTATCCTCAAAGTAAACAGTTTAATAAAATAATTGAAAGAAATTTGTAACTGAAAAACAGGTACACGTTCGTACCAAAAACCAACAAGACCACGAACGCAACATAATACAAGTAAATAATATATAAAACAGCCAAGTAAATCAGGAAAAAAAAAACCAAAAAAAAAACCGCAAATATACATTACTCTATCGACTTTAAAATGTCCTGCTTTGGGCTCATTGGATAAAATTATTCTATTGTTTTATGAGGTTGTAGTAACCCATTTAAAAGACATCGGCACAAACATGCACATTGTTATTTTATTAAATATCGCACACTATTTGCAGACGGAATAGAGCTGAGTAATAGAGCATCTTGAGTAAAAGTGAATTTTCACGATAATCAAGATGCTTTCACTTGATCCCTCAAATGTATTACTTTCATTGGCCTAGGCTAAATATGCTTGCATTATTCAGAGTTATTGCAATGCAGTATAAATATCAATACCAGACCGTCTTTTAATCAGTGCTCTATAAATATGGAATGCCTAAATACACGCCAAGGCCAGAATTAACATAAACATAACTGTGCATGTACTAATACATTTCCGGATATTGATTTTATGGGTTGTTTTTGTTTTCGCAATTATTGCAAGTGGTTCCGTTTCCTTAATGTTACAGACATTTACATATATAGAATATCCATTAAGGACGACGTTTCTTTGCTTTTTATAATTGCATATTATGGCATTTCGCATGTTAATGATATGGTATAATTCAAGTGTTTTTAGTTTAGAGGAATGGTAAAATTGAATCATTATATAGTCTTCGAATTGGCTTTGCTTTACTTAAATATCAACATATACACAAATATATTGTTCTATACTTAACTCACAATCCAAAAGGAAAGTAAAGCCTTTAAAACTGGCAAATAAATTTAAACACATGATTTTTCAACAGGGAAATGGGGCCGGGTGCTCCGGAAGGTTAAGCATTTGCTATCTAAACGCGTGTAAAGTTAAAATTGAGAATAGAAAGATCATCGAACTATGAAACATGAAATATATTAACTTAAAGAATAAAAATTAGCAGGATGAATTCTGATACAAAAACATCATGTTTATTAACAATGTTGGAAATATGGATATATATATATATATATATATATATATATTATATATATATACAGTGCAGGCCTGTCGAAAGCTTAACACTAACCTATCGAATTAGTGCATACTTGGCACCTCACTAATTTCAGCCACTCGTTAGCTATATTTCGGCAACTGTGCTATCTATCTCTTTGTAGCTTTTCACCTATATACATGTACATGTAACTACCGATATATATATACGACCACTAGGGAGTCGAGATTAAGACTCGGATTTTTTTGTTAACTCCGTGTTAAACTTTGTCCATGCCTTTTCTGCATTGTATCATTTTAATGTTATTACAACATGTTGTCTATATTATTTTCATAAAATCAGTGAAAGTCTTTTCAATTTAAATTTGTTCAGACGGATACAAATATGTATTTTGAAACTTATCCAGCTTTAAATTGAAATTAAAGACAACAAATAATAAAGCACGACGCAAAAGAAGAAGGATACTTAGGTTCGTAAGGTACATGCTTAATCTTTATATATTTCGTTAAATTATATAATAGTAGACGTTTATCATCAAATTTCATTTGAAATGCGTATTGATGTTTTAAAACTTAAATTCAATAATTCATTAGAAATGTAATTAAATTGTTTACAGTTTAAACGATAAAACACTAAAAGTATAACTTTATTAAAGTCTGAGAAAAACATCATTGTGAGAAAAGCTTTAATTCCCTCATGGATTTAAGCATGTGGCTTTTATCCCGGCATCACCTACATGTACATGTAAACATGTATGTAGTTATAAGGTTAACTTTAAGACAGATTTACCATTGACGGTGGCGAGAGGATCATGTCTGACCACAAAGACACAAGACACAGTATGTTACGTCCAAGTCTGAAGAAGTAAGTTTCGGAATGGTTGGCTACAAGTCTGAAGCAGTAAGTTTCGGAATGATTGGATCCCTGTCTGAAGCTGTAAATTTTTGAATGGTTTGATCCAAGTCTGAAGAAGTAAGTTTCGGAATGGTTGGCTCCAAGTCTAAAGCAGTAAGTTTCGGAATGGTTGGATCCAAGTCTGAAGCAGTAAGTTTCGGAATGATTGGATCCCTGTCTGAAGCTGTAAATTTTTTAATGGTTGGCTCCAAGTCTAAAGCAGTAAGTTTCGGAATGGTTGGATCCCTGTCTGAAGCTGTAAATTTTTTAATGGTTTGATCCAAGTCTGAAGAAGTAAGTTTTGGAATGGTTGGCTCCAAGTCTAAAGCAGTAAGTTTCGGAATGGTTGGATCCAAGTCTGAAGCAGTAAGGTTTGGAATGGTTGGATCCAAGTCTGAAGCAGTAAGTTTTGGAATGGTCGGATCCAAGTCTGAAGCAGTAAGTTTCGGAATGGTTAGATCCAAGTCTGAAGCAGTAAGTTTTGGAATGGTTGGATCCAAGTCTGAAGCAGTAAGTTTCGGAATGGTCGGATCCAAGTCTGAAGCAGTAAAGTTTTGGAATGGTTGGATCCAAGTCTGAAGCAGTAAGTTTCGGAATGATTGGATCCCTGTCTGAAGCTGTAAATTTTTTAATGGTTGGCTCCAAGTCTAAAGCAGTAAGTTTCGGAATGGTTGGATCCCTGTCTGAAGCTGTAAATTTTTTAATGGTTTGATCCAAGTCTGAAGAAGTAAGTTTTGGAATGGTTGGCTCCAAGTCTAAAGCAGTAAGTTTCGGAATGGTTGGATCCAAGTCTGAAGCAGTAAGTTTTGGAATGGTTGGATCCAAGTCTGAAGCAGTAAGTTTTGGAATGGTCGGATCCAAGTCTGAAGCAGTAAGTTTCGGAATGGTTAGATCCAAGTCTGAAGCAGTAAGTTTTGGAATAGTTGGATCCAAGTCTGAAGCAGTAAGTTTCGGAATGGTCGGATCCAAGTCTGAAGCAGTAAGTTTTGGAATGGTTGGATCCAAGTCTGAAGCAGTAAGTTTCGGAATGGTCGGATCCAAGTCTGAAGAAGTAAGTTTCGGAATGGTTGGCTCCAAGTCTAAAGCAGTAAGTTTCGGAATGGTTGGATCCAAGTCTGAAGCAGTAAGTTTTGGAATGGTCGGATCCAAGTCTGAAGCAGTAAGTTTCGGAATGATTGGATCCCTGTCTGAAGCTGTAAATTTTTTAATGGTTGGCTCCAAGTCTAAAGCAGTAAGTTTCGGAATGATTGGATCCCTGTCTGAAGCTGTAAATTTTTTAATGGTTTGATCCAAGTCTGAAGCAGTAAGTTTTGGAATGGTCGGATCCAAGTCTGAAGCAGTAAGTTTCGGAATGGTTAGATCCAAGTCTGAAGCAGTAAGTTTTGGAATGGTTGGATCCAAGTCTGAAGCAGTAAGTTTCGGAATGGTCGGATCCAAGTCTGAAGCAGTAAGTTTTGGAATGGTTGGATCCAAGTCTGAAGCAGTAAGTTTCGGAATGGTGGGATCCAAGTCTGAAGCAGTAAGTTTCGGAATGGTGGGATCTAAGTCTGAAGCAGTAAGTTTCGGAATGATTGGATCCAAGTCTGAAGCAGTAAGTTTCGGAATGGTGGGATCCAAGTCTGAAGCAGTAAGTTTCGGAATGGTTGGATCCAAGTCTGAAGCAGTAAGTTTCGGAATGGTGGGATCCAAGTCTGAAGCAGTAAGTTTTGGAATGGTTGATAAAAATCAAAGCATGCGATTAAAAACCACCGACTTTCGGAAAAATCGTATAAAACAATCACATTAGAATAATACCAGGATAAGTTAAAAGCCGTGCAACAAGAGGTGTTGTAACCCGACAGATGACGCTTTTGATTATAAGGCAATTGAACACCCACCATCACATCCCCAACCCGCCAGTCCAAAACACCGCCCTGTCAAATAACCAGTGCACTAAACTCTAAAGAGACAGCAGTGTCCATTCATTTCAAACAGATAAACATTATCAAACAATAGTATCTGTCCAAGTAAGATTCAAACTAAATTGCGATACGAGGAGTTACGTTTTCAGGTTACAGGACCACTGAACCTCTACTACCACATCCTCAACCCCCACCCCCTACTCCAACAGGTTAACCCCGCCAAATAGGAGAAAAAAATCTATCTTTACCGGAATCAAGACTCAATTATTTATAGCCGATCAACAATTTGATACAATTAATAAGTTTGTTATGATCATAGAGAACCAGATGACATTGTCATCTCTATTTAATTTGATGAGGCCATGTAAATGATATTTTAATAATTCAGCCAGCGATCAATGGGATGGGATTACAAACAAGTGTCCTCGATCAATAAGACTTAATATACAGTATTAATCATATAGCCATTTACTGTACCGTATTATCTTCATAATTCAAAAGATCACCAATGAAAATTGGATAAATCAAGATAGAGCAATTTACGACATACATATATAGTACAGAGTTGTCTAAAGCTTAATTCCGAAGAAACAAAAAGGAGTCTGGTGAGATATGGGTAGCTAGTATCCAAAAAACGTCATAGCAATAGATAACAGCTGTCGAAAAACTGCTAAATGTAGCTAACTGTACATATTCAGACATGACTGAAGTTTAAGCTAACAAAAAGATTTGAAGCTCGGCTGTCGAAATGCTGATAGCTAGTTACCGAAAACCTTCAGACATGGCTAAAGTTACACACTAAGCTAACGAAAATGATTAAAATCTGACGAGTAGCTGAGCTGTTGATTGCTATTGCCTCAAGAGGTAGACAGCAGCTGACGAAAAGCTTTTGCAATGTAACAAAAGTGAGTTGCCTAATCGGCACCAATTTGTTACCTTAGTGTTAAACACGGTCTTCTGTTAAAGTTTGATACTAAGCTAACATTAGCTCTGTATCGACATCTAATCTCGGTCCTTCCAAGCTATATCCAGTTATGTCTTTTTAGCTTTTCAGCCACTACTATCCGTATCTCTGTCACTCGGCACCCTAAGCTCGATTTTTTCGTTTCCCCAGTGTTAAACTTTCGACAGGCCTATACAGTATCTCTGTTATATTGTTGTATGTGGTATATAGAATTATTTCTGTTTTTAAGTATAGATTGATATGTCAAATGTATGGCTTGCCGAGTTTTGATTAGTATAAACATTTCCGAACTGTGTATGCTTCTTTCCTTTGATTACACAGCCTTGGTGTCTCGGTGGAAAAAAAACATCTGTGTCCAGATTGGAAGCTTTTGTATTTTTGAATTAAAAAGAGATATTTTATATAAATATATGTACATATGTTAATAAATGTATATTTTAGTCACATCGTCTCTCATAACTCTGTTAAGAGTGGCTTTTATAACAATTTTAATGTATAATTGTAATATGTGTTTTAAATGTTTTAAAAGGTGAGACGTAAATAAAAAATATATATTGAATATTGAATTTAATTGTGTTAGAAGTTCGCCCGGGTCATTGATTCTACTTTAAAATTAAGAAACATCTACTTCCTCGCCTGGTATTCCTCATTGCAACTAACCAAAGTTAACGTTATAAGTGACTGGTGTAATAATAAGGCACATTGTTGTATCTACAACAAGAACTTAAGACTTTAAATGAGAAACGAATTAACCATTGGCTGTAATCCTCTTGATCTCCTCTTGACTCTTTTTCAATTTTCTCTCTCTCTCTCTCTCTCTCTCTCTCTCTCTCTCTCTCTCAAACTTCATTTTAAATTCTCTTTGTCGGTCCGTTTCATATTAATAGTGACAGATTTCTTATATTGTCGTATACAAAATAAATCTATTTCAATCTTTAATTATTAATACGATGTCAATAATTTTAATTGCCGAGCTTTATCGGTAAACGTTTCAATATTAGAGCCGTTAAATTATACATCCCGAATTCGATTATTTCTAGCGATAAAATCTAAATATAAGCATTGAGTTGAAATCACAAATAATAAACAGTACAGTCCTGTAGAAAATTAAATTCATTAATGAATAAGTGTCTAACTAGCTGTTCATCGTAGCCCTTTGTGAGTTATATTTATAGCTATTTATAGCTAGCGCTGCTTTTCATCTCTCGATGTCGAGCTTTTCGGTCACTAGTTATTCATTTTTCGACCCCAGAGTTGTCTGCCGAGCTTCAACTTTTTTTTCGTTGGCTAAGTGTTTAACTTTCGATAGGTCTGTACCGTATAAGAATTATTATTGGTAATTTCTATTATAGCGATAAATATAGATATTGGTATTGAGTTGAAATCATAAGTAATGCATAAGAATGATAATTTGTAATTTCCTTTGGACTTACCGTATTTAGTACGGTGATATATATACGGTGGGTAACTCCACTCTAGAGTAATTTAGAGCAATTAGATCCATCATTTAAAATTCTCTTTGTCTTTAACAAAAGCAATTATCACTGTAAGAAATATCCTATCCAACAGTTAAATTATTTAATTGTGTTAATAGTTCTCTTTAGTTAAAATATGTAATTATTCGGATCTCCTTCTCTCTCTCTCTCTTTCTGGCCGCTGCGGTAGCTTAGTTGGTTGAGTGCTCGCTCCGTAAGTGGGAGTTCGTGGGTTTAAACATGAAAACTTGTGTCACATACCAAGATACATAGGTGAAGCGAGATGGCCCAATAACAAAACCTATATTTCGGATACAAGCCAGATTTATTAATATTTGTTATTATTATGACAGCAAATCTGCCCATTTTGCAAAAAATAAAAATAATAATAATAAAAAAAAGGAAAAAGAAAGAAAAATATTGAAGCAGCATAAGTAAGCCTATGGGCATAACCCAATTCCTGCTATCAGTCAAGTACAAATATAAAGGTCACAGTAAGCTCATTTAACCAATTCCTGCTTTCTGTAAAGAACAAACAATATGGGTCACAGTAAGCTCATTTAACCAATTCCTGCTTTCTGTAAAGAACAAACAATATGGGTCACAGTAAGCTCATTTAACCAATTCCTGCTTTCTGTAAAGAACAAACAATATGGGTCACAGTAAGCTCATTTAACCAATTCCTGTTTTCTGTAAAGTACAAACAATATGGGTCACAGTAAGCTCATTTAACCAATTCCTGTTTTCTGTAAAGTACAAACAATATGGGTCACAGTAAGCTCATTTAACCAATTCCTTCTTTCTGTAAAGTACAAACAATATGGGTCACAGTAAGCTGATTTATTCATTTAAGTTATATTAGAAATCAAAATCATCTATCTCCAATTACATCCTCCCAGTCAACATTTTATGTTTCATTTACGTCATAACAAAATCCATGTATTGATAATGAACTTTAAATTTGTAATTAGAGTTTATGCCTTCGAATGACTCCTTTTTAATTCATCTACTGGTTTTCATTAAAAAGATAACATTTTCAAGGATACATTTTTTTCAAAGATATGTATTGATCGCAAAATTGTTCATCGGATTGCTCAAAAGAAACAAAAGTCTTTCAATGATCATTACTGAGCAAGAAAAACTATTTATTTTTAATTTGGTTTCATTGTGCGGTAATTAATCGCGGTTGCCGATTTTCTATACGAAGCATGCATCTTTAATTAACGACTGGCACATAAAAAAACGTTGTTGTAAGAAAAATGTACTTTTTGATAACACTAAAAAATCTAACGAACAACATCAAACACAATCATACCGGTCCATCTCCAAATCATACAAAAATCAGAACATTGGCGCCATGCACCATAATCACTTGACAACAATTAATCATTAAATATGTACGTAATGTATGCCAACATGAATAACCAGTACAACAATGTGAAACGTATAAAACGACTTTATTACTATTATCAGAGTTACTTTCATTCGCCACAGACTAACTCGTGAAAGAGATACTGTATAAGTGGCATGAATGAATATGTAATTAAACGATGAATATTTGGAATTTAAATCGAAGTAATTTAGGTACTTTTAGTTAGTTTGTTTATAGGCAAATATTTCTCAGAAGACTAAATTATATTAAAAAAAACGAATGGCGCCAAACATCAAGTTTATTTTACAAAATAAATAATTGAACATGTACGTTTTAAAATGAATAAAGATACTTTTTTAATGATTTTACGAATACCATTAAAATTTACAAATTTTAATAATTTACTATAGCAGCGGCACCTCTTATGTTTATTTATCTCGTTGTTTGGTTAAAGAACATGCTCTTGGGGCTCTTTGAAAGTCACCGCAATCGAACTTTGTTTTCAAAACTTAGCTTCTAAATTCTAAATTGACCTCCTAGGTGGAACATCACCTTGTCAGTTTCAAAATTTAAACTTTGCTTTGGGATTGTGATTTGAACATGAATTTGTACGTTGTTTTTAGTTTGCTTTTGGGATGTGATTGGGACATAAATTGGTATGTTTGTTTTTGATTTGACCACAGATAGGTGGAACATTGCATTAAATATGATAAACCCACTGCTTGTTATGAGGTTTTCTGTTGAACAAAATATTCCAGATTACTATAAACAAACAGTTACAAAAACCAGTTAATATATTTATCTCATCTAGAATCAATAGTTTTAATAGCATTTGTACTCATCCGTAATGTTAATGGTTATCTCATGGGGGAATTTATGTCTTTTTAATTTGCATACGATCGATAATTTGTTTTTGAAAACAAATTATATCGGCATCATGGATTTAAATGCTGTTTCATTGCAAACAAATTACACTGACATCACGGGATTAAAACAATATTATAAAGACATAAACTCGTATTTGTAATAGCTTCGTTTTGAGTTATAATAATTGGTTCAAGAATATTGTTTAAATGCCTATGTGTTAGTGCGATAAAATCGAATTATTTTCTTTATGTTGAATATAAGCATACCACCCATGTGCAAATCCCACATCCGAGAAGCAAAGTAAAAACTTTGAACACTGACATTCTCGGTAAAACTTGTGAGATTCCGCAAGTGGAGAAGTGAAGTATGTAGCTTCGGAAATGCAGTATATATAGTAGTATATAGCTAATTCATCACTTCACTTCCTTTATTTAAATATAAAAATATGTATGCGGAAGAAATGAAAATGCAAAATCGTTCTACTTAAATAATGTTTTCTCTTTATAGCAAAATTCATCCCCAATATAAAATCGCATATATGAGCATTTATAACATCTAAGCAACACTCCATCATTTTACATAAACAATATATGTTTTTGAAATTGAAAAAGAAATACAAAGGAAACAACAAATACTGAATACCGACAAAGCAAGTCTCTAAGCCATTATGTAAACTTCCTATTCCGTAATCGTTGATATTTGCCGCGTTAAAATACATTCTGATTTGTAGCCTTTCAGATGACTGGTTGTAATCGAAAGGCTCATTAAACACGTCTGTATAGTGACATATAGATCCACCAGACCGTTATAACAGAGTCGAGATAAACAAAGAAATGTTATTAAACGGATGAACTTGTTATTATCAATAACGTAACATTTGGAAATGAAAAATGTCAAATTAGGAACAGCAAGGGATTTCAGTTGGGGTTTGTAGATGAATAGATTAGGACCATGGACAACAATGAAATCACAGTTGAATTCGTTGTTGAATAGATTTACACCGCAGACAACAATGATATCACAGTTGGATTCGTAGTTCGATACATAATGCATTTTTTCAACCGCAGATTTATTACTACGTAGGAAGTTTAGAAACGTTTGATTTAGACGATACAGTGCCATCCAAATGTAACTAAAATACCAAATTTAATATATTATATCCATCATGTCAAATTTTGTTCAAAGAATTGCAATATTATTTTTTTTCTCTATATTTGAAATAGGTGTCTTAACTTAATTATCTAAATTTAAGCAAACTGTTATTTATAAATTTTCTGGGAATTTTCTGAAATTATGGGAAAAACATAAAAATGGGAAGATAAAAAACACAATCTTGGCTAATTAATACTCAGTTTTAATGTTTTTTTTATGCCAAGATGGTACTTCTTTAAAACATGCATGATAATTTATGGATGACAGTGTAACGTTTATTCAGCATATTGGCCATTTAAACAAGAATGTTGATAAAGATTTATGACACATGACACATTTGTCTGATATTCCAATATCTTTTGTGTATAACCAGGAAGGAACTCATCTTGGATATAACTATGTATGTTAATGTTTGGATGTATTGACTGCAGCTTAGAGCTATAAACAGCTTATAATATGCACACTATGAGCAAGGGGTGAGGAACCTTCAGTAGCTTCAACAACGTGCTTGTTCTTCACTTGTTTAACGGTTTCTATCGTTCTTCTGGTAACCTTCTTATAGATTTGTATTGATCAATCGATGTTATGTATTTGGTATATTAACTGGCATCCAAAAGCGTTTTGGTTATATCTGACGTAACATTATAATTTAATGACTCATTCATTCTAAATTTTAATTTTTCACGTCTGGCGTGAGTAGCTAGCTAGATAGGAGTTGATTATCCTTATGTAGCAACATGTGCCACTTCCCTATTGGAAAATTATGTGTATACCATACACATGTTATTTAGCAAATCACTTTTTACTTCTATTTTTAAGATAAGGACCAGTATGTTTGTGTTTGATTACAATTTATCTAACTTTAAGTTCCAAACTTTTCACTTCTGGATTGTGATTCGGACATGGACTATTAGTATGTTTGTTTTTGATTAAGTACAAATCGAGTTACTACTAAGATAGTAGCGTCTGATCAATCTGATTTTCTGAGATGTTCTTAACAATGAATACAAACAATCCATCCATCATTCTATGTCTCTACTTGGCAGATGTATACGGCTTAATTTGTAAGAAGACACTAGAGTACGATTCTCATAGTAAATATTAACCTCTATGTATCTTGGTTGATGTCTTATTTCATGGTGTGATGAAAAACAATGATGGATTTTCTTATGATGGCCAAATAGGGATTTGATAAAAACGCATTCCACAACAATTTTCGACATATTACATACAAGAGATATATTGATATGTATAATTATATACTTATTTTCATGTGATAAAAGTAATGCATTTTTTTTTTCAGGATGTGATAAAAAACAATGATAACGTTTTCTTATGATTGCCAAATAGGGATTTAATAAAAACGTATTGGACAACAAAGTTCGACATATCACATAGAAGTGATATATTTATATGTATTATTATATTTCATTTCATGTGAAAAAAGTAATGTATTTCGTGAAAATATATCAAACACAGAGATACTATGTCCAATACTCGTTTACAACTTTTTTTACTTTAAGTAAAAGTCCAAGATATCTTGCTTAATAACTAGATTATGTTGACGGCCAACACATTAGTATTCAGAAATGCTAAAAAAACAAACATATTAATCCACGTCCTCGTTACAATCCAAAACTCAATTGAAAACTTTCAAACTGCCGCAAGGATAACCAGAATGTAGGATTTCAAAATAGAGTTATCGGTTTTATCAACAATATTGTGATAACGCCAAAATTTTGTTTTGAATTCAGCAACATAATTTTTGTTAAAGTCAGACAAGTTGTAGTTATGTTTTGGTTAGTGTAAATAGAAATATTTCGTACGTTCTTGAAAATTCTAAATTCCATTTGTTCAAACAATTCTTATGACATTTGCAAATGTAAAATCGTCTACAAGGGGATCAGATTACGAAAATCGGTTGATATACATTGTAATACGATAAAAAGAGTCAAATATTTGAGACAGAGATAGATGGAATTGGATTTAATAGCTTATAATACAACAATAATGGGTCATTGGCATTTTATATTGAAGTATAACTGACCTACATTTATATAGGTTTTGCACTGATTTGATGGATATAAGCTATTTTATATGTTCGATTTATATTCCGTTCACATTTGCACTTATACAAATTACATTTTGGGGTGATTGTGTAGTCTAACAATTCCTTTTAATCACATACATACAAATCCATGTCTAAATCGAAATCTCTAAGAAAAGTAAAAGAAACTTTGAAGCTAAAAAACTCACACGTGAACAAATACCAGTACAATGGGGCCGGGTGACCTGGAGAATAAAGTCAGTGTTTTTATATTACATTTCATTAAATTATTTGTGGTTTTATGTTCTATCATTGTGGTAGATTTAAGCAAAATTTGATTTAATTTTCTGAAGGATTTTTTAAATGCTTTTTTGGCCATTTTGGTTATATTACCAAACAATTAACCCATGTGTCAACAATGATAATTAAAAACACATACCAACTATTTTTTGCGTTAGATAATTGAAGTTTGAAAGTATAAGACGCATTTGAGGATTTACACTACTAGCACGTCTAGTGGTCACCCATACTTATCGACACAACAGGGTAAATTGCACGTTTAAATTTGAATAAAAACAGCAAGGAAGACATTTATTGAAATATGGCAGTCATTCTAATTTGTTCTTTTGATACATGATTTAATTACCTATGGGTGATGTTTACGAGTTTAAGATTAAAATTGACTTCACATATAGTTTTCTTTTTTATATTCAACTTTTAACTGGTAGGACATTGAAATAATTTGCTATTTTGTAGCAATATGGGCTTGTCTTTTCTTTGTAATATATTGATAAAAAGTTTTTTTACCGTCATCATTATCTTTTTAAGTCTCCGTTTCCAAAATAATCCTTGATATACTGATTGTCCCATATATATATATATATATATATATATATATATATATATATATATATATGTGTGTGTGTGTGTGTGTGTGTGTGTGTGTGTGTGTGTGTTCTTTTTCATTTTCAATGTTGATTTTGCAAATCACGTGGTAGCTAGGTAGGCAGGAGATGGCTACAGTTCCTGAGTTCCTGACATCATTTCCTATGTGAAATTTAAGAATTATATTCCATTTGCAATTTTTAATAGTTTACTCTGCTTTAAAGAATGGAGTTTGTTCATGGGCTTTTGTTCATACTATTTGTTTTATGATTTGGTTGACTGTTTAAACATTAACGGTTTTGTTTTCTGTTTTGGTTAAGTTGGCTATTGACAACTGTATACGTTTTAAGTATAAAATCTGCTTTATTCTGTTGAATGAATAATGTATCTGTTTTAGACATAATGAAAAATTATGATTTCTTTAGCAATCATATTTCAAACGTGTTCTCATATTACATAATAAACGGTAAATTATCAATATGTCATTTTGAAGAATTTTAAATTGCAATTGATATCTTTACACATTGATAGCATTTGAAGAATAAATTCAATTTTCTTCTTTCATGAATAAATCACTTTCTGGATATGAATAATTCGGCTGTAACTTAATTCCACTTGTATTTATCAATACAAATCAAACGCTACCATACTCGTCTGATGCTTGTTTCAGATGTAATGAAACTGTTGTTGACATTGCTGATATTAATGTCAAATGTGAGACTGAGAAAGACAAATACAACAAAAACAGAGATCAACTGTTCGTCTTTGCATCATTGATTGTCTTCGAATTACTTTGTATATACGAGTAAGCTTAAAGCATAACACGATGGGGATTGAATATATCTGAAGGTGGATGATAAGGAATTATATTCCGAAACGTTCGTGTAGGGTTGTAAAACTAAAACTTGTATAATATGCAATATTAACCCCTGAGCCTGTATCTCTGCCTATGGATGTTCACCCAGAACATCACAAACTCTGTAGGCAATAAATGTGTATTATTGTTAGAAATATACTCTTTATAAATTTGCTGCTGGATAAAATGAGAAATTTCTGAAAACCTAGTGAATACTGCCTCATGCAAAGTATTTCCTGAGCTAAATGTGGTAAAATTTATTTTAGTCTTTCAGGTATCTTTTTTAATTCGCACGTATTTCTTAATTGCGTGAAAAATAAATTTTATACACTTTTTTTATCTTGTGTGTCTATGAATTTATAATTTAATCTTCATGGATATGTTATCGTGGCTCAGTTTAGCAAACTTCATAGAGAACCATTTTATGGTGCACCTATATATTGACACTGATATCGCTTACAGACATGGTTTTCATAATGAAAATATGAACTGTTAGTGGCATCGCTAAAAGACTATTTTGTTATGTTCAAACCGTTTATTATCATCTTTAGCGCTCATGTTATGACAGACAATCGTCTATAAATTATTAAAATGATTAAAAATGAAATTTAAGACATTATGTATATCAAATGTTGTGCGTTATGATTTACATTTATAGATACCTTTAAAACTAAAGGACATCATATCTATAGGTATCCTACCATTATAAGTATCAATAACTGTATATTTTGATCTACATTAGCGCTACTGTATCTTCGAAAGATCTTGTTTTAAAATACTAGGACATAAGATTTATACGTATGTGGGCACTATGTGTATCAATTGCTGAATGATGTGGAATACAATTACTTATCCTCTAAGTTTGTTTTTTTTAAATAGTGAACATGAAATATAAATGTTTGTAGACATTAATTTATCAGTGCTGTTCTCTGTATTAACTTTACTTATTGAAAGGTGGTAAAATTCTAGTGGACATTATAAAAAACGAACATAATAATGCATGTTAGAATCACAACCAGAGGAAAATAAGAACTTTGATTTTATCCAGGGATATGGTAAACCTAGGCTTATCACGGCCCTAAAAAGTTTTATCGTTGTCATCACATTATTAATGATAAGTTTGATTTCTGTTTGTCCAGGATTGTCCTGAATATATTTCATGTCTCTTAGTTCTATGGTCTTTTTTTCATACATGTGGCGGGTGTAGCTAGCTAAACGAAATGTATTTTTACCCTTCCGTAGCACCCGGCCTCACTTTCCTGTTGAAAGTTCACGTGTTAAAGTGTTTGTTGTTTGATTCTGGATTGTGATCCTAACATGGGTTAGTATGTTTCTTTTTTTTTTTACTATATTACATTTTAAAATGATCCCCAAATTATTAAAATCGACAGAGATAAGATACGACACCGAGTATATTAGAAAATCTAAAAACTTAATAAAAACGTCAAGAGAATGATCAGAGTTAATAATAGAACATATTGCTGTTTATTTTAATCAAATTTCGAATTGCCCTTCAATCATTCAAACTCTACTTTGAGAAGACATGACATAATGATCATCCAAGATAAAACGCGACCTATCAATGTTTCAATTTAGCGCAGTTAATTTGAAACATCTTTTTATAATCAATATTTTTACCAATAGTACAATGTGTTACTTTTGTTTATTAGTTGTTATACGACATACAATTTTCAATGGATAGGTGTGTGTAGTATATCATATATTACACACGTGGCGGGTGTAGCTAGGTACACGGAGGTGATTACCCTACAAGAGCACCCTGTCTCGCTTCTCGGGTGGACCATCACGTGTCTGACTTGTCAGTTCCAATGTTTTTACTTTGCCTCTGGATTGTAATTCGGATATGGACTAGTATGTTTGTTTTTGATAAGAAATTATAGTGTGTAACATTCATTATCGAGATATCATACATAACTATTACAAAATTTGCTCTAAGCTGACGAATTAGTGACTGATAGGAAACTCATCTCGGTCCCTCGTCAGCTATACCCAGACAATTCTTCAATAATGAGCTATCCATATCTCAGGCACTCCTGAAATGAGCGTCGACTTTTTTAGTTAGAGCAGTATTAAACTATAGACATACATACGTTTATTTTTGTGTACAATATTACTAATTCCAGTATCAGTCCAATATTATGGGTCTCATAATCAGTGGTTCGGATACCTATATCGCATTTGACAGAATTACATATTATACCAGTTTTAATTTTACAGCACTTAGCAGTCTTCTTGAAACAGTTCCTCAACAGTATTGCTTCCACAAAAAATATGAAACCAATATTTTTCAAGATGTTTAAAAGATATCCAAAGGATCAATATATATTTTACTAAAATTTGCTAGGGAATTACTTTGCATGATGGAATTTTAACTAGCAGCAAGTTTTTATTTACTTTTTTTGTTTCGTGCGTTAGATTCATTGCCTGTTGCTCTATACAAATTCAGATCGAATAAATAATCAGATATTTAACATCAGACACATCAGAATTAATTTCATTGTTTTGCTAAGTCATGATATGGTACCTAGTCTTATGTCATTGCAGTAACATGATTACATAAATGTATTAAACCGATTTATATTCATTGTAAATTAAATTTATTCTTAAAATAACTATAATCTTACTAGATATGATATCATGAAATTAGATCCACAATGCATATTTTTTAAAGTAAATATCATATTTTAATAATAATGACATTTGTTAACGAATCGGGAAAGAAACATTAAAGAGTTTCAATTTCTTTTAATTATTGCTGAATAAAAATTAATAAAAACAAGCAATCAATCAATGCAAAAACTTAGAAATTGGCAAAACTGTTAAACACGTGTTTTCTACCTTCAGAGAAGGGATGCTGGTTGTTTTGGAAAGCGTAGAACCTCCTGTTGAGCTATCTATACTCGCCACGTGTGAAACTGAGAATGAAAGGAAACAAACGCATATCAATCAACTGTTTTCAATACTGAAAAATTTGAAGATATAAAATAGATAATTTTGTTTTAGAAATTCATGTTATGTTAAAGTTTTATTACTGATTTTATATCGTATAAAGCATATTGTGTCCCTTTTTTCTTTTGTTAATTGAATTATTGATTTCGAACCGCTGACATTGGGGATTAGTGTGTAGGAATTCATGCTGTTGAAAGCACTTTGGACCTTATTGCTCTAAAAATCAAAGATAAACTTTTATCTCATAGTGTGCTGCTTTTGACAAGCGTTTTATCCGAATTCAATGCTTATGATGTTGAATCGATTAGGCGACATTTAAAGAACATTGATACATGTATAATTACATGTACTAGTATCTCAATCATTTCTTACGTTTTCGCAACCTACGGTGTCTTTGACTATCAAATTGGAATAGCAATCGGGCAGGTTCTAATTTTTGTCAGTTCTCTTACAAAAGTACGGCTTGTTATAAGTGGAATATTCTTGAATAGTTCAAATGTTATTAATGAAAAACAAACATACTAATCCATATCCGAATCACAATCCAGAAGTAAAGTAAAAACTTTGGAACTGACAAGTTAGGTTATACACGTGAACTTCCACCAGGGAAGTGAGACCGGGTGCTCCGGAAGGGTAATTAATTAATTAATTAATTAATTAATTAATTAATTTTTAAACATTTGAATGCGTATTATCGCATTCTGTGGTGGAAGGTTTGCAGCAGACACGTAGTAGTTTTTTAATTACATATCCAATGAAGAGTGTTAACAAATTAAAAGTAATTTTGCTCTGACTGGAGTCGCGTATCCAGTGCTATTCTACGGCAGTCATTTGGGAAATACGAAATAAGATGACGTGAAAATATGACAAAGCACATATGGAAAGACATATGCCTGACGGAAGGTTTAAAGATGGAGTTGAGATTTGATATTTTCGCAATCGTAAAGGGCATTTCATTGATTTATGGACTTTACTTGAATATTCGGAGAAATTCACTAGGCATAGAGAGGCAAACTATTAAACGTCATCGCACTAGGATGTGACTGATTGCTTTAACCTGTGCTGCGATTTGCAAAACAGCACTGAATAATACCCGGTCACCGACACAACGAGAACAAATAATGAAGCCTGACAAGTGACAATCAATTCTTTTTGACATTAAAAGACACAAAATTAATGGAAAAATAAGCCATAACAGGAATTAAAATGGATTAAAACAGATCAACTGAATTTATTAAATCTGGAGATTAGATGAAGGATTGAAACATCAAACCATCGCGTTTTATTCGAATTAGAAAATTTAAATGATATTTGCTCTGACAAGATCTTCATAATAAAAATGAAAATAAACATCATTACCAGAGACGTATACAATGATAAGCTGGTTGTAATGGTACATTTATATTGGCTGTTATTTGATTTAAAAGCAGATTTGTGTTATGTTAGATGACATGATGGTTTCAAAGAGAAAGGAAACAGATAAAATGTTAATTTTCTAAATCACTAATCGACAATATATTAATTGTTTTACATATGTTTCAAAAAAGGTTTAGAAATACATGTAAATCCAGTTTGAGTTGTGAATTGATAATAGGAGAACCTGTTATACATTTCCTAGACATTCGATCTCGCTTTTGAAGTTAATACTGAATACATTTGATATAATTACACACTTCAAAAAACAATTTTACAGGACAACAGGAACTCCTCGCCATATCAACGTCTGAAAATTCAGACTTCTGAATTAAAATTATTACTACTATTTTAGCGCTATATGAAGTGAAATATGCATTTGCTATATAAAATGAAATTTAGGGATATTGCAAGCCTAGGCTTATCAAGGCCCTAAAAAAGTTTTATGGCCGTCATCACAGTATTGTTGATTAGTTTGATGTCTCTGTGTCCAGGATTGCCTTGGATATATTTGACGTCTCATAGTTCCATGTTCCTTTCACACAATTTTGATTACACACGTGACGGGTGTAGCTAGCTAAACAGGAGGTGCTTACCCTTCCGGAGCACCCGGCCTCACTTCCCTGGTGGAAGTTCACGTGTCTAACCTAACTTGTCAGTTCCAAAGTTTTTACATTGCTTCTGGATTGTGATTCGGAAATGGATTAGTATGTTTGTTTTTGATTAGACTACTAATTTCAAATAGTTTTAGGTTTGCACAATTTCAAGTAAAATACACACATATTGAAATAGCCAGTTAATGTTAAACGATTCTGAGGGTAGCACAAATAAAATGAAATACACCACTCATTTTAAAAATGAAAAGAATACAGAAAAAAAAAAAAAAAAAAAAAAAACAATTATTCCAAACAATCATTGGTTCGCGAAATTTCAAAGTAACTGCGTTACTTATATTGTTTTATAACGAAGAAACTTAAAAATAAATGAAAAAATATGCATCGGTGCAATGGAATTAGTTGCATCTGACATTCTGAATCAATTTCAAAACACATTGTAGTTGATAGATAATGATTACATTTAGAATGAGTCGGTGCTGTCAGTATTTACAAATTAAAGTTACACATGATAGATCATAGCACTGCGCTCTTTGACTGATTAACCGAATGTAGCAAATAGTTAAACGATAGCAATTTGGTATTAATCGCTGTTGAAATCAAATTATTTTGTTCTGCCAAGGAGTGCTTGCGTTTATGTTTGATAATTATCTCACATAAAAATGCTAGGGTATACAGTTGTGTGTTTTAAAATACCATTAACAAAATGGGTTCTTGAAACAGGTTGGTTAAGTAATGGTGTAACGTCATAGTGAAGAATATTTCACTTACATCGAAACATCGACAGCTATAAACGAATGTGCAGAAATTTTGCCTGTGCGTTGCGCTCAAGTCATTATACATCAGTATTCTTTACAAACAGGACACGCCTACTGTCAGACAAAACCTCGTTTATTTTTAATTCCCATCGGAAGGAATCGTGACTTTTATTTCGTAATGCCGAGCGCTTGGGAAAAGAACAGTCACTACCCACTTTGAAGTATTGGGTTAGACCCGGTCGGAGTTCGAACCCACGACATCCCACTCACGGAGCGAGCAATACTCAAACTGAACTACCGCAGTGGTAACAGATTGGCATCAATTGCTCTTTAAATCTGGTAACATTACTGTATTTGCGCACTCATGTGTGTTTGTTTATAGTTTTTTGTGATGGTGGTGTCTTCGATCTCTATTTTAGGATATAGTTTTACTGGTTTTGAAACATTTATAAATCATATGTATCCACTATAAGTAATATCTTAATATTTCAATATCGTGAGCTCATTTATTATGTCATTTTATTCCGTTTGAATTACAAATAAAAAACATGCTGTTGTAAACAAAAACGAACCAAGAGCTTGGTACCATACAGGTACACTATATGATCATTTAATGGGATTAAACAATAAATGACATATAGAGATAACCGATTATAAAATTTTAGTGAACCATCGTAAAAAATGCTCAGTTGTTATATATTAAAAAATTGAGCTCACTAATTCTTCAGTTTTACAACTTTAATTAATTTATGAGTATTATTTAATATTTAATTTCGGTAATCTACCTAAAGTGGTTATAAAATATAATACGGTGTTCATTAATCTTTCATTTTTAAAACTTTAATTAATTTATGAGAATTATTTTATATTTAAGTTCGGTAATCTACCTAAAGTGGTTATGAAATATAATACGGTGTTCATTAATCTTTTTTAATCATTTTTAAAACTTTAATTAATTTATGAGAAACGTAAATGTTCTGTTTCGTCTTTCGATCAGTTATATGAATTAAAAATGAACACATTTTAACAGAATTTTAGTTTTGATAAATGACCGAAATAGAATTTATAAGAATCCTCTAGCAAACGTAAACGTCGTATTTTGATTCTGTTTTAACATTTGATACTATTTTACCTGTTGTCGACAAAGTCATAGGAAACTCATTATGGTTTTATTTAACTGTAGCCGGAATAATGTCAATGTTGCTACTGTTTATGACTTGTCTTTATATCATAGACACACGCAACATTTGCGTCAGTACCATAAGTAAATCACAAAATTCGCGACACACCTTTTTCGATATTTGCACAAAACTGTTTTCGAACATGCTTTTTTAATACGATTCCACGAATTTTACAAAAATAATGGTTTTAAACATGACATTTTTACGATGTATTATTTGTAAATTTATGAAATTGTATTCATTTCGCTAAAGTGACACAATTTTGTAATGATACTAAATACCTTGTTTATAGCCGGACATTTTATGTGAAAACCGTTTAGTAATGTATTTAAATTTACCACAAATGTTATAAAGCCTTATATTACATGTGTTTATCGTGATCCACATGCAAACGCACTGATGACCTTTATATTATTCTCTTTTGGTTGGTAAATCTATCAAAGATATATCTTTTCTGAGGACAATTCAGAAAGTTTCAAAATTATCATATTCTGTGTTTTCAGAGTACGCTAAAATAAGTATGGTCATAATAATGTTGCAACTAAAATAGCTGAAAAATATTAAAAACATTTTTGATGAGAAATATTGTCGTTGATTTACCTGCAGTGGTATGTACTATAGTATGGTGTCACCCATCCGTCATTTATACAACTTTAATTAATTTATGAGAATCATTTGTTGTAGAATATAAGCAAATTCTTCTTAATGAGAAATTAAATCGGTTATCTACCTGGAATTAAAACTATAGTGCAGTTTTCATGCATTTTTTATTTTCACAATTTTTTGATTAATTTATAAAAATTATTCAATATTCAATTTCGTTATTCGATCAGTTTTATGATACAAAAATGAACACTTTGTATCGGGATATTGGTTTTGATAGACTGCTGAATTAGAAAAATATAAGAATTAGCTTGCATTTTAAATTTTGTTTTTACATGTGATAACATTTTACCTGTCGTCGACTAAATTATAGTAAGCTCGCTACCAGGTTTATTTAACTATAACCCGAAAATGTCAGAGTCTATCGTAGTGCTAAGGTTAACGCACTGTTTTCATAGTATAGACACATACATCTCCGTCACTTGCTTACACTATATAAGTTACTTTGTGACACACCTTTTGCGATATTTACACAAAACTGTTTTGCAACATGGATTTTGGCATTTCCAGAGAAACTGTTTTGCGACACGGCATTTTACGTTGTTACATTTGTTTATCTATGAACTCAATTAACTTAATCGACACATTTAGGTTATGGTTAAGCATAAACGTTATTAATGACCGTACATTTTGTGATAAATTGTTAAACACTGACCCAATTTATCACAAACTTTCATTCACGTGTAGTTTATATTCGTGATTGATAATACTTAGGTACGGATGATGTACATGTCATTCTTCGCTAGTTTTAACTAACTATTACAGCTATATATAGTTGAATGACTGAAATGTCATCAGGTTTAAAAGTTATTAAAATTGATGTATAGCAAGGTACGCAAAAAAATTAAGCTAGGCAATAATGATGTTGATTATAAAATTGTTGAAAAATATAGGCAAATTGTTTTTGATGAGAGATTAAATCGGCTATCTACCTGGAATTATATTAGTACACTGTCATCCATCTTTCATTTATGCAACTTTAATTCATTCACGAGAAATATTTAATATTCCATTTTGTCCTTCGATTAGTTTTATGGATTAAAAATGAACACTTTGTAGCAGAATATTGGTTTTGATAGTTGACTTAAACAATCCTGCGGAATGACATTTTGTTACTAAACAAAAACAAACATACTAATCCATGTCCGAATCACAATCCAGAAGCAAAGTAAAAACTTTGGAACTGACAAGTAAGCTTAGACACGTGAACGTCCACCAGGGAAGTGAGGCCGGGTGCTCCGGAAGGGTAAGCACTTCCTGTTTAGATAGCTGCACCCGCCACGTGTGTAATCAAAAGTATGAGAAAGGAACATGGAACTATGAGACGTCAAATATATCCAGGGCAATTCTGGACACAGATACATCAAACTTATTAACAATACTGTGATGACGGCCATAAAACTTTTTGAGGGCCTTGATAAGCCTAGGCTTGCAATATCCCTGAGTCAACAATTTATTTGCAAGCAGCATCCTTCGTTGTAGAAAGTCCCCGTAGTGGGATCAAGCTCTACTATAGCGTATTAATTGGGAAACAAATACACCATAAGCAGGAGAAGCAGGTATATTGCTGCATAAAAAAGAAAAGTTGACAATAGAAACATTGAGTCATCACGGTTGCCATAAAGATTCAAATGTAGCATTTCGTGTGCGTCATAATTCAGGTATAAGTCTGAATATGGACTTAAATTGAATTTAATTAGGCAGCGCGATTTTGTAATGACATGAAAAAATACTACACAAGGCCGAAGATTTTGTTAACGATTGCTAAGCATTGACCTTTTTTTCATTACAATTTATGTTATAATACGTGTAGTTTCTATTCTTGATTGATAATACACAGGTACAAATGATGTAAATTTCATAATATATTACCTCTATATAACCGTAATAGCTGTATACATTGAATAGCTGTATGCAATGATAGGAAGCGCATATTGTGTTAGATATATATTAGTTTTGTCATTTGATTATTTGAAAAAAAAACCATGTAAAACATGCTTTTTTCACAAACACCTTCTATTTTGAACAAAACATGTAAAACATGGGTTTTTTTTACACAAACACCTTCTATTTTGAATAATTCTAAAAAAAACTTGATCACAATAACCGTATTGAAAAGATCCTACAACCGAAGGCGAACATAAATCTAAAATATCTGTTAAATCTCCGTCATGCATATATGTAGATGAAATATAATAAAATGTTCACAACAATTTACATTTTGGTGTCTCGTTAATAGTTAACATTTTGTAAAGCTAGATTAAGATAGCTTTGATCCACATTTCTCCTCTATTTGATGGCAATACGGAATTCGAAACTACAGTCAAACATGCCTATCATAAAGACCACCTCTTTATAAGAGCCATCTGCTTTTAAAGGCCAATATAGAATTGTATCCCAATTGCTCTATCTCTTGAATAACCTATAATACATGTTTGACTGGACATTATACCAAATTTAACAAGGATAGAGGGGAACAAAGCAACGAATGTGAATCTAATGATATCATAATGATCTTCATACATGGGTTTTAGATTCGAACAAAAAGTGTGCGTACAAAACCATGTCCAAACGGGAATTTTTGGCAAACCATCGTGTAGCCTGTCTGATTCTTTACGTTCCAATACTAGACAGATATAGAAAATATTACTAATATAACGCTAATTGTTGTCGTAAACAAATGGTTGTCGTAAACAATTGGTTGTCTAAATGTCAAATGCATATTTCTAAACATTAAGCTACCTTGAACCAACACCGAACATCACTCAGGGATGAGCTAAAATTGAATGTCAATTGGATGTCTTATTGTGGGATAATTGATCGACTGTAGTATTGTTGACACCTCGATGGTGAGACCAAATTTACAACTTAAACTTATCATATTACATTGAAACTATAGAAAAATATGGCAACGGGATGGTTAGCACAACAAATAACACATATAAATAGATTTTAAAAATAACTTTCAATTCAGTTCAAAAAAATTTACTCAAAGCCATGGATTTGGACGTAAGTCATCCAACTATCAAAATTAATTTGAAGTAAAAAAATACCATAATTAAAACAATTAATATTAAAGCTCTCTATGTATAACGTACGTTGTATATAAGAACAAATCCGAGTGGAGGGGAAGATAAAGGAAAGGCACTTGTAACTGAACATATTGTCTCATTAATGCCAAACTAAAGATTACTTATTTTTTAGCTCGCTTACATTTCCTAAAAGAAGTCTATGTGCCTAATGTATGTTAAATATTTCTTTCAGTAGTAATATTTTAAACATACCATTACATGAAAAATTGCTTTGGCATAACAAAATTATACTCCCATGCGATGTCCTTGTCTTTAAGTTGGGTCAAAATCAGTTTACAAAGTACAGCAGATATTTATAAAAAAAATTATCACTATAATAAAGTTGATAGGTTTCTTGATATCAATAACATTGGCAATAAGATATTATGATATGCTAATAATGTAGTTATAGTCTTATGATGCCGTAGACTGCTTGAGTTATCTGATTTTCTGAGATTTTTATATCATTTGCCAGCCCCGTGTTTCTTTAAAACAACTTTTTTCTTATGTGAAACATTATTTGACTCAATATCTACGATTTTTAAATAGTACTGTGTATTCTCTGATGCCGTCAACGGATATTTCTATGTGATGCATTGTTAATGTATTCATACAAGACATTTATGAATGGTTGAAATCTATGTTGTATCTATTATATATTTGCGTTAAGAATAAACATGGTATTATTGTATGGTATCTGCAACCAAACGTAATAAGAAAAAAGTGGATATTTGCAATAATCATATGTGATTGTATCAAGTAGAAATTGGTTGAAATCTCAAATTGTCACAAAAATATTTTTTGTCTTTAAAAAATATAAAAATTCATTCTCTATCTTTTTACAAAATTTTACTTAAAAATTCTAACAAATACCAAAGTTATGAAGTCATTTATGATGTAGCTATTTACGTATCACCCAATTGTAAATGCGCGCAAAACTACTTGAATTTGCAAAAATTATCGGAAATTCTAACAATATAGGGACCTTAAGTCAAGTACATTTTTTCACTCACATGCAGTATAAATGTAGTATTCATTTGCTTGTTGTATAAAATATCTGTCTCCATGTTGAGCACTGTGTTGTTGATAAAGGTGCACAGGTACCTGTTTTCACGGCAATGATCGCGGTGTAATGATGACGCCGTTCTTCCAACTGTTACGTCACAATACTGAAAATGTTGACGTGGAGATTTTGACAGATTTCTACTTGATACAATCACATATGGCTTTTTGTGGTATATAAAATATTAAATGAAAACAATTTGGGACTGAAAACGGACAAAGCCAGAACATAATGTATTGGAACCAAGATAATTTGCATCTAGGTGACTAACTTTGTTATTGATCTGAATAAACAAAAATTACTATATCCTATCATTATAGAGAAATTCTGTACCATACCAGACACTATTGTATCTCTTAATTTAATTTTGACCGCTTTTGCACCAGCTGCCTTCGTTTAATGTTTCATTATATCCCGGATATCCATCTTTAACAAATTTTATTACATAACACATGGTAAAATTAGCAGATAAGTGTACATACATGCTCTTTATGTACAAGGATCATTTAAATATTGACTTAGTTCCTGCTTTAAATGAGATTTTTACCTAAATAGTATGTTAAAGGTTAAACAGGAACAAGAAACGCTTACAATGGTAAAAATAGCCAATCAAGACAGTACACAGAAAAGATAAAAAATACATACAAATTATTTCCTTAGCTAAATTTGGTTCAATAAAATGTATCAACCCCCTGAAGAAAATATTTTCATATTTTTTTCAGTGCTAGAATTGTAATTCAAATCGGCCATCTGTAAAATCCACTCTGTTATAATAAGTAATTGTCTATATTGCACATTAAGGAGATAAATAAATGTACACTATTTAAACTAAGGTTAAGAACAACAACAAAAAGCAAGCTGCGCTGAAAGCATATTGAAGTCACAGATACATATTATTATAGCAACCGCGACAAAATAGAGCCATAGTGTTCGTTCTCTAAACGAAATTTTTGTTTTCAGTGTTAGCAAACTAAACAAATATGCCTTATTTAATGACCAAATGTGAAGCTTAATTGCTTCTTGGGCTTCTCGATGTAATATTGTTATTTAAGATATATGACATGCTGTATATAACTGATGTTACTTGGAGTCAATAAGTAGATTATCTTCAGATAACGCAGGTGTTTTTCTCTTGTTAAAGATGTAACATCATATATTAAATTGACATTTATGACAGATCATTGGAGTCGTCGGAATCTTTAAACTTTCAATTCAAATGATATATGATGCAATTTCCTAACTACCACAGAAATGTTTACCTCTGGGAATGGAAGTAATTATGAACCGTTCTTAATTGACATAAGCGACCCGTATTGGGTATTTATTAACTTCCGTTTCTTAACGGAAAAGTCATAATTTTTTAAAGTTCTGTTATTTATTTACCTATTTCGCAATCTTTATCATTATTGTTATCTTATATTTATTTTATTTTTCATAAGGGAAAGTGAGTACTTTTAATTTAACACTTCTACGTTAATAAATTATTATTGCGGGTTTGTTGCATAATAACTTTAATTTCAAACTAAATTATAACTAAAAAAATATCCTCTCAAATTACGCATCAAATGAGAACACAATCAGCGCCAAATGGTTAGATAAGTAAAAAAAAAAAAAAAAAAAAAAAAATAAAATTAATATTTTAGGTCAAAGTTGAGCACACCTCACAAAACCGAATGCAGTTAGCTCAAAAAAAAAAAAAAAATACGGCAACTCACTGTTGCAGTAACTAAAGGTTGCCATTGTAGAAATGCCTTCAGTGGATGAACATTATCTCCGGTAAGCTGGTATACAAAGCCTTCTAACATTAAATGAATGTCTATAAATCTCACTTTATGTATTAAATAATCATATTGTTAAAACGTATTAGGTATTATTGTATCAATTTTGATTTGTCTTTTAAATTTGGAGCCAGAATATTGTTTACTTTATTCATGTTCTAATAAAAAACAAACATACTAATCCATGTCCGAATCACAATCCAGAAGCAAAGTAAAAACTTTAGAACTGACAAGTTAGGTTAGACACCTGAACTTCCACCAGGGAAGTGAGGCCGGGTGTTCTGGAAGGGTTATTACCTCCTGTTTAGCTAGCTACACCCGTCACGTGTGTAATCAAAATTGTGTGAAAGGAACATGGAACTATGGGACGTCAAATATCCTCTAAATACTCATGATTTAAGTATATCATCAGTTGTTTTTTTATGCCAAACGAAAGAACGCGTTAAACTGGAAACCGCTTTTGAATAGGTATACATTTTTTTGTTTTAATAAGAAAAAATGATTCTCGAAAACATAAGCAGAAGTTTCGAATTTCGCAAACGTATTGCAAGAAAAATATTAAATATCATCTAAAGCTTGAATTGCAGGTAATTTCAAATTACGTGACAATAGGCAGAACAACAAATATAAGTGTCAAAAAAGCGAACAATGCAAAAAGCATGACAACAAATAGACATTATATGAACACTAATAATGAAACTCTAAGGAATAATACCGTGTCGTTTAAAAAAAAGAAATTTAAATACCCGTAAGTCGATTATTCTTGTTTTACAAACATAATCCTAAAACAATGTTTACCCATTATATAATGAAATGACCGATTTATGTAACCAATTAGCAATGAAAACAAATTGGATTTTTATCAAGGGAATTATCTTCAGCACAGAAAATGTGATTGGTTTTATAGACTGTTAATGTTAAATTCAATTCAATGCACAGCCATTGTATCAAACACGGATAAAACACAAAAACATTCCATTCTTAATTCAGCTGAAAAAATTATCAGAAAATTTTGCATTATCTTGGGGTTGTCACAATGTTCGACGTGTCTAAAACACGTCCTAACAGCAAGCATCTCTTTTCATCGCCTCGTCGATTCAAGTTTGAATCCAACTAGGAGAGAACCTTGTACGTTCGTATTCTGTTTGAGCAATCCCTATTCCTCTACCATCTATACAATTACCGCCTTTACAAAAGTAACGAAACCTTGACTTGACCGAACATCGTCATAATCTTACTGGTATTATGGATTCGTGGTTTTTGAGCATAATAATCATAACAACAACTTGTAATCTATAAAGATAATTAAACATCGTCAAAAAAAAAAAAAAAAAAAAAAAAAAAAAAAAAAAAAACAAAAACAAAAAAAAACCACCAACATGTTTTTGTAATGTGTTTACAATGCCGCAGTGTCATTTAAGAATGAAAGCATCAACCTACATTCTACAAAATTCAGGAAAATCTATACACTATATATTCTATGTATTACTAGAAAAAAAACACAGTAAAAATAGACAAAAGTATTTTTCTTAAACATGTGCAGAACGGAAATAAGGACGGAAGCCCTGAAGGAGTTTTTTCATGACTTTATCTTTGACCTATATTGTATGGTACAGTATGTGCTTTAAATAGAATTAACCATCTATATATCAAGAAATTTATATAGGTTCAATTAGTTATTTTGACCAACCATTTAAGAAACAAAACAAACCAGGACGCAATGAATACTTGCTTGCTGAAACCAGTGCGGATACCCTTATGACAGATGCTAGAACATGTTTCAGTTAAATAGATTTAAAAATTACAAAATATTATAAGCCAATAATAAAAATCAGAAGGTACCAATAGTTATTTAAGCCAACAGTTAAAGAAACAAAGGGAAACAAAACGTAAAATTAAAACATGCGAAAATTTAACAAAAAATGTTAGACTATCTTTTCATTCTTTGTAAATTTAATAGATTTTAAGCTGACAGTAGAACCAATTATTTAACATAATAAAGTACCAAGACAAGGTGTATAGAGAAGGAATCTCATCATAAACCTCACTTCAATCCATTTCCATTTGTTTGCATATTTTGCTTAGCATATTTTAAACAAAAATTGTTTTTTTTTACTTATTGATTTTATAATTCTTTAAAGTCTAAATAATGTCTTAATGATGATATTTTTTATATAAAATGACAAATTATTCTGGTTTTAATGTTACAGCACTAGACAATCGTTTCGGAATAACTCCTGATTAGTAGTGTTTGAACAAAAATTGTGAAACAAACTCAAATCTTAAAAAATATAAAAAGGACCAACATATATTTTACAAAAAATGGCTAAGACAATGCTTCGCGTGACGGAGTTTACTTTAGTTTTTGAAGGATTTCAGTTTTAACTAGAAGCAAAATTAGGCAAAAGTACATTTCTGAGAATATTACACAGTTATTGCTTAATTAGTTCCTGAAATTTTTGGGGCAACAGCCACGAGCAGAGATAACGGTAATAGATTTATATATAAAAAAACACGTAGTTGACAAAAAATATTTCAACAACTAAGAAGACTGGAAAGCAATTAAACAGATGTTGCAGTGTCCCCTTACAATTAATTAACATCTCCTGGAACAATGAGGATTATATAGATTTTCAATCATATATATACCAACTTCCCGCTGATAAATTCCAGAAATGCGTGACAAAGTTGATTGTTTTTTTCTTTTGCTCATCAGGTTATCATTGGTCATTTGCGTTTTATTATTTAAACCTCTTACATTTATTACAGGTCGACATATTGTGTGATTTATGGAATCTCCTGTCAGAGATTTAGAATCGGAATAACTCCCAATGACATGTGCTGTAATGGGATTCGAATTGCAATAGCATGTTTCCCAATTAATACGCTATGGAAGAGAGCCTGTTCCCACTACAGGGACTTTATACAACGAAGTAGGCCTCTTGCAAATAAATTGTTGACTCAAGGATATTGCAAGCCTAGTATGTTTGTTTTTGATGTATACAAAACAACACCAATAGGAACAACTAGGGGTTAAAGTAACCATGAAACTCGAAGAACACAGGAACGGATATTCTATTGATATGGCTAGTTGAGAGTTGAAGTATTGCTGTTAAAACGAATAACATTGCGGTATGGCTATTTTAGCGTTGGGGAATTGCTATTTAAACGAATAACATTGTGGTTTTATCGCTTGGATTCACAATAATAAATATTGCGCTATTAGATATTGTTTGAAACATTAAGTAGCATAAATAGCACAGCTTTGAATGTTTTTATAAATTGTTACACATATTGACATGATCTGTGTTCGTGCTAATTTAAAATAATGTATTTGACCAAATCATCGTAAAACTTTAACTCAATTCTACCTATACAGACCATCCAAAAAGATTTATGGGAAAGTAGTCATTATATTCAGGTTCAATTAACATTAAAATAAAACAATTCGATTCAAATTATTCTTCAAACCTCTTACAAAGCGATGGCCTGCAGGTTGGACTGTACTGTTCTTTGAACGATGGACATAACTTTATTTTGTCAATAATTGCTTTGAAATCTATGAAGCAAACTATAGTTGTTGTTAAACTTGCCGCAGTTCCTCCAATGATAAGATATTCAAATAATTGATCATTTATTTCAGTGCTGATCAAAAAACATAAGATGTTTATTATGTATACATGGTAATAAATTGTAGATTACTTGTTTAATCAGGAATGATCCTTTGGATATTTTATTTCATCTCTTGAACAGAAATTATGGTTTCACAATTTTGTTCCAAGCACTACTGGCGAGGAATTGTATTACGTAACAACCGTCTACTGTTGCAAAATTAGCATTTAATTAGTATCTTTTTTGATAGTGTTATTATTTATATGCATTGGTTAATGTTCTGGAGTGTCTAAATGATATTGTCATGTACATATTTTTAATTCATTATTTTTTCTTTATTACTTTCTTGTATATTACATCACAATAAAGTAGACATATATAATATATATGTGTTTTGTGGAAACATCAAACCAATTGATGACGCAGGTGGGTAATCCAAAAAATCAATCTAGTTGACATGAACTTAATTTAAACGAAATTAGAGGTATAAAGATTTCCTGTCAAGCTCTGTCATTTTGTAGACGCAATTTTCTTCATACAGCGAATACATATAACAAATTCTGCTTTAATAGCTTCTAAAAATACAAAGCATTTCATCTGATCTCTGGTTTATGTGTAGTAAAGAACATAACACATCTTTATTCTGTAGACATAATTGAAATCTATGATTAATATATTTTACAATAGACGACATATGAAGCTCATTTCTCCTGGGGAGTATCTGTAACATCAAACTATCGTTAATCCCCTTTTAAAGAGCTTTGCGTCTTTGAAATCACAACAGCAATCACAATTATTTAGCAAATTTATAGTGGAAAAATCTGGTTGCAACTCTAATCGGGTTGGGTAAAATATATCATATTGTTAAAATCTTATATATTCATAAAGATAATAAAAGTTATTTATAACTGTTGCCTTAATTGATGCGCATAAATTCCCCATTGGATGAGGCGTTCGTCATTTGTAATTTGAAACCCAGTTGGATTTAAACAATGAAGGGTAACAGTTTTACCAAGGTATAACAGACACCGGGGTTGTAGCATTACCCCGTGGTTTTAAATTCCGTGTATTTTACCTTAAACCAGCTGCCTTATCTTAACAATATGCCACATAGTTGTTACGGAGCAGAATTGTTTAAATAGACTGGGTAAAGATCAAATAGTCATTAAGATGGTATAGAACGTTTTGACCATTTCTATTTCAAGATAAAACAATTTGGTAATCTCTTCAAAAGATCTCTTATATAGCGATTGGTTAATTTTTACTTTTGAGAATCTGCTGGTGTACATACAGTACGCGATTAAAATCATTGTTTGATAGGTACCGATATATTAATTGGATCAGACTTTCAAAAAACTCTAAGATTTATTTAATAAATTTGTTTAAAATCAAATTATTTTATATAATGCGTTAGTTAAAACAACAAGAAAAGCGTCATTGGAGAAAAAATAGGAAAACTTTAAAGATTATAGAAAATATTACTTATAAAATGTACGTCGTTGTAGATAAGTTTCGGCTCCAGACCGCTCTTTAAAAAAAGTCAAAGTACTTTTAGGTTAATATTTACACAATGATTAAGAATTGAAATACGTTTCTTGTTTGATACGACTCATGTGTTTTTTTCAGTTACGACACTCTTGGAAAAAAATTTGAATGTGATATAATGTTTACCCCCTACTACAAGCAAGATTAGTGCTTGTAGATTATCAACCATATCAAACTCAATCATAGCAAAATATGTTCTAAATGCAATAGGATTAAAGTGTTGTCTTATTTGTATGTTTATATTTGTTCGATTTCGACGCTTTGGAAACTGGTTTAATGTTAAAGATATATAGTTTACCCCCCACTACAAACAAAATTGGTCACAGCTTCGTATAAATTGATTTCACCATATCAGTAATTTTAAGCATATCTTTTACACTTAACAGTAAAAGCACGACTGTTACGTTATATCTCATATACTAGATATCCAATAAAATATCTCTAATGAAATCTTATACTTTTGAAGTTGATATTTCGACCTAACTCTTCTTATTCACCAAATGGAATATTTATATAGATCAATAGAGAAGCTTAGAAACTTCTGAACATTATCTGTATATGTATAAGCATGTGTAAGTGAGCAGTGCAATATCTCCCAGTTATGATTAATTAGAAGTAGCACCTTACTAAATCCCCTGTCAATAGATGTTAATAAGTTAAGTCAAGCTGACTAATGTCTTCTCAATATTCTAGCTCATAATTAATATAATGATGCCACAGCATATATAAATATTGATCATGTTTGCATATCGAGTGACAGTAAATATTATAAATGTTAAATGAACTAAAAAAATAAGCAGTTACGTATTTAGTCGAAAAAGCAATTACATCACGACTATGTTACCGCAAATGTATCTTCCTACAAATCGCATGCGTTGTTGCATACAGCATTAATGAGCAGATATAGATGTTACATAATAGCACTGGTGCGTTTTTACAACTACCGCCTTTGAGAATTTTTGAAATCTTAAGTCTTGAAATTTGTATTATATTTGACAAAACTAAAACACATTTATATTCCCTTATAATAGATACGTTATATCTTCTAAAATGATTTGCTGAATGATAACAAAAACATTTTATTATTGACAAATAGTATCTTGTAAAAACGATTATAGTGTGACAAACATGGCAAAACGGCAGGTTTTCAATGTAAACATAGTATCTGATTTCAGTTCTAAACTGACAAAGAAACAAGTGCCACATTTCCATCTTGTAGATTACTTTATCTTTAGATTTAATTTGGTTACAATGGACACAATTTAAGATGTCATTTTTCAGATTCAAATCTTACTGAATGAATGAGGATGACACTGAAATTTAAAAACAAAACAAGAATAATGTCAATATAACATTTAAGTTTTTTGAAAATGTCTTTAAATATATTTGATTACAAACACAAAGGAAGATAAAACAAAGCAAATTACATAATATACCAGTTTTAATTTTACAGCACTAGACGGCCGTTTTGGAATACAATTTCTCATCAGTTGTGGTTTGACCAAAATTATGAAACCAAAACCTGTTTTTCCAAGATGTTGAAAAGAAAGCCAGAGGTCTAAAATATATTTTACCAAAACATAATTAGTTTACTGTTTACACAGATACAATACCTATAGTTGAGTTTAATGTTCATAAAGATTCTGGAGTCATAATAACAACGATTACCAATTGTAGCCTTGGTTTTATGATAGATTTCAGTAACGTAACTATTGGTATACTAAAACATATAATATCGATAAAACCATATCATATTGCTCTACACAGTAAACATAGAAACGTTTATCAAATGGGAATGATAAGACATTATTATGGTTTTCTATGTACGTAAGCTATTTTTATTTTTTCATGCTGTCATCACAATATTGTTCATGACTATGATTTCAAAAGTTCAAAACTATTTTAAATATATTTGGAAAACCCTATTTATTTATTCCTGTGTCGTGTTAATTTTTTATTAAAGACATGGCGGAAGAAGATAGCTTAACATGATATAATAAACCTTCTGGAGCACCTGAATTTTCTTATTGCGTGTAAATACCTGTATTTAGTATAAATTGCAAGTTTTTACCTGATGTTGTAATTTTGATTTGGACATGGGTTGGTTTATTTTTATTTCCTTATCATAGCATAATTTATATATGAAAAAAATGTATACAAGTCAATGATGTATGAGAATTGTATTCCAAAATGATCGTCTAGTGCATTTGTATGTATGACTATATTCCCAAGTTTGGTATTTATTATTTATTTGTTTATTTTTTAAACCAATACATTGTCAAATTATGACGTAAACAATGATGCATGTAAATTATATAACAAACCTGTCAACATCAAACACGCTAAATTGATGTCAAGGGATTTCCCATTGCTATTTAGACATGGACTGATATGTTTGTTTTCATTATCGCATTTATTATTAATGTTATTATAATATTTTTTTGTCATTTGATAAACACAGAATGTCGAAGTTGTATCCTACTGATAGTAAAATACTAATCCATCATTTTATCATCTTTTTTATCAAATTCTGGGTTTTTATTTACATAAAAGGAATGTCATAGTTGTATACCGCAGGCAGTATAACACCAATAACGGCCCTCTTTAAGGAACAATTGTGAAACTGCCCTATCGAAAGCGCCCGTACTATAATATGTATTTTAACTTTAAATGTCTTGTTTGTCATTTACTTGTATTGTGTATTGTTGCCTTTGGTTATGCCAAGTACATGCAAAAAGACTTTTCCTAATATGCTTGTCTTGTTATTAAATGTTATCGTCAAATGATTATTATTTAGAAAACACAATTTCTAAACAGCAAACTAATAAGAAGCTAAGACTAAGAAGCTATATTTATTCCATTGCACAATTTCAGGAACTCTTGCTTATAAAACATAATAACCTTCTTTATACTTTGGAATACAATTTTACGACACAAAAGAGAAATGAAGAGAACAATCCAATTATCTAGAAACGACATTAAAAAATAATTAGATACAAAATAGTAATATCTTTCAGGGAAAATTAAATCCATTAATCAGATTGTTTTCAAATTTTAATCAATTCCGCATTAAAAAAAGAATATCCATGTTAGTAGATTTAGCATTCTGAGACGATTATACATATTTGCTATTGTTTGTAGGGGGTTTGAAAATTGTTTAGGTTTGTGCTGATTTCATGCTACATATGAAAACCGTGTTGAGAGAACATGTCTCAAAAAGTAATACATAAAGAGAGAGAGAGAGAGAGAGAGAGAGAGAGAGAGAGAGAGAGAGATATGGAGAAATATCTCAATACTTAAATTAATAGAGAGTAAAGGGCAGAAAGAAAGGACAGAAGGAAATGTTTTAATTTAAAAACTAATTCAGCAGAAAGAAAGATAGAGAATTTGAAAAAGAGAGTGAGACAGAGAGGAAAAAGAGAGAGAGGAAAGGATATATATATTATTATTCTATAGTAGCTATATCTAAATACACATGTATGTTTAATAACTAAAATTGGACAGATGTTAAACAATAATTAACCTCGTTCATATTGTCCTGTCGTCTTGGTTGTCTTTGTTCGATTTACGAGATTAAGATTATACATGATCTAAAGCTTATTACCAACATCCAATTAACAACAACAACAACCTTTATACAGATTGAAAGGAGAGACAGATGACACGTGATGTACTCGTTCGATAATAAGGGAACACATCACATTTATACGATTAACTGTGACAAGTTTATTTCAATAGTCACAAATATACACCAAACTTATTATTTCATTCATATTTGTCCATAATACACCATATTCCTTATCAATTAGTGTATTAGCTATAAAAGAAAGGGACGCCAAGTTTGTTTTAAAGCAGATGACTAGGTACACTGTTACATTTAAGATGGATTGGAGTGTACAGTGAAACCGTTCTATAACAGAACGCGGTAGGACATCTGTTGTCGCGATTGATATGAAAAAAATGAACCTCTAAGATACAGTTTAAACCCGTATAAAAAGTTCTACTAAATGAACCTGTTGTCGCCATTTTTTCTGAAAAATGAACCTCTAACAAACAGCTTAAAACGTTCTACTAATTGAACATCTAAGAAATAGTTAAAAAGTTCTACTGGATGAACCTCTAAGAAACAGTTGAAAAAAGATATACTATACATATATATTGAAGTTTTTTGTAATTAGTAGCTATTTAGTTTTGGAAATTTTGATGCTTAATAATCTGCTACTTTCAACAATTAACAGTAAATAAGCAAATATGATTATTTATAAATATGTAAGTGTTATATATTGAAATTCTTGTATTTCAATTTCCGTGAGAATTGAATTTCCGTTGTTTGAAATCTGCTATTTTCATTTACGAATATCATGCATCGTCAAACAACACAACAAATATATTTCATATAAACTAAACGCATAAATACCAATTCTATTTCTAGGTATTAAAATGAATAAAATGTGAACCTTTCATAAACATTTAACCAGACACACTGTAACATTGAAGATGGATTGGGTATATTGTGAAACCGTTCTATAACGTACAGAGTACAATGCCTTTTAACCTGATCTTAATGAATAAGAATTTGATACATACCGATTCAAAAAAATCTACTGTATATATTGAAATCCTGGTAGTTCAATTTCCTTTTATAAGAGGGTAATGGCGTGGTTAATAATCAGCTGTTTTCAATAAATAACAGTATTTTTGCAAACATGAGTATTTATAACGTTGTCCGTAAATACATTTAGTTATGGAAATAACAGGGCAAAATATTTCAAATAATCTAAAGGCGTTAAAACCCATTTCGTTTATAGGTATTATAATGAAAAAGTCACCCTTCCATAAGCAGTTAAGCAGGTTCACTGTTACATTGAAGAAGGATTGGGGTGTACCAAAACACCGTTCTATGAAAGTAGGGCATCTGCTAATCTGGTCGTAATGACAAAGGACTCCACAGTGAGATACAAATTGAAATACTCTTCTTGTATTACGATTTCCTTGATAATTTACTTTGGTAGGAGGGTAATTGTGTAACCTCCGACAGTACGCAGTATTTCAGCAAACATTAATATTTAAAATTTTGTCTGTAATTACATTCAATTGTGGAATCTCATGGATTATAAAACAACACTACAAATATATTTCATACAATGTGAAGGGGTAAATAACCTACGTTAGATCCGTTAAAGAAGCGTCACGTGGGAAAGTGAAAGTTCTATATTCAATTTATGTCACTTACCTCCAAAGGAGAGCCCGATTTCTTTTGCCAGTACTTGTTCTAAATCCATGTTTTCATCCAGTTTAAAATAATCTTGTTTAATCCAGGAAGCCTGATCTAGGATATCGTAATGAATAGCGGTCACCATTAAATGACAATAATCCTCAAAGACGTCCTGATGACCTTTCTTTTCGTACAAAAGTTTTACTTTTTTCCATTTTGAATATGCAAAGAATTTCACAAAGAACATTGATAATGCGCTGAAATTTACAGGTCCAACTCTTGTTAGTAACGGATATTCTGAACTACGGGAATAGACAAAATCACGCGCCATTGCTCCACCGGAAATAAGAGGTACATTCCAATATTTGACCTGTCTTGCAACAGGTGCTACGCTATAATCACAAACAGGTCCAAGAAATAGATGAACGGTACCTTGTATGTACAAATTAATCGCTTCATTCATACCCGCACTGATATCACATTTCGAATCTGCATATTTCACAGAAAAATTAACATATTTTGAAAAATAAGCACGGTTATTTTCATGTAATTCTTCCACTGCCATTTCGATTGCAGGTGCGATGCGGTTAATAGAAAATAACATTTTATCCTCTGCTGGAAGTATTGTGACAATTTTTACTTCAGTCGCTTTTGTAACTGGGTATACGTTTAATATAAAAAACACCAATACCATAAACTGGCTGGAAACGAAATCACCTGTATACATTTTGTGTAAATGGAAACGACGCATAAGATCAGATTCAAATTAGTATCTATATGCTACACCGCCTCCAAAAAAACAAAGCTTGTTGTTATGTTTTTGAAAAAGCACTAACTGAATTACATTTGCTATACACCAGGTAAATTGTCTGAAACAATCGATTAAAATCCTTCAATTTTATAGGTTTGACGTAGTTCTGCCCTTTGAATATATATTTTAAAAGCTTCTCTACAAAAACTAGATAACCATATATATATATATATATATATATATGGAGAGATATGAAATTTGATTCTGAAATAACGATTGCGCTTTTAAAAGGTGGAATACGATGTACACAGTTTCCTGTCTATATGAGATAGAAAGACTATCCGTTTGCGATACTGCTAATACCTATACACCTGCGATATGCAGATCACGTGACATTCAGAAAAGCTTACTCGTAAATATTTAAATATAAACATGGATATTCCATTTTAACAATTTGAATTATCCACAAAGAGATGGCATGAAACTCGTTGTATGTTCCATGTTATAAAACGGATTTTAAACGTTTAAAATTAGTTGTATGATCCTGATGATGATATACTCTTGTTTAAATAAATATTAAATTATTCCTGTGAAAATTGACACCTAAATGATTAAACAATAAAATATTTTAATCACTAGAAATATTACATTGGATATAAATTGCGAAACATATTTTCTAAATTACATTCCAGTGAAAACAAACCGTAGGTACCAATTGGCATCTTCTTACAACTAATATCCAAAAGTGTAATAGCATATATAGTGATGTGGTTATCTGCTATAAATTGTGCTTTAAATGTTACGTTAAATTACATTCCAGTTAAAATAAACTGGTATCAATTTTTACCTGTTTAAAACTTATTTATAAAAGTATAAAATCCTTTATGTTAATGCAGTTATCTGCTAAAATTGTGAAAAATATTACTTAAACTACATTCCAGTTAAAACAAACCTTAGGTACCAACTGGTGCCTGTTAAAAACCAATATCCAAAAGTAGAAAATCCATTTTAGCGATGTGTTTTCTGCTTAAACTCATTTACATCCAACAAGCGCGCGATTACATTAAGATGGAAAACGTGCGATCAATAGGAATTTAGTACTAAAAATCTGAGAAATGTGACAATTTTTCCCTGGAAAACATTCGTACACAGCAGCATGTATTATATCACCATCAACACCTAACGACGTATAAACGTATCCCAGGTCATAGCACTCAAATTACACAGATGTGTGTAGAAATAATTCCAGCTAAATACCCGTAGATTTATTTTAAACTTGTATTACAAGTATCCAAGAATAACTAATCGTGCATCCAGGAAATTTGAACAATTCAATAACAAATTACATGAACCAACTGAAAATAAAAATAATTATAATCAGTACCATTTCTGTACTGATATCAAATAGTATAACTTTCGAATGGAAAGTTGGTACACTGATTGTATAAATATTCACATATAAGGAGTATACACGTTTTCCAACGGGAAGTTGAAATACCTATGACATTATTTTTCACATGTAAGGAATATACACGTTTTTCAATGGGAAGGTGATACACTTATTGTATAAATATCCACATATAATGAGTATACACGTTTTCCAATGGGAAGGTGATACACTTATTGTATAAATATCCACTTATAAGGAATCAACATGTATTCCAATGAAAAATTGAAACACTTATGGTATTAATATTATCCACATGTAAGGGATATACACATTTTCTAATAGAAAGTTGAGATACTTATGGTATCAAGATACACATGTAAGGAATCTACACGTTTTCCAATGGGAAGACGATATATGACTATATAGAGCTGTGGATAAGAAAAGCTACTTATATGCCTTAGACGGTTGTACAATGATAGGAATTAGTCAACATCAATATATCGTTACCCTTAGCTTGATGTATATATCTGTATTACAGTTTATCCATTACTCGGTAATTCCTGACCAATTAAAAACGCCAAGTTATTTTTCTAATGTTGTAATGATTTATCTGAATTTCTTGTTAATTCCTTGAATCATTTTTTAATTCTGTGAATCAATCGCTACACCTACATGCATTTACAAATACAATTCATTTTAAGCATTACCATTCAGAAATGTAAAGATTATTTTTAAGGTGTATTTAATGAAAATTGCCGATACAATGTGTTATACAATCTTGTTATATGGGTAACTACCTGATAATTTATGCATGAACAAATTCAATTCTCTGCCTGGCTCTTCAACCCTAAATTGTAACAAAAATGACTAAAGTCATCTAGATGTCGTTTTTTATTTTCTATGATCTTTATATTTTATTAAATCGCTGCACATATATGTATATGCTAATAACATGTTTGTATTTTATATTGTTGATATCCGTGTTCAGGGTTTCCATGGATATTTTTGACGTCTCATAATTCCATATTCCTTTCACACAATTTTCATTACTTATGTGCTTGGTGTGGTTAGCTTAACAGGAGGTGGTTACCGTTCCGGAGTAACCGGCCTCACTTCCCTGGTGGAAGTTCACCTGTCTAACCGAACTCTGCTTTTGGGTTGTGATTCGGACATGGATTAGTATGGTTGTTTTTGATAATAAATTACCTTCAAGTAGAATAATGTTGTATGGTTTTTTTAAACTATCCACTTAAAGGTCGTGTTTTTCAAACTATCATCATCTTACTGATATGACTACATACATTCTTCCTCTCTGCAATCGAGTAACATCAAATAATTTCACCATTGACATAATCTAAACATCCATTTCGTTATGAATATATATGATATTTAAAAATTCGATTTTATTATGCTTTTAAGGTGTTTTGGCTCCATTTTAATATTTTGAACTACATTAAACGCAATTTATTCTTCTTCAGATATGATATTATAAAATTCGCATTCCCTTTTAATTATTTTCAATTTCTAGTAAATACTGTGGCGATTTCTGTTTATCCTTGAATGTCGAATGCAGAAACAAATTCAGACAAAATTGAAATAAATATAAATGCCCATCATTATTGCTTAATTCAAAACACAACATTTAAATATTAACTATTTAATAGAAGGGTAAGCACCCCCTGTTAAGCTAAATTTATTAGAATAATAAATGGAAACAAAAACAATAATTTTTCTATGTAGTAAATTGTTCATAGTTAAGTACTGAAACGGAATGATATTTTTCTGTGATTTGTCAAACGGTCAAAACCTTATAAGTTAACGAATATATTCATATGTGCATACGGTAATTATTTTAGATTAGATATCATTATAAGTATTTGTGTTAACCTAACGTTCATGGTGACATTAATTCAATGCTTTATACTCCGCTTTGCTGTAATAATGTAATGTTTCTAGTGTTAGACATTACATACTGAAAGCTTTTATTTATTTAGCAATATAGGAAATTTTGACATATTTGCGGAGATAAATTTTCGCGTTTTTTTAAAATATGCACTATAAGACAATAAGAAAAATATAATTTTCGCTTGGTAGTAATTTTCGGGCAAAACAAACGATCGCGAAAAAAGCGAAACTTAGAACACCGTCAAAACACGTTTACAGTATTCCTTGCATTTATAAAAGAAAGAAATGTTGGTGAAAATAAACTGAAAATGTGAATTCTAGAAACAATTCTATCTTACACAGAGGGTATTCTTGAAACAAGTTTTGATATATTCGTTATATATATACACATATATAATTAATAAATATATTCAATATTTATACCTTGTATTTTGATTTATAGTGAAACTGGGAAATGCTGTAATCGATGAAAGATTAAAGAACAAACGTCAGTGGCGATCAAAATCTGATATGTTTGTGATATGTATAGGATAAAATCCATATGGATTAAAAATTTAATGAAAATACGACACAGAAATAGTAGGTAATCCTATCGGGACTATCATAGTGTCAATTGGACTAATTTAATATGAGTAGCATGCATAAATTCCAAAGCATTGTAGTTCGTATTACAAATATTGATAACGGATAGTCAACTCTTATTTAATATGGATTCTAATGCCAGTAGTCGATTGCAAACATATATCTTTTTTACATTCCGTTACATTTATTAAAATGAATTTAGAAATCATTTATTGCAGTTTCAATTCATTCGCAAATAAAATGTTCTACCATTTAGCAATAAAAACCTCATGTAAAGCTATGTATTAAAATCCATTTCTTCCATGATAAGTACTTATAATATGTATTGTTGTTAAACACTGTTTTCAAAATGTGGTTCAATTTCAAACGATCTACATCTGTTATGTTGCGTGTCATTTACATCCAGTTCTGTTTTATTCCATTTGGATTCGTTTCCATCAAAAGAAACCAAGTTAGAAATTTTACATTTGGATAATAAAAATCAAACATACCAATTCATGTCCAAATCACAACCCCCCCCCCCGAAAAAAATAAAACGTTTGAATTGGCACGTTAAATTATACAACTGAAATGCCACCAAGCAAGTAAAGTCGGGTCTCTGGAAGTACCTACACCGCTACAAGCTTTATCACAAATTAAGAATGAAAGGAAAACAGCACGTTAAATATGATATATGATCAAATTAATTTGCAAAAAAAAAAAAAAAAAAAAAAAAAAAAAAAAAAAATTGTAGTTCTTAAAAAGTTGTTTGAGATATTTTCTTTATTGATGACCTATCAGAATTTATATTGGATATTAATTATATACATGTACACCTATTCTATTTACAAATGTCAGCATAAGTATTATCATTTAAGAACTATCCTTAATCAATGAAGTTATAAACGATATCTTAATATTTTATGACATGTATAATTTATGGCTCTGGATGTTAAAACATAATATAAAGAAATATTTGTTTTGCACAGTCCAGTTTAACATATGTAGCCGACATTACAGAGTCTGTGGCAGTTCACATGTTTAACCTCATTTGCCAATTTTAAGAAGATGTTGACTTGTTTTGGGATTGTGATTTGCAGCTTTATTTTAAATTTCATCAATGTATTGATAAGTATAGTTTGTCTGTTTCCAAAATTATCTCGGTTATTTGATATATTGCAGTTCAGTGTTTCATTTTTATTACAGGTGACGGATTGATTTAGTAAACACAAGAGTCTTACCCCTCTAGTTCATTGAGACTTATACACTGATTTTAGTTCAAATATTTTTCTTTATCTCGTAGTTTTCGAAGATTTTAATAATTTTAGTGGTTGATTAAATATAAAGTTAATACACCCCTAGAGATTACACAATTATAGCACGTTTTCGTAAAGGATACGTTATAGATGAGAAGGTTAAAATATCAGTCATTTCAATCACCTAATTGCATTAAATTATATAACATCACAAACATGCTGTCACTAGGTAAATTTGAAATGAGATACAATTGTGTTACAGTTTGTTAAATTAAATTGTGATAATATTTTATTACACTTTTGTCACAAAACTGTATAGCTATATTTCGTTTTCTGTCTGCATAAAACGATGTTACATCACGCGCTGTCACAAATTCAGTAAAATAAAATGTATCAAAATTTAACATAATTCGCAATGAAATACCACATAATTGTATAGAAGATTTTGTTTTATTTAATTCCGATGATAGTGTTTTCACACATTTTGACACAAAGTTGTAAAACTAAATTTTGTTTTCTGTCTATATTATTATTGTTTTAAGTTATAAGGATAAATTTATCAGAATATGTTGCGAGAACAGAGTATAGATATTATGAAATATTTATTCTCTAAAACCACGATCAATACAGCAATACTGGTAATATTTTACTATATTTACATGCATGGCTTAACTTCTCAATATAATTAAGAACGAAAAGAGACAGGACTTCTATAGATATGTCAACTTATCGGACATTTTATGTCCAATATAATAACTCTATTGATATCAGGAAATAGATACTTCTATAATGGGTTCTATTGCACCGTACAGAACGATAAATCTTGGGATTTCTTTGTGTTTTTACTATGACAACTTATCGGGCATCCACTATATAATACTCTGTTATTTCATTTCTATAAATACAAATAATTTCTGATAATGTATCTTGTGCTGAATAAATGGTACAATAAAATAGGCTTTGTGAAATTAAAAATTGTCATTATATTGGAAATCTTATAGCAAATTCTAAATATGTACTGATGTTCAGGATAGTGTAACATGGCAGTTGTCCTATGTAACGTATACAACAGTGTTGGAAGAATCAAATGTAGCCTATCTAAACAGGAGAAGCTTACAGTGCTGGGTTACCAGGATTCACTGTCCTGGTAAATGATCACGTGTTTAAATAATTACCTAGCCAGTTTTAAAGTTTTTACTTTGCTTTGGGGTTGTGGTTTTGGCATGGATTGGTGTCTTTGTTTTTGCTGTCTGTAGAAAAATGACGTTAAAATTCCAGATGTAGGTTAGGTCGAAAAGTTTACTGTTGTATTGTTACCAAAACTTTTGTTTTTAAAATAACTATGGTGATTCTGGATTTATTTGTGTTTTACTCTGAAAACTTATCGGGCATTCACTATTTGATACTATACTATTTCATTTCTATAAATACAAATAATTTCTGATATTGAGTATTGTGTTGAATAAACAGTGCAATGTAATAGGCTATGTGAAATTAAAAATTGTCATTATATTGGAAATCTGATAGTAAATACTGAATTTATTCTGATGTCGAAGACAGTTTGACCTAGAAGTTTTCCTATATAATTTATACAACAGTGTTCGAGGAATAAAATGTAGCTAGCTAAACATGAGTTGCTTACCCTGCCGGAGCACCGGAATTTACTTCACTGGTGAAAGGTGATGTTTAAAGTAAATACCTAATCGGTTTCAAAGTTTTCACTTTGCTTTAGGTTGTTGATTGGACATGGATTGGTATATGCTTTTTTTATTTTGCATTATGTAGAATATTAAGGCTCAATAAATAACGATAAAATTCCAGAAGTAGTTTAGGTCGAAAAGGTCACAGTCTCAAATGTCATTATCATTACTCTGTTTATAAAATGACTATGGGTAATAAGAGATACTAGTATATAAAAATGAGTTTATCATTACAGAGATCCAAAATATTCGATACTTTATATCTAGCCAATGGTATATTAGTAGCCTAAATATCTAAGAGAGATAACTGTCTTCAGTTCGATAAATTTGGCGTCGTTTAACATAAAGGACAAAACACGGAAGTAAAAACACAGGATTAATTACACGCCACTTATGCATTAAAACAGATAAACCTTTTTATTACCATTGTCTTATATTCAGTCTGAAATGTTGATATAAAAGTCTTTTTAATACTTTGATCCTTTGTGACATAAAACATTAGGACAATGTATTGGTTGTTGTTAATATTTACCAGGAAACTCATAATAGTTTTGTTATCTGCTTTAGAAGAAAATGTGAAAGGTTTTTATGATCGGTGATATTGGTGATTGTATAAGTAAGCAATAGTTACTTAAGTACATTGAACTTTCAAGATTTTGAACTTGGCCATGACAATTATTGTCATTTTGAAAAATACCATATTCTTGTCCAATGACGGTTCATAAATTTGGAAACCTGCTGTACACAGGTATCAATAGCTATTATTTCAAAGACGTCCCAACCCAAACGTAAAAATACGAAGATACGAATGCAATCTTTTGCGTATTTTCCGTTCTGATCTATGCAAGGAGAGGTTGTGAGTTGCCCGCTCGGTAAATTCATGCCAGAAGTTTACAATACGTGATCTCTTATTATCCAATGGAATTAATAGTTAAAATTGACATGACTTAAACAAATACACTATCAGCAGGAGAAGTAGGTATAATATAAAAAGCAAATTGACAATAGAAAAATTAAAGTCATCACAATTGTCACACTTTTTCATATGTAGCATTTCGTAGGTGTCATAGTTGACGTTTTTATGCTAGCTACACACATCACTTTCGAAATGAGAATTGAAAAAGGAACATATGAAGTCGAATATATCCAGAATAGGTTAGATACAGAGACATGATGCTTATTAACTATATTTTGTTGACAGCATACTAAGCGAAAGCATTCGGATATAAAAACACAAGTGTCAGAAAATCGTTTCACATATATTAAGCGCACATTTTTATCCTCCTAGGGGTTAATATTTTGACTCAGCTTCCCTAAACATGTTTCCTAATTCACTAGCTTGCTAATGGATTAGGTCAAAAACGGATAACCCCTTCAATATTTTAATCTTGTTAATGATCTAATATTTTGTTGACATTTTTTCCGTATAAATAGCCCAAGGCAGCACCTGGTAATATAGTCATTGAAAATAGGAATTACGAAAAAAATACTTCCAATAACACGAGTTAAAGCAAGCACCAGTGTAATCGATTGTATTCCTTAGGCAGAAAAGTGATGAATTTGAGGATTTTTGACGAGTCACTTATTATTGCTAATGTAATTTAATAGGGTTTAATAGTTTGATGATTGCAATAATTTTGTACGTATCAAAATTAAAATCAAATTTATCTATTTCTTAAAAAATAAGAATTATGACTAGATGGATATAATAAAATCATATGACGTATTTAAGCTCTATTAAATTATATCTAAGCGACAGTTTTCTATTTTTTTTAATCTTCTTGCTGTTACTTCCCTTGTATTTGTCTCGTGCAAATAGCTCAAAGGCAAATGCTCCTGTACATTACTGGTTCAGACGTAAGCTTGTTTATTAGACATAGGGACTGGTTGTACTTAAATTACTCTGGCTTTAATGTTAAGGTTGGCGTTGAAATATACAATTTTGTTCTTTTTATACTTTATTTTAAGATGTATTCGAAGTATATTTCCCGAGTCATATTTTCTACAGATAAATATTAAAATCCAATAATATGATTTTCATTTGTTCTCTTTTGTCTGTAAATTAAACAAATTTCAAAAATAAAATGTATGTTTGTACCACTTATTGTAAGTTGTATATCATCACACTAGTACCATATCAAGTGTTAAATCGAGAACAATGCACGCCTAGGCTTATTAAGGCCCTCTCAAAAAAGTTTTATGTCCGCCATCACAGTAATGTTAATAAGTTTCATGTTTCTGTGTCCATGATTGTCCTGGATATATTTGACATCCCATAATTCCGTGTTACTTCCATACAATTTTGATTACACACGTGGCGGGTGTAGCTAGCTAAACAGGAGGTGCTGACCTTCCCGGAGCACAACCGGCCTCATTTATCTGGTGGAAGTTTTACTGGTTCGCTTAAGTGGCCTTTATAGACACGTTCAACTGTATTTGTTTTAAAACGATGTTTAAAATTTGAAAACTTCCATAATCTTTCTATTAATCATACTTAATGATAACGCATTAATTGTACTTAAGTGTTTATTAGACGCATAAAGCTGTATTAGTGTTAGAATCAAAATGTTTTGAGATATAAATAAACAAAAAGATAAAGATTTCTTTCTATCAGCATGTATCAAATTTGTAAAGTAGAAATAACATATTCATTTCAATTTAATTTCATACTATCATGGTATGTTTGAAACTGCGTTTTATATCTTACTCTTTTGAGAGCTCCCAGACTCTCTTCTGGTAGAGGTATATGTGCTCACTAAATGTGCCAGTTTCCAACGGACATTTTTTACTTTATTTTTATATTACGTTTTGAACATAGACTAGTCTGTTTGTTTGTATATACAGCATATCGCACAATGCTGACTGTCAAATTTAGATACTGAATGTCACAATAGATCCAGATCTAAAATGCTATATGCAGTTTGTTTACAACATAGTGATTAGACATGATACGGATATTTTCAATTTTCTATCTTGCATATGACGATGCATCGAGATATTATATTGTTAATACAGCACATTCCACAAAGTAGAAAGTCAGTTTTAGTAGACACTGTATGTCACAATGGATTCTGGTTTAATATGTTATACGCCTTAAGTTTCAAAGCATGAAATGTCGATCGCGGTGTTTTTTGACTGATCAATTTTTTTAATTCCGATTGCGATTAGAAAAAATACGACTGCTTATGAATATGCAAGTCAATTTCTGACCGATTATGTAATATGTATTTTTGTCCATCTACAATCAACATATCCTAATTTACGTCTAGACAAAGAGAGTATTTAATGAATTTTTATTAAAAAAGATTCACTTTGCACGTGACGTAACTATGACAATGTCGGTACAGCGATACAAGTTAAACAATCTATCTTCCAAGAATTATGTTAAATCACTGTGGGACTTCATGATAAATGAAATAAGCGCGAATGTATAGAAAGAAGCAATATGAACTTTTGATCAGTTCTTATATATAACAAAAAGCAATATGACCTTTTGACATGCAGTAAATAATTGGTCTCAAGTACACTTCCACTAAATGTATCGCTGTGTCGAAACTAGTTTAAATAATGTAGCATTCCTTCTTTTCAAGCTGTGGGTCTTCTTAACCTATGCATATAAGTGCGTATATATAAGAATTAACAGAAACTTGTTGAATGTGGTAAATAATTGGTCTTTAGTATATTACTTTACCGTATTGCTGGGTCGAAGCGTTTCTTTTTTTTTTTGGATTTTTTTAAGCTGTGGGTCTTTGTCACTAATACGAGTGCATATAAGTGTGTATATATAGCAAGAAATATGGTAAATGGATTTAATTAAGTACACTCGTACTAAAGTGTATTGTTTGATTACAATTAGTTCCAATATTGTAACAATGGTTTTAGTTCTGAGAAACGTCACTGTTTAACACCCACGTAAAAGTATCACAGATATGTGATATATTTTTGACAATAATGTCACAGTAGTGTAAATTAATCCTTTACACTTTACAGATTCGAATAAAACTCGTTGTATGGTATTACTATAGATTAATAGAAAACCGAACTGTAATTTGATAAGATGTAGATGTATTCACAGGTTAAGAATCATACATTTTGCAATAAAAATGTTATACTAATGCTTTTAAAAAATCACAAGTCAGGTTAGACACGCGAACTTTTACTAGGGAAGTGAGGCCGGGTGCTTTGAGAAGTAAGCACCTCCTGTTTAGTAAGCTACACCCGCCACGTGTTACTTACAAGAGTTGGAAAAGTTACACAGCTATCTTACCGTTTTTGAATTTTCGTATCATGTTGTTATTGCGATTATGTAATTTAAACATTTTTCACGTTTTAGGCAACCAAAAAAAAAAAAAAAAAAAAAAAAAAAAAAAAAAAAAAAAAAAAACACAACTTAATAAGATCATTAAACAATACAAGTAAATCAAAACAAAAGAAAAAAAATATAAATCGGAAAGAAACATGTTTTGAAATTCATATTTCGACTTATAATTTTTCTTACTTTGTACGGGTACCGTTATAATGTCGAAAGACATGCATACGATACTGTTACTGTTGAAGTAAACTTTTTATATGTATCATAATGTATTAAAACCCATAAAACAACACTTTATCAATGTTTTTTTTTTTTGAAAGACTTAAACGCATATTGTTTCCAATCTAATTAAAACGTACAGCTTGTGCGAGTTTTAACCGTAAATCAATTACACTTCTTAACCCAGGAATATTTTACCTCTCGGCTTCGTCTTGTTCAACTCGCACTTGGATAAATATTAAAGAGGACAAATTCAATTTCCTCCTTATGTAATGAATTTGATACAGACAATGATTACGATGTCGTTGCTGTTTTTCGTGTCATCTTATGTTTTATTGTTTTATCATTAACCTTTTTTAGTACCTGTGCTTTTGAAAATGTTATTTCATGCAAACGTTTTCCAGTAACAGATTGCTTGATTCTGAGATAACGTTACACATGCACTTAGGATTAGCAGGGCGGCGGTGTCGTAATGGATAAGACGAGAGTCTTCAAATCCAGAGTTTCTCAACGCTGTGAATTCGAGTCTCCAATGGACCATATGTTGGAAATTGAATTTTCCTTTCTATGATAAACAGCATTCAACCAAGCAACTACATTGTAACTACGTATTAGCACAATCTACACGTCAATAAATAAGTTCAAGAATACCTAAATAGGTGGATATATTTGTTTTAGCAATAAACACTCCTATGGTTTTTGATAATAATAAGATAAGTGTAGATCCAGAAACTTCCATGAGAGTACAGACAAGACAAATGTAAAAACCTTTACTTAATGGAATTATATGTATTTTAACATACATACATATTAAGAGATTGAGTGAAGTGACCACCTTCCTTATCAACCTCGTAAAAAATCAACCTCTACCTAATGAAATTATATGTTTTTGACATACATACATTTTAAGTGATTGGGTGGAGTGACCATCTTCCGTATAGGTATAATGCTGTCAATGATTCCTCTATCTTGACGAGGTAATATAAGTAATCAACTAGTAATTGGTAATATTGGAACAGAGCCACATGTTATTTGATTCTTGATTATCATCTACAAACCTTTAATTGAAATCATCGACAAAAGTTAAGAGTTGGTTTGTTTGTTAATTTGTGAAGTAAATCAATAAACGTTTAATAAGACTGAGTAGAGAACAAAACTATACTATAATTTCCGTTGGTATGACGCATGGTTCTTGCTTTTTACATTCAATCTATACCAGAAAAAAAGGAAATTACATTAAAAGTATTTACTTTATCTTTTTGTAAGCATGATCAGACTTTTTATATAAATATTCTATTTGGAGAAATAATAAAAAATAATACATACTATAATATTTTTTGAGATATCTTTTTTTTACAAATGATTAAAATTTTCTTGACAAGAACGAACGTAATAAAACATGATACTGAATTAAAATTGCGTAGGAGAACTAAAAGTGATTGCAGGAGCGTTTACATCAAGCAAGTGGAATACTATATAATTCTTTTTCCTAGTTACGAGCCTACGGTACATCTGTCAATATGGTCAGGTGACCAGTTTAATCTGTGGTATGAAGTAGAAGACCAATCGACGTTATAACTAGTTTTATATCTCAAAAACTGGAATTATATATTATTCTTTGCTAACTTTACAGCACTAGACGACGTTTTGGATACGATCCCTCATCAATTTATGTTTTGTTTCTGAAAGACCATCCTTTGATATTTGTTGTTATAAAATACCTTAATACGATATTATTATATAATACAAACAAGTATATTACATTCTGTCTAGTGTATTTACGGGTGTATTTGTCTGAAATTGTCTAGTGATGACTGATTTTTATTTCCAAATTAAGAAACACTGGTAGAAGTTATTGATGAATAAACACTAATCAAGTTCTCATTACAATGGTAACACATTCATTTATAATATTAACACTGTCATACGAGCGAACAAAAAGATACGCACCTGATGTTCGTAAATGTACCAATTAGTAATTAGTTAAAAACAATCTAGTTAAAATCAATCAGTCAAAATATATTGTAAATGAAACAAAATACCAGTATTTTTAAATAAAAAGTACAAATAGGAACACAGTCTAATTAATATTATTTTATGAAAATTTCTGATACATAAAGCAAGAAAAGCCATATTATTTTTCTGACTTTGGTTTCAATATTGCCATATGCATTAAAAAGACTGACGCACTTTAGCTTGTAATTGAATGTAAACTATCGGATATGTGATTGACTATGTATACCAATGGTCATTATTATGAATGCACTACTGTGAACACTGTAGCTTGATAACAACCATAGCTACGTACAGACACAAAGAAGAACATTTCAATAAGAGAACCGACGATATGAAGTAATTTTAGAAATTTTAATGATTAAAATCAGAATGACTATGGTCGGGTGTAGGAATTAAACCCACAATATTGAGCAGTTGTCTGGTCAATCTCTTTTGGAAGGTCCAAATATTTCAAATATATATTTATGAAACAGGAAACGATATCAGACTTTTCCTTGAAGCAGTTTTACGAGTAGGTTTTATGTTTCAAAGCTTTGAAATCTCGTCCAATATGAAATATTAACGTTTTAATGTTAATCACTTTAAGACAGTATCGATCGTTTTGTTTTAATCATATCAAAGGGAATCATCTTTATCTAAGTCTACATTGTGGCAGAATTTCATTAAAAACATCGTCTAAAAATATATGTAATCTATATGGCTATTTCATCTGTAATAACTGTAGGTCATAAATGCAAAGATCAAATGTTTCGACGACAAACATTAAAAACACAGAAAATCGATGATGTGAAATAAATAGAATCCTGACGTCTAATAGTAAAATATCAACGATAAACGTTATATATGGATTACTGATTGGCATATCCTTAATGTAAAAAATGAAACATACCAACATATTACTGACTACTTATCCTGGATAATAAAAACAGAGGCAGGGAATCTTTAATGTGTCATTTAATTCTCAAAACATCAACCAAAAACATAAAATCAGAAAATAAAACAGCATACTTTGGTAGCTTCAAAATGGTCTTCCGCCTAGGATGTGAATCCTGAGCTCCCAAAAAGCAAGTACTTTCTGTTTGATACATACAAGATAACGAGACACATCAACACATATTACTAACTTCTTATAATCTATAAACCCAATAGACAGGAAAAACCTTTAATGTGTCATATATTTCTCAAAACACCACCCTCAAACATAAAACACCAAAATCAAACGACAAACTTTGATAGCTTCAAAATTGTCTACCCTCAAAAAAAGAACTCCCAAAGTGTAAGTACCACTTGTTTGATACATACAAGACAACGAGACACATCGACGTTTTACTGATTCCATATATTCTATAAAGGCAGTATACAGGAAATACCTTTAAATGCGTTATATATTTGTCAAACATTCAATATTAAAATCATACAATAAACTTTGATAACTTCAAAATGGTCTACCCTCAAGAATGTTAGTCTTGGTGCTCCCAAAGTGTAAGTACCTTCTGTTTGATACATACAGCACAACCAGACACATCAACACATAATACTGATTTATTATATTCTATAAAGACATTAGACAGGAAAGACCTTTAATGTGTCATGTATTTTAAAAACACCAACCTCAAACATAAAATCATAAAATCAAAGAACATACTTTGCTTTAAAAGGTCTTCCGCCATGGAAGTAAATATTTGAACTCCAAAAGTGTAATTTCTGTCACGAAACATAAAGAAGAATGAAGGAGACATACCAGGGTTTTATTGACTTCTTATTGTTGATAATAAAGACAGAAAAAACTTTTAAATGTGTGATATAATTTCCAACTTTCCAAAATATTAACTGAAACAAACTGATAAAAAAGTCGTAAACTATCATGCATTAAACCGAATTTGAAAATTTTCAAATTTCGAACGTGGTTATTCAATGTGATTTGAACATGGACTGGCTGGTTGGATTTTGATAATCCGTGAACTTCAACACGGAAATTGTAGAAGGAAAATATCCCTTGCCAAGGCTGCAACAATCACGTTTATGAACGTGATTTTAAAATGACACGGAAGTATATTGAGAAATACTTTTCAATCACTTGAATCTGTATATCGTCATTCTATAAAATATCCTTAAACACTACCTAAAACAAAATATATGTCATCAATAATTTGTTTTTTATTTAAGCAAAAATAACATATTATATACTTAACTAATGGTTTTGATTTCAAAATTATATACACACAAAAATGTTTTGACAAAACACTTAACAAATAAAAAGCAAATGCGATTACATGAGTAAGATGAAATCGTACGGGCCGTTTTTTCTTTTGAATGTTTAGGTAGAATTTAATCAAATTTTATGCTGTTGATGCATATAAGAAAAAATGGTTTGAATATTATAACTGTAATTATGAGTAGATTTAAAATGCAATTGAGAGCATAAAATATTTGCATATTAATAAAGGAAGACGAATAGGCAACGGTATTGATTATAACACGATTGTTAAATTTTCACCACATGGCTACTAAGCATACGTTATTTCATTAGATTTGGTCATCTGTTCAGTAACAACGGGGTTTTCAAACAAATAATTGATATCAATTTAAAGCGACTAAAATTTTTGTGTAAACCTTGCAATGAAACCTTGTATTGTCATCAAAATAATTATACATCGAAGCTTTTCAATGAAAACTACACTTCTGTTTAATACAGTAAGTATATCTGAAGTGAAGCAATATTTCTTAAATATTTTCACTACTTTGTAGAATTTTAAAAAATCGATATTTCAGACTAATGTTCGTGAAACATGCGATAATATCCGTTGTCTGATTGTGTCGAAGGACAGGACAGATACTATTCTCGTCAAGATACATATCATCAATCTGCCTTTCCAGACGTTCCACTCACTGGAACGTTATTTATGATCATAGACTGATTGATGAAGGATTGGAACATTTCATATCCTTGCTGATCGGTGTAATGACAGCAAACTATAATGTTACTCATACGTTAGTAGAGAATATCCAGTTACTGATTATGCTTTAGAGAAAATATACTCTACAGTTAAAAAGTTAAAACATAGGAAGAAACCAAATATATCAGTCTTAACTTTACAGCACTAGACGACCGTTTCGGAATACAATTCCTCATCATTAGTGCTTGGACCAAAATTAAGAAACTAAAACTATTTTCAAGATGTTGAAAAGAAACCCAAAGGACCAAAATATATTTTAAAATACTTTGCTTGAGGGACTATACCTTAGATTTTAAAGAATTTTAACTAGCATAAACTTGTAATAATAATAACTAATACTAATAATAATAACTTTATGTTGTAGTTAGAGATATAGCTGTTATTTTGTTAAATTTGATTAATAGGAATTTTGAACAGTTTTCTTAAACACAGTACCAGCACCATAGATGAATTAGTTAGCATATATATATATTTATATATATATCGTCGTTTTGGCTTGTGTAAAGACGTCTTTATTTGTTATTGTATTATGGAAACCTTACTTTACTTTGCTAGCATTTAGCTTTTTTGTTTTGCATATGTCTGTCAGATGGTAGCAATCATTTGACAAGATACATCGTTGTCCATCTATTTTAATCCCATTTAAAATATATGGAAATTATATTTCGAAATGATCATTTAGTGCTATAACATTAAAGCTGGTTTTGCATAGATATGTTAAACGCAATGTCATAACCTTTCTTAAAAAGTAGCATGACCAATGCATTTTAAACACACTTACAAGTGTCCAAAAGTAATGCAGACAATAATTATTGACTACAGATGTAGCTATTGCATTATTCCAGTGTTAATGCGTTTAGGTCAATCATCAAGACATCGGTCCTTGTGGCGACTTTATCAGAATATATTTGATAATGTGGTTTCGTCTCGCATAAATTGATTGGTCACTTTAGGTAATTTTCTCAGACTAGCATACTAGATTACAACTCACTCAATCATTTGGCTTTAGGTTAGTTCGTCTCTCAAGTTGTATTACAATAATTAATTTGATTTGCTTCAAGTGTGACGGGGAAATCGTATGTATTAGTTATATTAATTATATAAAGCTGTAATACCAGTAAAAGGGAATGAAATTGTGTAATAATACATACAACCGTTCTATTCTTGTTTTAGGTGCTTCCATTAAGTTCTTTTCTCTGTTTATTTATTTATGTTAAGAATGAGGTAGTAGAAGTTTAGGAAAAGTATCTTAAGTCTTATAATTATTTATATATATACCAGAATTATTGGTTCATTAAACTTATTAAAACATATCTTGTATTGTTACCACCTTTTAAGATAAAATGAAGTGTGAATTTACTTTTCTTGATGACTATCGCTAATTTGATTTGTTACTTTTGGTAAAAAAAATACATTTTGATTTTAATTTATTATGTAAATAAATTAATATTTTATTATGTCAATAGCAGACACTCCATGCACCAATCTTGTTTAAATTTTTGATGGCTGTATATTTCTTAAATTATAATACCACTTTTGTACATTTGACATTGTATATCGGATAGCATGAACATTTTATGTTGTCTACTTTTGATTTTGTTTTTCATTATGTATTTGATCATTATTAACGACAAGGAAGATTTGTATTCAAGAACAAATTTGATGACTCTTAAGTAGTTAACATCTAATCCAATGTAAGGTTGTAACCTAATCTGGTGAAATGACTTTTAGTGACCAATTAGATTAGGTAAGTTTTGAGGTCACTAAAGGCTATTCCACCAGCCTCATATATAAGATTACAACATACTTTATACATTACTAGGTAGGTTTGATTCTTAATAATGTAATTGGGTTTCCTTAGGCGTGGAAGATAATCCGTGTTTAGAAAGAGCATTATAATGCAGTTTCACATATGAAATAATGGAATTGTTTCTATAATTTTGGTCCGAGTTTAACTGATGAATTGTCTCATTCAAAACAGCCGCCTAGTGCTACAAAAATAACACATTTTAAGTAATAGTTTCAATAAGACTAATATATAATTAGCTGAAATGTATTTTTTAGTTGAAAGTATTTATTCCAATCCATCGCCATTAAGGTTTTAACATGGAAAACACAATAACTTGTAAAATGAAAAAAAAACCTGACTTGGTAACAAACCACACAATAAAAAGTTAAAAAACACATCAAGAGTAAAAGACAAGGATATATTATAACTACTGAGGATGGGTGCTGCAGTAAATACTCACTAAACCACAATTTGAGAGCACTTAACCGTATAATTATCTTTGCAGAAAACTAAAAAAAAATATTAATGATAAACCTGGTCTCCTCTCCAGAATACACAACTGGCGATAGGACAATGCTCATACTAGAAGATTCTGAAGGACTCAAAATAATTGCAATAACAGGTATATATTGTATATATTAGGAACATGTTATAGTTGTAAAAACTTACTCGAGAGGTGTGCAAATTTAAAAAAAAGTTTTGGTAATAATAATGTCGGACAAGGTAGGACAATTTTAATATAAAGAAATGACACGAGTTCAAACCGATGAATAAAAATGTGTATTTGTAACATTATTACAAGATAATAACAATATATTCCATACAGAATGTATCTATTCGTTACCATCTATTTATCAAAGCGGTTCCTGTGGTACTTGAAACTTCAATCAGAAGCTTGTAACTTTATTGTTTACAATATTATGCAATACATAATAAAATTTATAGAAACAACTAAACTGAAGTATATTACACAAGCATAACATATTTCCTGCCAGCGGAGTAGTACATCAAAGGAAACACTGATTCTCGAAAATATATATGAACAGATTGTTTTGGACTTTCCATTTAAGTATGTCGCATCGTCTTCTATCATTAATTTGAACCACACTCATGTCACGAGTAATTATTAGGGTATTTTGTATATAATGGCCCAGAGGACATCAATAATGTTTCAACTTTCGACAAATAATTTCTATTCCCTTGATCGAGTTATCTCTAATTATTATATGGTTATATTTAGACTTGTAATTTGTAAATTTGTTTTGTTATTAAAATTTTATCGAGGGAATAAGTCTTAGGATATACTTATTAGATGCTAAGCTTCAAAGAACATCATCACAATATGGTTGTACAGTATGAATTTGCTTGAAGACGTGGCGCGCTTTCGGAACAAATATTTTACTTTTTTTGAAATTTTAATTAAAACATGCATCGGTTTAGTGTTTTGTTGTCAATGATACATTATTGTTTACATCCATACCAATTAATTTTTATTAAAAATAAGTTATATATTTAAAATAAAACTTTAAGTGAAAACCATTGAAGAGGAAGTTGAAATTATTGATGTAATAATACAAACGATTCAAATTTTCTATCGATTGACGGATATTGATATAAATACAATACATACATATATGTCTGACTTTTTTCCTTTTACTCTACATACAAACGGATCAAAAGGATAACTATTATGAACCTATGGTAACAACATTATAACAAACTGTGTGTACATAAAATTTTATGACTTATCCAAAATTATTTTTCCCTTGAGGTATATTTTCATTCATAGAGATAGTTTTTTCTTCATTTATTTAAAACAAACTTTAAGAATTCACGTGACACAATTACAAATAATTCATAAATCATAATTTAGAGGTATAAAATGCAATTTCAACTGAATAAGTATTGATAAAATATTGTAATGACTCTCAAAGACGAATTTCCAATACATCCTTAAACACTCTTTCCTTTACTGAAACCTATTTTACTTTTTTAAACAAATAAACTTTACATTGATGCCATTTACATTTCCATGTTCTATGCTCACAGCTGTTGCGCTTGCTCACAGAATGCTGTTCGAATTCCATTCAGGCAAATCCTAGTATAGCTAATAACGCTTGTCGACGGACGACGACGACTTTCTGTTTTTAATTTATTTATTTTTTATTTTAATTTTTTAAAGAATAAGGAATTTGTATTAGGAAAACATGCAATTGACAACAGAAAGTACAAATATAGTACAAAACCATACATTAAATGGTTAATTATAGCAACAACGAAAAAGGCATTACAGAACAGAAAAAGACATAATTCAAAATTCTTTAGAATGGACGGAACTGAAATAAGTTTTAAGGTAGTAGCTATAGAACTAGTGCTGAATTCTAAAATACCCAACATAGTGTGCAACCTGCAACGAGTAAAATCACATCCACTCTCTACAAAGGTTTAATAGCTGTTGATTGTTCTTGAGTAGGAACGTATCTTTAAAGTCAATGATAGCCGATTTGAAGGCTTCTATTGCCACGGAGATTTAAGAAGGCATCGATGATACTTATACGATTCATTAACCAATTTTCAATAGTTTTTTATAGTTTATAAACATTTAAGATAGCAATTAAGCATTTAATACCAGGCCCTAGGCATAACCACATTATTATCGCATTCTGCGCATTCTACAATATATCACTTGTTCATATACTTCTTTGCGTGTATGAGATAAAATATATTGCCATATAATATAATATTTCTTTGAAAATAGCCACGTTCAAGTCACTTTCATCTTTTATTCTTATAACTTACTTGATGTATGTTTTGCATTAGAAAGAATGTAACTTATGCTCAATTCATAGTATTGACCTCATCTTTACAGCAATGTATATAAGTTCTTAAGTCCATCGTAAACAGTGTAATAACAGAAAGTTCTGTAAAAGTATTAACACTTAGGACTTCATGAATGCTGTGATCCGTAAAGCAAGCTTAAAACCACTTGGCACCTTCTTCATTCAGTCACGTTGTATAACACTACCCTTCAAAAATTATCATAAATATTTAAAACCGGTCCTATCATTAGACTGAAAATATTTACAAAATAAAATTGTCAAAAACATTATTATGCTAACACTTAGTGTTTTTTAGCTGAAGTAGTGCTTATAGCTTCAAAAATTTAATTTTTCCAAATTTATATATCCCTCCAAAGAAAAATCATAAAATTCCAAGAAAGTTGACGTTCAAGAAAAATAACTGCATTTCTTACATTTTGATAATAACGTAAAGAAATCACTTAAAAAAAACTTCAATATTTCAATATATAAAGAAAATTTGGTATGACGATTATAATGTAACCCTATGGCAAATGTGGATTTGTAAAGTTACTTATGGAGGCACTGTATAATATAACATGCGTATGCAATACATTCAATTTATAATATGGAAAGGTAACGGAAAAGAATTCAGAAAATGATTATATATACCTTGAGTATATTAATTTTAAGGTCCTTGTTATAACAGAGAAGAATCAATACTGTTTTATTTTCATCAATTAGTAGAATCGGGTAATGTGCCTTTTTCATTGAATCCAGAGTGTGTCCTTCAATCATTTCATTCAATGTTTGTTTATCTATATAATTATACAATGGGTTAAGTCAAAACGTCAAAACATTGAGGTTGTGATTATGTTTTTCCTTTTCTGTTATCAAGTTTAATCATGCATCGATTCAGTGTAGATACAACTTACTTGGTAACCATTTTTAAATTAATTTAGCGATCTGGGATATTGAAATAATTAACCTAAAATTAACCATATTTACTATAAAGAATAGATTTCATACTTAACATATATTGACAGATGCAGAAATTGATAAAAAGGTATTGAATTCGAATAATGTTGAATTTGCATACTGTTGTTTATTTTATTTCCATTGCAATATCTATATTTACATCTAAATGAAGACTATAATTGCGTATTACTGATTCCTATGAAATGTTACGGCGTGGCTTAGAAAGATGTAATTTTCAAAGAACTGCATTTTGTGTTCATTTATTACATTACGTAATGTTTCGGTTGTCTTATACTAGTAATGAAGGATTGTTTGTGTCAAACTGAAGATGATCATCTCCAAAGAAAATTTCAATACTGAGATTGATAAAGTATCGATGTTATGTGTTTTGTCTTGCTAATCAAACAACAACATACTTATCCATGTCCGAATCACAGTCCATAAGCAAAGTAAAAACTTTAGAACTGACAACTTGGTTAAACACATGGACTTCCACCAGGGAGGTGAGGCCGGGTCATACCAACTCAAAGTAAAAAAAAACCTCAAGTTCAACACAATAATCTGAACTCATGTCTTAATTTTCAGGGCTATGTTTTTTTCTTTTTTGATGTAATTTTCAAAGAACTGCATTTTTGTGTTCATTTATTACATTACGTAATGTTTCGGGTTGTCTTATACTAGTAATGAGGGATTGTTTGTGTCAAACTGAAGATGATCATCTCTAAAGAAAATTGCAATAGAACTGAGGTTTTTTTTTTTTTTTTTTTTTTTTTTTTTTTTTTTTTTTTTTTTTATCTTTTTTTATTGCTTTTCAAATATAGAAACAAATACACCTTTCACTCACTCATTCATACTGGATCAGAAATTTTCTCTCACAGCTAGTTTATTTACAAATAAATGCCTCAGTTGTTTGAAGCTTGAAAAAGATTAAACTGAATAAATAAGTCATAATCAAGACGATTTAACTATATAATATTTCACATAAATTTCTTGACATTTTGAAATATGTCTCATTATGTAATCAAGCTTCAAACAATTGAACCATAGGCAAATATCTACATATACAACAGCTCTATGTCAAGTCTTGTTACAAAAACTATATACATGTATATATACAATTTAAATCAATCAATAAATAAAAATAAATAAATAGAAAAAAAGTTATCAAAGAGGCTCATCATGAAATAGATCTTAAATTAAAAAAAAAAAAAAAAAAAAAAAAAAAAAAAAAAAAAAATATTATAGAACTGAGGTTGATAAAGTATCGATCTTATGTGTTTGTCTTGCTAATCAAACAACAACATACTTATCCATGTCCGAATCACAATCCATAAGCAAAGTAAAAACTTTAGAACTGACAACTTGGTTAAAAACATGGACTTCCACCAGGGAGGTGAGGCCGGGTCATACCAACTCAAAGTAAAAAAAAACCTCAAGTTCAACACAATAATCTGAACTCATGTCTTAATTTTCAGGGCTATGTTTTTTTCTATTTTGATTGGTCTCAGGTGTTAAATTGACAGAACAAAAATGTCAACAATGCTTAAAACATTCATCGATAGATCTATAAGTATAAAACATGATACATATCTGAACTATATAAGGATTCGGAAGTGACATTTTGTTTTTATAATTTGATTCTTATGATTATACGGAGTCAAAATAGTTTGTATTCGCTATGGGAAAGGTAACCTTAACATACTAAAGCGTACTTTTGTTACTTTATAGGTAGAAATGTTGTAGTTGGCACAAAAAACTCAGAAAATTAGGTAAAGGATAAAATATGATAACATGATTTTATCAAAGATTGGATTAAATGGTCATCACGAATAATAAAAAAATAAAAAAAATAAATGTCAAATCAAAATCACTAACCCAATGAAGTCCACACAAACGGAGATGAAGTTTATAAATCTAAAAACCAAAAAAGCAAGATTAACACTGAGTTTATTGGGGTTGCTTAGACTCATATACCTTGTTAAAGAATCAAACAAGTACGGGCAGGGTAGGAAAAATCATAGACAAAAATAAAGTATAATCATTGTATATATTTTCTAGACTATTTAATTTTTTAATGTAAATAAGAGTTAATGACAAATTCAAAGTCTTTGATAACAAATATATAAAATCAATCTAATTACATACACTTCAGTCCAAATACAAACAAATTAGTTTTAAAAATCTTAAAGTTACTATGCAAGATTAATATGAAGTGTCACCCCACATATAAGTCTTCATCTAATGCAATTACGAACAAGGAAGAAAGAACACAAAGACTAAGAACAAAATATAACAATGACAAAATTATATTCCTCGCTTTAAAGAAGAGGGGGGGCATAGGTTCATCTCTGTCTAAAAAAACGTAACAGGCTTCTAAGTAACTTCAAATTACAGGAATTTGAAATTTTGATTGAGAGTTCAGTATGAGGAACCGATTTCAATTCTGCCTATATACACTTTCTGTTTACCGACTGAGTTTATTTTGCCAGTCCACAACAAACCAATCAGATACTGTTTTATCACTTAGTGTTTTAGTAGAATCAAGCTAGTTAGTAGTTCCAGCAAACACACTCAGCGATTATATCTTCCTAATCTGTCGTTCTTGCAATTTTATTGAATGAATTATGGCCCATATTCCTCTCTGATGTGCCCACTGCGAGCCATAATATGAGTAACATTACTCCCCAAGCTAAACGATGAATGAATTGGGAGACGAAGTAACGTCGTAAATAAAACACTATTAGATGGTAAATCGTATTGATTTTTTTTATTTTATCTTTTTTTGCAATTCTTGGGATTGTCCAATAAAAAGTTCGCTTGCCTAAAGATCTTATGTGCGTTGTAAGATAAAACATGATTTATATAATGTATTTAGTAGAAAAATGTTAAAACTGTTATAAAGAGAAACCTTATAAGTTACACATAATTTTCGGATATTTTAAGAAATAACTTTGAAGGAAACGCAACACAATTGTCAACTACTGTTGGAACGGTATATATTACAAATATCTCCAAGGTGTACCATTCAATGACAGAGTGTTATTTAATTTTTAAAATTGCATATTTCTTAAGTAACAATGAGCTAAAGACAGATGTGTGTTATTTCCTCATAAAAGTATAAAGTATTGAGAGAATTCAGTTGGTATAAATAAAAATGTTTTTCTTTGAATGAACAGAAGACCATGTGGAATATAAACGAATGTTCATGGTGAGTCCATTGTCAGCCAAACGGCGTCCCCACTGACTTTTGTAGAATGTCAAAGAAATCTATTATCTTATAGTTCTATAGAGTTATAGAGGGTGTGTTTCTTCAATAACTTTTCTTTGTCAATACATTCTTACGCACATTTAAAAAATCACGTTCATGTAAATCTCCCTGAAAAATATTTGACGGATCTTATTTTCCACTGCTTTCTTTTGTATCATAACATGACAAAAATATTGTTTATTATATTCATATTGAATCCACACAAAAGAAGTTGTTTATGAATCGACTGACCAAAATCCAATATCATTTGACAGGTCTTTTTAATATTGCATTTATATATCAAAATAGGCTTAATTTTATATAGTTTTCACTAGAGAGACGCCAGAAATTCTGGGATTGTAGAAAATTATGATTTAAAAGTTAATTATACAATGAATTTATTTGACCAACAAATCGTCTGTTTTGTTATGAAGAATGGCCTTTTAAACTTTTTGTAATTTGTTTTGCATTTAAAGGCAATTTGATTACAAATAAATGTTTTCCACTGGTGCATCATCAATTTGGAATAATGTTGGATGTATTTTTGTATTTTTAATGATAAATTATATATATATATTTTTTTAATTTTACGAGTCTTAATTTTACAGCACAAGAGGACCGTTTCGGAATACAATTCCTCATCAGTAGTCCTTAAACCAAAATTATGAATTTATATTTTATTGACGATAATATCGATAAACTATGTCATTTAAATAACAGAACCCTTGACCTAAACCATTATTTCCCCCTGTATAAGCTCATATATGTTCCCTTTCATTATCAGTCGTAATCATGTTCTGTTACCATATAATTTACACAGTTCAGTAATCGGTTAAATGTGGTCGGATTTGAAGAAAAGATTGTTCTAACTTCCGTACTATCCATGCAGAAAATTAGGTCTCTCAAGTCGGCAGTTGATAAGACTACTTGTTGAAAAATCTATTTTGTTTCAAGCCATTGGATACAAATGAATGTTTGAGTACGATTAAGTTGAAAGTATCTTTTTTCATGTATTGTATTGATTGAAGGCTAATATAATTGAACAATCTTTAAATAAGTCTGACCCATAACTGTTTAAACTAGGATTATCTTTGCTTATGATTCAGATATTCTGGAAATAATAACATTTACAATAGTAATAATAATAAGGTTGTGTTAAAATAAAAATCAAAATATTATGACCTCTACTTTCTAAAGGTAAAATATGTAGATGTTTAAAAGCAATGGTTGTTGATCCAGTTTTTGATAAAATTGTGTTTTTCTTACTAATCAATATGCGTAATTATATATGTATATCAGTTAATGTTGACGGTAATGATGAACAAGAACCACACAAATGGTTATTTATTCCAAAACTCAAAAATCAAAATACAAAAAGATCTGTTCCTTTACTTGTTCTTCAAAGCTGTTTCTATTATTAACGTTTTCCTCTAATCTTGTGAGTTGCTTTGGTACATGCATCAATTGCAATGTTCGTTATTTAATCTTAACTCAACAGGAAACTCGACACTATTCTAAGATAATAATTGAATTGAATTGGAATGTTATTTATTGTGACCTGTTTGATATAATAGGCGGTTTCTATCCATCTTGAACAGGTTATCGACAAAGGATCTTGTGTGAAGTACAACAGACAAATAATCATTATAAGTAAGGATGTTACACTATTTGAACAGCGGGTTGTGTAAACATATATTCAACAATATATCGGGATTTTCAGAATAGGAAATTACTCCGTGTTTGTTTGCTTGGAAGATTTAGAAGCTTATTGAAGAACTTTCGAGAAATAATTGATATTTTTTGAGACAGAAAACAATATTCAGACGAAAAAGATTTATCCCTTTGATGGAACCGATACACATCCTGGATTAGACTAATTAAAGACATTTTCATTGTCAGTATAAAAATGAATGAAAAACAAGGACTGGCAAAAATAGAAACATAACTGATTAAAATTAAAAATTGATTGCTTACCCAGTTTGATTTAATATACGATGATAATATTGTGAAGTTTTCAATAGATCAAAGTAACATCAACAGTAACTTATTTGGGCATATTTAGTCGTACTTTAATGTATTATATTGGCAAATTCCATATTTTAGTATAAACAATAACAAAAAAAAAAAAAAAAAAAAAATCACAAGGATATAATAATATTTTCGAATTTTCTGTTTGCAACTTCGCGAAACTTTCCAATCACATTTATTATAAGAGTTCACTGTTATAATCAAAAATGTGATTTTCAACGAATTGTTGAAAAAATATTTTTTTAATTGCATAATTTCGAAAAACGATCTTCAATCAATTTAACATCATTGAACAGCTAGTAAGATGATAAAAGGGTGATATTCATAATACGTGATTCGACTTAACATAATTCGAGATATTTAGGCAATTAAATGTCATTTTCAATAACTAATCGCAATTGCAGAACATAATATATGTATGTATAAATGGACAGCAATCATTACAACAATGACTTCGAGTTTGACAAAAAAGACACATAAACATTGAACATCTAGCTTATATCTCTTTATTGTCATTTTGAAATGCCTGTTTACTTTTGTAGTAGATGGTTTTTAAATAAAAATACATGTAAAACGAAAAAGGTTTAATTTACTTGTTGTCTCAATTCGCCTGCTATCTACTTGTTGTTTCTATGTTATGATAGGATAGCTTTATAGGAATAAAATGAAATAATAATGGTAACATATCGTTTTAGTTTTTACACTGCTATCACATTATTCACTATTTTGAATAAAATCGGGTCTGGAAATATGAAACAGATCTTATTACATCTGAATAAAATCTCGTAAAATTCATCCAGGAAGTGAAAATAACCAGATATGTTAATACGAATTGATGAAAGCATATAATTTATTTATTTTTCTTCTAGTGTAGATAACTAGTAAACATTGTATGTTTCTATTCCACATTGTGTTGGATTTCATCCGATGGGGCAATTAACATTTCTCGGCCTTCATCTTAAAGGCGATCGGATTTGTATATTTTACATTACAATGGTCATTCAGAAACAGCAAGTAGTATACAGTTTTCTATTTTCTGATTTTGATTTGTTATATAATGTAGTTATAAAAACGAGCATACTAAGCCATGTCCAAAGCAAATGAAAACTAGAAAAACTGTGAGCCACAAGCTCACAAAAATATCCCCCCCCCCCGCTCGCCCACATAAAGAAAATCCATCGGATCAAATTTTTAAATAGAAGGTGCACATCTACATTATATCACAAAGATTGTGTGACAGTTTCATGAAAATCCATTGAAGGGTTTAGGAGGAGTTGCGGATAAGAGATAGGTACCCTAAGGTGTAAAGGAAGGACGGAAGGACGGACGGACACACGGACGGACACCCCTATCACTATATACCCTCCACTTTTTAAGCGGGGGTGTATAAAAATAAAGACTGGAAAATTAAGTTAACAGCTATACTCGTCACATGTAAAAAAAAATGGAATGAAAGTAATGTTAAGTATATTTGTTATAATGAATTCCTATATAGAATCATCATGATACTTTAAAAAATATTGTAATGACAACCATAAAACATAATAATCATTTTAATATACATCATCATCAGAACTAACTATTGATTCATAATAAAGCATACAGATAATCAGTAAAAAATTACAAGAGTTTTGGAGCACTTTTACAAATAACCAGAATTGTACAGGAAGAAGGAAATATTCAGACAAAATGTGATTTATCCCCGTTGACAGACACATACATTACTAGTTGTCAAGCTGGAACACAATTTCAATCAGTAACAGTCGGAACAAATTTATATATACATGATATTGGTATTACGATGTATAAGCCTCCAAATTAACTGATATTAAACAAATAACGGACATTGAACTAGTATAAAATGAAACGGTCGGAATGACTCTACCATCTTTCCAAGATCAACAAAAGAAGTCTGCACTATATGGTATATACATGGGGTAATACGCTGCAGTATGATGCTCTACCCAATTACAACATAATGTATCCCTGTGTTATGAAGACGACTGTAGTTCCCAGACAAAATCACCCGTCTTCATTCTGAATAACCTATACGTATATAATTGGGATTCGGGCCTTGATTGTCAAAGGACATGTGATTTACTAAAAGACATGTTCACCTGAGCACCCTTAACAAAGTAGCAATGTGTAATATAAATTGAGCATACATAGTGTATACTTGATATTTTGCAAAAAACTATACAAGTGTTATTTAACTGCACAAGACGGTCATTAGTAGTGCTTGGTCCTAATTGAGAAACCAAAGAGAAACAAATCGAAGACTTATGGACATTTACAAACAAAACAGGATACACATGTGTACTTCTAAAAACGAACCTGACTTCGTTGGCGATTACCCTTTTGTAACTGGCAACATTTACCGTGTTTAAAATCAAAATTGAAGTTGAAAAAGTTGGTGAATATTTATAAAATTTGTACATTTATTTTGCAAAAGTTTATCATTAGCAGAATTTTTTAATATTGCATCATCTCTATTTTTATTCTTGTAATAAAATAGCTACAGACGTGTTAAGGAAATATAAAAATACTAAAGGGTACTGGTTGATACTGGTGCTTTATTCATTGTAGTTGCTAGTAGTAGCTGTGGCGTAAGTGATGCGTGTGTCTTGATGAGGTATTTCAATAATCTTTGACTGCGGGTCTCAGAACTGCATTCAGTCATGTTGTATCCGTCGTGTCTGCGTGTATACGTCTATATGTGTGAATGTTGTCCTAGGATTTGTATATGCACCAGTAACAGAATGTTTTTAATATTGCATACATCTGTATCTTCATCCTTGTAATAAAACATGTACAGACATGTTGAGGAAATAAATAAATACTACAGGCTACTAGTTGATACTTGTGCTTTATTCAAAGTGGTTGCTTGCCATGGTTATAGCGTGAGTGAAGCGTGTGTCTCGTTGAGGAATTTCAACAACCTTGGACAGCGGTCTCAGAACTGTATTCAGTTGTATTGTATCTGTCGTGTCTGCGTGCATACGTCTATATGTGTGAATGTAGTCCTAGGGTTTATATACATGACTTGTTTACCAAAACCTGGAGATAACCATCACAATAACATGATATTTATCCTGTGTTTGTTTATTTGTGTATCATCAATGTTTACAGGATTTGAGACTGAGATGTTTTTTATGAATCGTTATTGTTAACTAAGTTCACATTAGTACATTTAATAAAAAATATTATATTTCATTACATTCTATACCCCGAGGAATCTTGCTTTACATTAATGTTTGATATAACCGTTTTGTTACAAATATTGTTGGAACAAAAGTGTTTTTACATAAAGCAAAGCCTTATAGAATGCGTTTTATCTGAGAAATTACTTGTAACTTCCGCATAAAAAGGCATTTAAGGTAATCAAGAACAATAAAATGCCGCTAGCCAAGGAAATATTAATGCTATTTATAGGTTTTGTAGAAAAAAATAATTGTTTAGCACCAATGCTCGACGAGATACATATATCTAATCGACTATATAGGTACAGGAAAGCAAAATTGAACTGTATCCTAAAATTTATTCTAATCATTTATTATGGACCAGTACATGTATGTATAGATATTTCGTCTACAACACCACTGTTGATGTATTAACTGAGAATCCTTACAGTTCCTATGTATTCGGTAGACGATTGAATAAATATGAATATCCCTGATATATATAGCAGACTGGTCAATTTTTAGTCTATGATAATGGCGAAAAATACATTTCAAAACCATAATATTGGTATATCATGTATATCTTAAGGATTGCCCTGGATATATTTCACGTTCCATTGTTTCATGTTTCTTTTAAACAATTTGATTACACACGTGGCGGGTGTAGCTAGCTAAACAGGAGGTGCTTACCCTTCCGAAGAACCCGGCCTCACTTTCCTAGTAGAATTTCACGTGTCTAACCTAACTTTTCAGTTACAATTTCTTTGCTTTGCTTCTGAATTGTGATTCGGGCTTGGGTTAGTGCGTTTGTTTTTGATTACAAGAATGTATTTGCCAGAAATGTCTGCATCATGAGAAACATGCTTGGTTGATATATTAATTGCAAATGATAGCCCTAAAACCATTTAAATGGTAGACCGTTGCGTATGAACATTTCTGATAAAAGGTCAAGCGGACTGATGTTTAATTGTCTATAAGAACTCCAAAAAGGATATTTAAAACCATACAAAGTGAGTACATCCTACAAGAATGTACTTACCAGAAAAAGGTCACCAGCATTATTTTATACTAAACCAGGAAGTGATATTGATTTTAAACAAATTAATAAAAAGGCTAGTTATACAATATATTGTTTGTGGAGGAAGGCATTAGGGCTTGCAGCTATAATTAAATCATGTTATTTCATTTAAATGGCTCCTTTGATACTATGTTTTAAAATTTCTTACATTTTTGCTTGCACTAGTATATATGGTATCATTTATTTAAAAGGCGCTTTTGATGCCCCGGTTAAAATAGTGTCACATTTATCTATCGCAGAGGGAGTTTAAATGGTCGGAAAAGCAACATTCAGACGATATTCATAGTTCAATGTTTCCTTTACTCATTTTGATTACACACATGGTAGGTGAAAATAGCTAAACAGTAGGTGCTTATCCCTTCAGAACTTCCATTTTCACTTCTTTGGTGAAGGGTCACGTGTTTAACCAATTTGCTATTTTCAAAGTTTTTAACTTTGATGATTGATTGTGAATAAGGCATCGATTAGTATGTTTGTTTTTAATTAAGTTATTTTATTTCAATTATCCTTTTGATGTCTTACTGTACAAATTGTTCCATTAGGCTATCTCAGTAAGAGTTTAAATGGAGGGAAAATCAACGTTAAGGAGAAACAACTAATTAAAACATCATTATTCCGGTAGACTTCTTGGGATTAAAAAAGAAAGTAATCTCATGTAGTAAGATTTCTACGACCATGGATAGACACTATACTTAACGTATGTATTGGATTATGGTTTTCTTCTTCACACTTTGTTATAATTGTATGGGTTCAAAAGTCCAATGGTTCAATCAGTAATCATGCACAAAATAGAAGTCATATGATGTTGTTCAGAGAGTGTGTATTATGTTTAATTTCCGACGAATTGCAATTTATGGGATCAAGTTAACACTTTATGGCTTGAGCAGTTTCCGTGCATTATATTCGGCTGTAAACAAACATTATTTTATGAATACAATGCTTCATTGTTTAATCAAAACTTTTTGTTTATAGATCACTGCTCTAAACTGGCACTTCCTAAAAGAAATATCCCTTTGTTAGACTCACTGACGGAGTTTCTTATTAAAATGCATATGTTGCCAATGTTAATTTTACAACACTTGTGAGTAGTGCTTAGACCAAATTTGTGAAAACCACCTTTAAGTTTTGAAAAAGTACCAAAATATATTCAACTGAATTTAGCTAAGACCATACTCTGCATGAGGGAGTATACCTTGGATTTTGAGAACTAATTTGTCGGTCTTTAAAACAAAAATCCAAAATCAATAGCAAAATGAAAACATTCTTCAAGCACCATCAGTATTGTTTTCTATAGAAATAAGATCAGATTTTTTTTTGTAAACAGCCAAAGAAACAAAGAAAACGATACAATACAATAATGAAACGATTAGCAACAAAAACATGTATGACAAACACATATTGAGGCCATTGATTATAAGATCTTTCACTTTGGGATTATAAGAGCCCTCAAAACGTTCTATGGCCGTCATCAATGAATTTATGATAAGTATGATCTCTCTATGTCCAGAATTGCCTTGAAAATAATTGACGACCAATAGTTCCATGCTATTTTCACTTATTTTTGATTATGTGACATGTGATATGTGGCTGCTGTAGATAGCTAAACATAAAGTGTTTACCCTTCCGGTGCATCCGGTCCCACTTCCATGGTTAAGATCACGTGCTAGTCAGCAATATAATTTTAATTTGCTTCTAGATTGTAACGTTTGTTTTTGTTTGGGAAAAGAAATGGACACTTATTTAAGTTGTGCAATTATAGTTCAATTTGAGTTTGATAAGCCATCTCACTTTAAAAAGGATTGATTCAAATTATAAACCTTAACGAACTAAGGGATTTATCAACGACAAAATTACCTAAATATCTTCACCCTCGAGAGGTTAAAATTAAAATGATATAGTACAAAGCCTACAAAAATGACAAACAGTACTCTTGTTATAAATCTTATAGGATTTACATCAAGACTGACACCAATACCAGAGAGAATGAGGCCTATTATTATGACACACTCAAACTTATGTAGAAAATATTTGTTTCATTACCTCGACGCACTGAAGTAATAAAATAAAAAATTACACGTGCTCAGACATACATCTATTGTTATTTTACACTCCTCGCATTGTGATAAACCCGATTCCGTTTAAGTTTCAGTGTAAGTCCCTAAAGCTCTAACACTTCCGTGGCTTTATCAGTGCTTATTTAAGCTTATATATCAGACATTGCACCATCTGACATAGTTATTATATCGGAGTAATTTTTATTTCATTTTAGTGCACAAGTACTTAATGCTTTCAATTCTAAACTCTTAATAATTTGCAACATTAAAATTACTTAAATTTGTTACCATCATTTTTGAAATCTGTTTTTAAATGTGGGTACAAATATCGCTTTAACAATGCAGAACAATTTAATGACAGCAATGCAATCTACCAGTGTAGATTAAAAATACGAGGGAAAGTTAGAAGGTTCAAAGAACAGCGTATTCAGCCAAGCGTAACACACATTTTCTTTACTTAATTAGACAACACAACATTCCACCATTTTAAACATATCAAGTTTATTTGCCACAACATATTTGTGTAATTATCAAAAGCATTCAAGGTTGGTGACCATCAAGCAATGATGGAAAATCAAAATGTTCAGTTTAGGGTAGTAATAAAGTTCTTCACAGTAGAGGGATCAAATGCCAAATAAATTCACCGGCGAATGACGAGATGTATGTGACAGTGGCCCTGCCTTCTCCACAGTGATAAAATGGTCAGCTGAATTTAAACGTGGGCGCACCTCACTGAAGGATGACCCACGGTCAGGTCGACCAGCTAATGTCATCTCCAAGAAAATTGTCACGTCTGTGGAGACCCTCATCATGGATGATCGTCGAATTAGGATTGATGACATAGCTAGGGAGTGTGACATTTCACATGGAGGTTATCCACAAGCATCTTGGGATGTCCAAAGCATCCGCAAGATGGGTCCCAAGAAACCTTAATCTGCAGAATCGCTTCCAAAGCCTCAAGTCAAGTCGGAATCTTCTTGGTATTTATAATGATAACCCGAAGAGATTCCATTTACGTTTAGTAACTGGTGATGAAACTTTTATTCGTCATTGGGACACAAAAACCAAAGAAGAGTCCATACAATGGAAGCACCCTTGCTCACCCCACCTGTATTCTGTTAAACAATTATAAACCTGCTGGAATCTCTATACTTGGGGATTTCTATGCTGATCTAATGAAGCAGCTGAAAGTTGCTATTAAATCAAAAAGGAGGGGAAAGTTGAGACGAGGTGTATTGCTTCTTCACGACAATGCTCATGTGCACAAGTCAAGGATTGGACAAGCAGCGATTCGTGAATGCAAGTTAGAACAACTGAATTATTGCCCTACAGTCCCGATTTGGCACCCAGTGATTATTTCCTATTTAGAAATTTGAAATACCATTTAGGCGGAATCAAATTTCCTGATGATGATTGACTTAATTCTGCCACAGAGGCATGGTTTCAGGACCAAACCGAAGACTTCTATTTCATAGGAATAGACAGTCTGAAAGAAAAGTGGATTGGGGTAAATGGGGACTATATTGAAAAATAATAATAAAATCTGTGGTTTATTGCGGCAATATATACCCCGTTCTATGAACTTTTCTATCTCCCCTTGTATGTAAGTCATTGGGTAAAACAAACAAACATACTTTTTATATCCATATTGCAACAACAAAAAAGCAAAGTTGGTGATTTTATCCGGCAACCCTGGTTGCCTTCACACTGATCATTGAAATCAATAGAAAATCTTGACTTGGACATAAACCACTATCTAATAGATGTGACGATGACGTTCAAAGAAATGTTACAAAAATAAAACATAAACCCTTGGTATTTACTTTTAGAATTGTTTACTATAGAAAACAGTAATATCAACAAACCCAAGGCGACATATATGAAATAATCGTTTTCAGTGAATGATATAGCCATTAGCCAACAGGTCGGTTGTGTGACAGTATCAATATTGTTGACGCCAAAACAGTTAAAGAAAGCAGAAGTTTCATTAAGAACCTGACAAATACGTTTGTAGATAGTCTAGTAAATGTAATGGCTTAGAGATTAATACGTCTTGACGTAATGGTTTTCATGTGTTTGTTCCATTAGTTTATATTTTTCTTTGCGACAGTTACGTACATCTTCCTTATCATTTAGAGGAGGTAATGCAAACGTCCTATTTAAAACTATTTAATTTTATTTTCTATTAAAAACTTAACCAAATTTGTTTTTATCTTATTTATTTATTTTATTTTTTGTATATCAGTTATCTTAGGGAAACTTATTTATGTATTTTATTTTATATTACCTCTGTTACAATGTTGGGTTACCATATTAAAACTGAGGGAAAATGAAAGGTTCAAACAGCGTGGACCTTGCAATAGATGTATACTATTATCAAAAAATGAAATATAAACAAAATTATCTTTCATATTTCCTGCATAGTGTACTATCTATATTTTACTTGGATTATGTTCAGAATTGCCTGAAGTCGAATTGGTAAAATATATTTTTATACTTCAATTATTCTAATTCAATATTTTCAAAATATTTGAAATTTCGTATATATATATAAATTCTTATATAATTTTATATCGAAAATACTGTCTAGTTCTGTGAAATTGAAACAAGTTTGGTAATAGAAATAAAAAGTGTAGCAAGTATGCAATATACTACGTTAGACAACAGAAATTGATATGTTTGCCCGGAAAATGAACCTAAACCTGAAACCTACATTTCATGCCAAAACCAAAAGCCTTCACAATCAGTCTATTTATGAAACCATTGATGAATCTTTAAAATGACACAAAGGTTACATTTTTGAAATAAGTCAACACTTTTGATATCATGTAGCCGTCTCATTTCACATTTTAATTAAAATCTTACTCTCTTTCTTTTATTTTTTATGATTAATTCTGTATTCATAATCAGGATCTTATTAAGCAACATGATTTCAAATGTGAGCATAAAAGAAATCTGGAAAGGAAATAGAGATAGATATATTTCATTTCTATATACTTTGTAAGACAAATACATCGTAAAGAATATAACAATCCTGGTATTGTTGCAATATATAATACCTCTCATGACAAGATGTCACAGACATTGACTCGAAGCTTTAATTCTTTCTCTTTCTTTCATCATTTTCACTTGTCAGCCTCAATTTATATACGAAGTATTGACAGGATGTTCGGTTAGCTATGATTTATTGAAATCATTCCGCCTAACAATATGTCTGTGATTGATGTTACAGAAACTATTTGCTACAGAAAAATTCCTAACGCCTGAAAGCATCTCGAACATTGCTTCAATTTATCTCAATTTGAAAACAAACTTTGAGTGATGAAAATAAATTGGAACTAAACAAGCGCAAACAAAGTCTTATTTAACCATAATTGAGTTATTTTATTTTCGCTACGAGAGAGAGGGAGAGAGAAAGTGGAATATACAGAAACATTTTAAGAATATTCCACGATTCTAGTGCGATTGTATTGGTTAAACATAATTGAGTTACAAAATTTTCGCCGACCAGAGAGAGAGAGAGAGAGAGAGAGAGAGAGAGAAAGAGAGAGAGAGAAAAATATTTTAGAATATTTATCTATTCTGGCACTATTCAACTTAACGTACCTATTCAATCCTTCATTAGGGCATATTGAAAATGCAAATAAATGTAATTTCTTGTTATAACCGGAATAACTGAATCCATTTTTAGAGAATAAAACCTGCATGTAACGGTAAGCGTAATTTCGTTACTCCATAAAATAATTTAATGAATTGTGAAAACGCATAAAGATTAAACACACCGATGTTTATCTTTTGCAGATGCAAGCGGTTGTAGCTAGTTAAACAGGAGGTGCTTCCTCTTCTGGAGCACTCGGTCTCACTTCCTTGATAAAAAATTACGTATGTGACCTATCTTGTCAGTTTCAAAGTTTTTACTTTGCTTCTACATTGTGATTTGGATATGAATAAGTATGTTTATTTTTATTCATTGTATTTAATTTGGTTTCCGTTATACACATCACAAATTCGGTAGAAAATCTACTAACCTGACAATCCGAATGAAAATTAACGATTTCTACTAAATGAACCATTTACAGTCAAGACGTAAACTGAAATAAAATTTCAAATCTAATTGAAATATCGCGACGGTTTTATAAAATCTAAAAAGAAATTTGTTAGTAAAATACAACGATTCGTTTAAATTTTCCATGGGAAATTACGCCCACATTTGTGAAGAAAAAGAAACGTTTGACATCCATATAATTGACACCAAAAGTTTGGCTTTATGTCAGGATTGAATATTTGTAAAGAAATTAAAATATATAAATCAAGAGTAATACACAATGCTAAAGAAGAACAGAACATGAATACTTGTTTTCAGAATTAAAATTTACACGGATATACATTACAAAATCATTTTTATTGAGCAATATATGATAGACAATATCAACTACAACCTGGAACAAGAAATAAAATAATACAGCAAGAAAAAGGGAAAGAAATATTTTTAAGGATTTCACCGTTAGTTGAAAATTCCGACTTTAAACAGGAACTACAATTAAGGACAAAAGCAGAGACAAATATCGAAACCATGTACTTTAAACCTTTCGACTTTAACATAAGATACCAGTGGTCCACTCATATAGCAAACCATTGATAAAAAACTCACACATACGCTTGTTTAAATTCTTTAAATGAACTAATAAAAAAACATATGTTCCAACAGAAACATTTTACATATTTCTATTAACCTACCAATACACTGGACTGGTCGTTAATCACGACACGCAAGAGCACTCGGTCAGGAACCAAACATTCTCACGAGGGAGAATCAATGAAAGAAAATCGATGTCCACTAAGACAGTGTAATGACCAGTGGTGAGTTGAGAATAACTATTAAATCCAATATAATACCTCTTTCCTTGTACACTAATCATATTACCGGGAGAAAACAATTAGTTTAACACTGCCTATTCTATTTTATTGGTGTGATCAGTAGAATGTTTGAATTAAGCAGCAGTTAAGAACCAAAGATCAAGCTTTCAAAGCGTGCAGCTAATTTAATAAACGCGCCATCATCAACGCAATCAAACGGAAGAAAGAAAACAAAAATGAATCAGAAGAAATATGGTAATTTAGAGGTAGACACACAAACAGGAAACAAATAATATCGATAGTAATGTTGTTATTTCGTTAATGATGAAAATGTATGGTCACAGAATGCAAAGTCGCTGTTGATCAACGTCTTAATTATAAAAAACAAATACAGATTTGGTTGTTCCTGTTGGCAAGAAGTATTTTGCTGTGTATTCAAACACAAATAAACCAGTTCAAATCACAATAACTGCATTAAAGTGAAAACTATGACAATCATCAACAAAGCTATTTTCCCAGGAATCTAAACCTGTGTATTGTTTTACATAACCAACTTCAATTTATTCCTTGGGTCTATATTTTAAATCAACATTGAAATCCGTATTATATGTATTTTGTTCCACACAAGTTTTGAACCACATTATTATGGTGTCCATTTCTTATCCCAATCAAAAACAAACATACTCATCCATGTCAGAATCACAATTCAGAAGCAAAGTAAAAACCCCAGAACTACTAAGTCAGGTTAAACATGTGAACTTAAATTACACCAAGAAAGTGAGGTCAGGCGCTTCGGAAGGGGTAGCATCTTTTGTTTAGCTAGGTTCACCCGTCACGTGTGTAATCAAAATAATGTGAAAGGAACCAAATTCAATTGATTTCTTACGTCTATATTTTAAATCAACATTGACAATCCGTATCATATGGTTTTTAGAATAAGCGTTATAGTACATGCTTCACACATGTTCTTGAACCACGACATTATTTTGCATCATATCCTTTCCATTCATAATCTATACATCATGAATTTGTTTTGATGTTTCATTTCAATTAGTTTCAAAACTTTATATAAAACTTTGGTCACGCATTTTTAACATATTTGTTTTAAATATAATTTCTGTACAGTCTGTTCTCTTCTTTTATTTAGGATTTTATTTTTGAATTTAATTTAATGATTACTCTAAAATTCAAAGAAACTCTCGTCTTTGAAACATTACCAATACTAACTCAGACGATTCATATAATAATTAATCTTTGCCGTTTTAACATACAGATAGTATTTCAGATGAACATCTTCATCGATTAACAGTAAGCAGGAAATTGACTTAAGATACTTGAAATGTGCTGAATTTGCCTCTATTCAAGTCTTTTTATGTGTTTTCAATTATTATTTCCCCTTTTAATATTACTAATTTAATTTTAATATCATGTTCTTAAAATAAAAACTCGTTCTCGAGTACATTGTGTATGTACAGTGCTTGAAAATTAAGAAACGGAGGGAATTTATTTTTCACGTATGTATTCTTGAAAGCAGACTCAATGACCTGAAGTTGCCTCCATTCAAGTCTCTTTATGAATTATGAATTATATCTTACATTTTGTATGTTCCTTTAATTAAGTTCTCAAAATAAAACCTCGTTCCCGAGTACATTGTGTATGTACATATACAGTGTTGAACAACAATCTAGAAAAGGAAGAATGTTATTTTTCATGTACATGTATGTAATACTGAAAGCAGAATTTGTTTAAGAAATCTTTATGAATTATTATTATTTTTTGTATGTTCTTTGAATCAAATCTTCAAAATAAACAGTAGTTCTCGAGTACATTTAATATGTTCATATGATATACAATTTGTGAAAAAAATCAAGATACGTAGAGATGATAGGTCTCATAAAAAACATTCATAGTTCGAATCACAATCCCAAAGCAAAATTAAACGTATGGAAATTAACATATAAGGTTAAATACGCACAAACCCATCACTGAAGTGAGATCGGGTGTTCCGAAAGAGTAAACACCTTCTATTTACCTAGCTGCATCTGCCACGTTTGTAATCAAAATTGACAGTGGAAGGAACATGGGGTTATGGGACGTCAAGTATATCCATAGCTTTCCTGGAAACAGATATACTTATGAGTAATACTGCAGTGACGGCCATCAAACTTTTGGAGGGCCCTGATAAGCCTGATGTATTACTGAATATCATTGTAGCTGAAATGGTTATAGTTCCTTTATTACTCAATCCCATGATCTTGTTTGAAAGAAATGCATGAACATTTGAAATCAAGATGAAACATGTACACATAATGAAAGAACATAAAATGATGCAAGTCGCCAAATATAAGAGCGAAACAAGAAAAAGAAAAAAGGAAACAAAAAAAACCAACAACACTGGATTTTAAATATCCCTAATTTTGTCGGACATTGAAACATATACCAAGTAGCACATTTAGAACATTATTTTAGGGGTAAATCTCTTTTTCATAATCTGAGATCCACAAACTAAAAACATTTTGAAAAAAACCAAATTCATATTATAAGCACATTATGGTTAAAGTGTCTGAACTAAATTTTTCAAAATTAGGTTAAATGTTGAAGGAAGAAAGCACATGACATGAAACAAGTCTTAAAATAGAAAACCCAAACAAAAGCAGCAGAAAAGATAAACATTCAGAAAATTTAAATTACGTGTTATCTTATTACTGTCAAAACTGGCCTTACTATAATGTATGCAAATAGGTAATAAAAAACAAACATACTAATCCATGTCAGAATTAGTGTCCAGTATAAATATAAAAGTACGACTAAGTATTAAAAAACACTATCTATGAGAACTGTGTATCTCCAAAACAGGAAGATTTAAAAGACATATGGTGTTCCGCATGAGAACGGACCTTTATGTAGAAAGCAACAAAGTAAAATAAATATAGAACCTGTTATGAAACACTTGACGTGCCTTTTGACAATTTCTGCACAGTTACTGGATTGATTTCACTTATATTGTTATTTTGCATAACCAAATGTTGGTGCTCCAATAATGTAAGAGTAGGTAAAATTCTAAGTTTTTTTGTACTTAAGGGCCATTTTTGCATATGGATGGCCATATTAGTATTGTGTTTGAACTGATACGGCAATTTACTTTTTTACTGTCAGACTGGAAAATAACCGGAGATAAAATAGACCATTCATTATGTAAACCTAGGCTTTTAATATAAAGTCACCGGAAACCAAACGCAAAAAAAACCTAATCATTTATAGATTGAATAGTCATTCATATGTGTGTAATATAATTCAGATATTGATATTAAAGAAGACAAATAATCATAAGCCAGGTTATTGTCGTACGTTCTTAAAACACGTTGCTTCTTAAGTTACGCTGTTTATCATAACTAACGCTTAAGATAAAAACCAATGACATGTAACTAATGATAGAGAGAGACAGACTAGAGAGGAGAGAGAGAGAGAGAGTGTGTGTGTGTGTGTGTGTATTGATCTAGGACTATGAAATTAATGTAGATGTATGGACATAGTTTATGTATGAGAAAGAAAAAAGGATGCTTCAACCGTTGATATGTTTCAATCAAAGATATTTCTCTTGATATGGGGTCAATTTTCTGTACACGGATCAACGGTAGAAAGTTTGACAAGAATGTCTTAATGAGAGTACGAGAAGGAAGATAAACGATTGACTACAAGAAAAAAAATATAAAATCATAATAACATTAGTACCCCGCCTCACTTTCCTGGTGGAAGTTCGCGTGTTTAACTCGATTGGACCAGCTTCGAGAAATCAGTTTCCTTTTGGATTGGTATGTTTGATTTTGATTTTAACATTTTATCGTTACATCCGTTTCAATAATTTCTTCTTCAGTTTTCGAGCTAACAATCTGATACATTGTTCATCATATTTTAGCTTTTTACAAGTTACTAGCATGTCCTTTTGAGATATCTTGAGATCTCGGGCAAACAACCTGATACATATTTTATCATATTTTAGCTTTTGACCAGTTACATGCATGTCCTATTGAGTTCTCGAGCAAACAACGTGATACATAGTTTATCATATTTTAGCTTTTGACCAGTTACAGGCATGTCCTTTTGAGTTCTCGAGCAAACAACATGATACATTGTTCATCATATTTTAGCTTTTGACCAGTAACAAGCATGTCCTTTTGAGTTCTCGAGCAAACAACATGATAGATAGTTTATCATCTTTTGCACGTAGACATAATCAGATAACTACATGTTATGTAACTGTATAACTTATAAACCATCTATCTTTATCCTCTACAATGATATACCTATTAATCTACATCATGTACGTCCTATTATAGACACATATATCATTGCAATATGGACATTTTACTTATAGCTGTATACCAGAACAAGCATTGATTCGCTCTTTACTCCTTTTTGGCTTTTGGTTGTCTGATAATTAATGATTTTTTCAATGCAAGGTGCTTCAACTGCTGTTTATTTTTTATTGATTCTTGCAATGTTGTGCAATTGTTTATCTGATTGCGATATTTCCCTGCTTTCTTCAATCCATGCAGATTTTGATTTACAGTGATATGTTACTTTTTTGTGAATTTACCTTGTTTTTCAATTATGCGTTGTATATTACAAAAATTGTTATCGCGCAAAATATATTTTGCAAAACAGTTGTCCCAATCTCAGACATTGTCTTTTTTTTATATTTTCCTTTCGGATTTGTTACCATAAACATAATATATTTGTGTCGTATTTCCGGTGAATAGGTTGTTGCCAAGCACATATTTTCCTTGTCTTTGATGATATTTACCATCTTTAAAAAAATAACAATAAATTCATCTTCAAAATTTCTTTTTTACATTTTGAACAATTCAAAATTGGTCTGGGAAATTTTTCACCAAAATCTTCATTTTTCTTCTTTTCCTAGCCATCTTATAAAATTTTTTTGCAAGAAAAAAATAATTCAAACTTAATGATAATGTTATGGAAATATTTATTTGTTTTTCCTAAGTCTCATAATTCTCGTTTGATAATAAAGGAAATAGTAATCATTTGCTACTGGTAATATAGAAATATTACTGTCAAATTTCACTTTTCATGATGAAGAATTAATGCAATAAAATCCGTATTCTGCATTAATGTCACATTTAATATAATTCTGATGAGCTTCTATTCTGAGCTTTTGTTTTTGTTTAACCGATATTTGTTTTCTTGATACGACGAATGAGAATTTTGTTCTCTGCCGTTCTGATATTTGATTTAATCTTTTTTATACTTACACACATTTTAATTAATAAATCGTATATATTAACCAGGTAGCTAGTTAAACAAGAGGTGCTTACCCTTCCAGAGCACCCGGCCTCTTTTCCATGGTTTAAGTTTACGTGTTTAACCCAACGTGTCAGTTATATCATACCGGTTTCTATGGAGATAGGATATTATGCGTAAAATTATGTTTATTTCTTTCATTTATTTTAATCTATTTAATAATTTAAATCCGGTTGACACTAGGTCAGTAAGCATATCTTCAAATCTGGCTTATACAGTGTTTTTTAATTTCATTCATACAGTTATTTTTTTAAAAAAAGCCATAAAGCTATGTTTTTATTTAGATAGCCGTCGTACACCTAATGTATATCTTGTAAATCCCATAGCACCAACAAAATGCGCATATCCAATACCAGCTATTAATGGTATTCTTAACATACCCAAAAACATTAAATTAAGAACGTAAAAAATGATTGATTAAATGTTTTGTAAATTACAATCTAGATGAGATCGTCTCCATTTTAGCAAAGCGTTTGGATTTAGACAACACTTTTTATATCTGGTGTCGAAAGTCTTAAGTAAATAAGTTAAACGATATTCTTGAATAAAACCAAACTTTAGCAACACAAGGATGTTTTAAATGCAGTATATGGTACAATCATTATCATTGTTAGCGAAACGTATGCATTTAGAAATCAGTCATTATACATGGTTTCGAAAGTTTAAATTAAATTAGTAAAGAGTATTCTTGATTATAGCCAAACTTTAGCAACTCAATAAAGAATTTTTTCAATGCATGGACAATTACAACCATTATCACATCAGCATTTCGAAATTAGTTATCATACATGGAATCGAATGTCTTAATTAAATTAGTTTTGCTGAGCAAACAAATTAATGAATTAAAAACAGAAAAATCAATTTTGTGATACAAATGTCCCAATTATGTGATGTTGTCATGTTTAACAACAAAAAAAAAAAAAAAAAAACAGAAAGAAAACACTTTCCAATGTTGAACATATAAATATTGTACTACTTAATTCTTGTTAACACGCTTTAGAACCATACTCACATTATCCAATAATGTTTTCTCTCAACGATTCTAATATTTGTTTATGATTTTGAAGCTTTAATATCAGTTTTGTCATCAGGTTTGATCATTAAACGAGTTGTATGAATTTTATCAATGTATTTTAATGTAATTAATTGATGTTGTTAAAAGGAACCGAGTCGTGTTAAGCCTTCATTACCATTTGTTTAGGACTATTTACAACACTTATCTATGTTTTATCAATGCTCCTCAGTCTTCTGTGTGAAATGTAATTCCATAGATTTTAATCAATAAAATTTTTATTACTACAGGGCATTATTTTAATGAAATACGTCGATTTAGCATTTTTGCTGAAACTTTGCAAACATTATTATCCAAATTGGAAATGACGCGGATAAAAACTTCGAAATCCGGACATTTATAGCTTTAATCAGAATTGTCAGTTGTATTGTATTATCATATCTGTCATGATAGGGAAATTTATATCAACACATCATGAATTTCTCTTTATTATCATAGAACATTAACAAATATTGATCGCTATTTGTGCAGTCAATTCTAACCATTTTGATACTGTTGTAATATCGCTTATATTCATGGATTTGCTTTTTAGTGTCGTAATTACAAACAAACATATTAATCCATGTCCAAATCACAATTCCTAAACAAAGTAAAAACTTTGAAACTGCTAATTACGAGAAACAAGTGAACTTCCACTAGGGAAGATAGGTCTGGTGCTCCGGAAGAGTAGGTACCTCTGGTTTAGCTAGCTACTTCTGACATACGTGAAATCGAGATTGAGAATAACAAGCACAATGAACTATGGAATGTCAAATGTACCCAGGGGAATTGTGTATACAGAGACATCACATTTATGAAGAAAGTTGTGATGACAGCCAATATTTTTATTTATATTTGTCTTGTCCATTGCTTCGATGGTCGTCAGTCAGCATTCAAAACTTGTTTTTTTCATTATGCAATTTTTTCCTTTGCTTCCATATTTTATTATCAGGCGAAATTCGACATCTTCGTGTTTCATTTGCGTTTCCTTGTAAAATAGCGGTGTTTATTATCATTCTTGATTGCGCTCTCAAAATTGATTTACTTATCTGAATTATGGTCACCTAATTAGCATTAATAGATAAATAAATAAATGAATAAATAAATAAAAATATTTAAATATATAATATCCAAACGATTTTATTTAACATGATTGCTACATGAATTTATTGATTTATTTTGATAAAGAAAACAAATTTTTTGATGAATAATTTTAAATACCGAGAAGTATAGGTATCATGATCTGTACTTTAATTTATAAACGTAAAGGACATGTATAAATACTATATCCTTGTTCCATGTTAGCCTGCATGGCAGCAATGCTAAAATAGAACTGTCTCGAGAGCCAAATATTCCCCGCACCCTACGTTTAATGTTATTCTGCGACCTAGACCTTTCCTGTATGACCTTGGTTCAATGGCATGCCTCGCTTTTGGACTATGAAGATTATTCATTTCAAGTTTTATGACAGTCGACCAAAGCAATTATATAAGATATGGCCCGGAAACGATTTTACATCGACAGACAGACAGACAGACATGGTTATTCCTACATAACCCCCCAAAATAGTTTGTAAGGGTAAAATTAACCCTATGTTGCGTTATAAACAAAACGTATATTTGTCATTAAAAAGCGTGCAACAACAAGGCTTTAGATGTAATTTGTTCATTAATTGCTTAACGTGAAGTTAATCAGTGTATTCTAATTACTCGATCCTGTAAAAAGGAAGACTTTCGTATTTAGTTTCAATTTAGATTTATTTAGCATTATTTAGATCGCTTATCGGTGTTTATCAACAATAAACAACCTTCTTAATCAAATGTAATTCTATAAATTACAATCAATAACAGTTTTATTACTCCGAGGGATAACTTTAATGAAATAGTTCGATCTCGCATTTTACTCTAACTACCAATACACAGTACAGATCTGTCGAAAGTTTAATAATGATCTTATGAAAAGAAGTCAAACCTGGTTTGTCGAGTGTTAGAGACACGGATAGTTAGTGACCAAAAAAATTATCGCGCTTTAGATAGCAGCTGCCAAAAAATATATAGAGAGACGAGCTGCCGTTCCAGCACTAAGATCGATTTCCCTCTTTATTGTAATTAGTACTACCGATGTACAGAACAGATCTGTCGGTAGTTTAACAGTGATCTAACCAAAATAATCACATTCGGGTCGCCGAGTGGTAGAGATACGGATACTTAGTGACAGAAAAACTGTCTAGATAAAGGTACCAGCTTTTAAAAATACAGTTAACAAAGATCAGAGATGAGATGCCGATTCATCATCAAGTTCGATTCCCCACCGATGCACAGAACAGGCCTGCCGAAGGTTTAACAATGATCTAACCAAAAGAATCACATTCAGGTCGCCGAATGGTAGAGATACGAATAGATCGTGACCAAAACTCACTGATCTAAAATAAAGTCGAATCTTATTTGTTCGAGTTATAGAGATACAAATAGTTTGTGACTAAAAGAACTGTCTAGATGTATGCGAAATAAATAGACAACAACTGTCAAAAATCTCTCCGAAATATATTATAAACGTTTTTATTTTCGCGGTGTACTAATTTTCGCTCATTGCGCGGCCGTTTATTTTGCGCGAAAATCAATACAAAGCAAAATATATTTTACTTGTTAAATAGCATATTTCAAAAGCGCAAAAATTTAACTATGCGGATATGTTTAAATATCTTTTACCGCAAAAATAGATACACGCGAAATTACATACATTTACAGTAGTTATCGGGGATCGGAAATGAGCTACTGTTTCGGCATCACATCGTAAGCGCGGCAGGCCTGTACTTTTCTAATATCAAAATTGGAAATGACGCGGGTCACAACCCCGGAATTCGTGGTATTGAAAGTTGTAAACAACATCAATCATAATTATTTTATTCTTTGTGGCTGTAGGAATATTTGTAGTTTTATTAAATTATTTTGATTTATTGCCAGTATTGTCTGTCATGATCTGTCAGGAAAGTTTTTGACATTCTTGAATCTGCCTAAATGCCTGTTATTGTTCGTCAGCTCTACTGTTATTTGCTATTTCAGTATTTTCTGTGTTTGTACATACTTTAAGCTTGTTGTGTTGTATTTGTAGTTTATTAAGTTATTTTGATTTATTGCCATTTTGTCTGTCATGAAAGGGTTTAAGATTCTTGATTGTGCCTAAATTTCCGGTATTGTTTGACTTCTGTACTGTTATTTCCGATTTCAGTATTTCTGCGTTTGTGTGTGTACTTTTAGTTTTTGTTTGTTACGTTGTACATACCGACATTTTGAATTATTTTCATAACTTCAATAACTATATAAGAAAAGTAATATAGTTCCTTTTAATTGTACCGTCAATTGTCAAATGTCAAAATTTTAGTGAATGCCGTTACCGATTGATATTCATTATTATGCATGAGTTTTTTTGTTCATATTTAGGAGTATTCTACAGTTTTATTGAATAATTCTTAGTCATTGTTAGTTTATCTTATGATAGATTGCTAAGCATTCTTAAATTTGCCATAATTATTGTTATTGTTTGCCGTTTGTGCTGTTATTTACGATTTTAATATTCCCGTGAATTTGTTTGTGCTTTGTGTTTAGTTCTTGTATGCCATGTACTCAATATCGATTGCATATTTTTATTAAAATTACCTTCATTATTCCATAGGAAATATTTTATTGTAATATGATTTGGTTGTACCATTACATGTATAGTCAAATTCAAACATTCTGGTCAGATTTGGTATAAATAGTTTGAACATGTACCGAGCACGTGGCTTTGGATGTTTTATTTATTTTATTATTATCATTTATTTATTTATCTTATACATGTATAGCAGTGAAAATAAAGCACTCGATGTCATGGAACGAAACCCATTAAGAATTAAGAGACTTAAGACAGGACGAGTTACGCCCCCTTTCATGTTTCAATCTAATGTATTTTCTACAGCATGTACACTTTGGACATGAATTGATACGTTTGTTTTTTATTCTTGCTTAAGTTGGTGGTTGCCAAATACATTTTTGTTTCAAATTCATTCCTTTTATTTATGAAAATAAAGTCTACAGTAGAAATAAAATCCCAGTCAAGAATATTTTACTTATATCAAGACGTCGCCAGCTATAGGCAAATGTTCATAATTTTTGCCTGTTTCGTTACGCTGATTTCATTATACAGCAGGATTCTTTATCATGTCAACGCCTCCCTTGACACGGGAACTCGTTTAAATTCCTTTCCGAAAGAACCATGACTTTATTTTTTGTAATGCCGAGTGCTTGGCGAAAGATCAGTCACTACTCACTTTCAAGTCTTCGGTCAGAACCGATCGGGTTTCGAACCTACGACCTCCCACTTGCATAGCGAGTTCAAATATTTGAATAGTTTGTTTATAGCATTTTATACATGTACATTTCTGCTAAGTAATATAATGCAAACTATATATATTCTACATACAATACACACTTGTCGAAAGTTTAACACTAAGTTAACTCATTCGTGCAGCACATCTCGGCCCCTCATTAAGTATTTCTACACTGCTTTTTCGGCAGATTTTACATGTTTAGTCACTTGATAGCCATATCTTTACCGTCGACTCCTTTTTTGTTGCTTAGTGTTAAAATTTCGACAGGTTTGTACACGTGCATAAACTCACGTTTAGTTGTTCCTATCATTTACTTGTACATGTATAGTATCGTGTTCTTAATTACATAAGCATGCTTTCAAACTAAAAATCTTCCATACAGGAGCGACAAGTTTGGATGTGTATTGTAGGAAGCGAGGCAACTCTTGTTTTAATAGAAAATAACCTGATGATGAAAATAAAAATGTCTCGACAATATCGAACCTGTAAAATGCGTAAGAAAAATTGTACATGCACTAATCAATTACCAAAAACAATTATTAAAACGATTAACGGTTATTATCAATAATCCTAGTTTATGACTCCTGTACCATATCAGTTGCTTTAGGAGCTTTTAAACTTTGTCATTTATTTTCTCCAAGTAACTTGATGATTATTTGTTTGATATTGTGCAGACTGATTGAATTGGTTACACGTCCTAGTCAAGATTATTTTACTTATATCGAGACGCCATTAGATATAGGTGAAACGGCAGAAAAAGCCTAGGTTGAAGAGCACATAGGGCAATGTGCAGGGATGTTTCTTTTGCGTTTAACGCCTTACGTGACACATGGCGTCGGTTTTTAAGGTCTCTTTCGAAGGAACCGAATACTTTCATTTCGAAATGTTGTGTGTTCGGCGAAAAAAAGCAGTCACTACTTTATTACGAATCTTGGTGAGACCAAGCCTTGGTTCGAACACGACCTCCCACATACGTAAGGTATAGTACAGAGGGTAGATGCATCTTGGCTTTCGTTGTAACCAATACAACTGCTTATACTGTGAACCAAAATATGACCTCAATTGGTAGAAGGTTATCGTGAACCGTATAAAAACTGCAAGCAACACTGAAATGTTAAAGCAGCAGAAAGCAAGCTAGTACTTGTTGTTCAGACGCAGTTGAAGCTGATAAAATAATGTTTGAAATCAATTCAATGAAATAAGTAACAACATTAACAACAACGACAATAATAATAATAATAATAATAATAATAATGATGCATGTGTTTATAATCAGTAATAACACGGTGTGACTACGACACACATCTGGCAAAATGTCATATAGTCTCCAGATTATTTATGGTATAAATTTTTCTCAATTATTAATAAAACAGAGATAGTTATAGATAAATAGATAAATTCTGAATATGTTAAATAATGTTTGAAATATGAAGTGTCATTTAAAAAAATTAAAATCGAAGTGTGATTAATATAAGAACAATGCTCCTGCTTCAGGATCCTCATGAATTTTTGTATGTATATACGAAAAAAATATTGTTAAAGCAATATACATACTGTACGAACAATATGTCTGAAAACGTCGTACAAATCCAAACATAAATCAGGAAAATAGTTTTGTATAATGCATTTTATTCCGTTAAATAAGCTCGCTCTCTCGCTCTCTCTCTCTCTCTCTCTCTCTCTCTCTCTCTGAGCTGTAACTAGTTATACAGATGGTGGTGAAATCAGTTTGATAACTCCCCATTATTAAGTCTATTAAGCACATTTATTATTTACTCGGATGTCATTATTTGTCTTACAGAGCTGTGATTAAAGTAATTGTCTGTGTTATTCATTAAAACTGTCTGTTATATCATATCGTAATAACAGCAGGGAACACCAAAGTTCGTGTCAAAATAGAAAACATCAGCCAGTACATGAGGTCGTTCCGTAGAGAATTGGTATTTATATCCATACCCACAGTCATTTAAATATATTCATTGTCGGATGCTTCCTGTAAAACCGGTGTGTTAAAATTGTTTATATACGGAAGCACCTTGCAGCATCTATCCATCATTCCAAGATTTGTTTTATCCCACGGCGATTGGAGAACCATAGGTTTCTAGGGTCATTTCGTGTAATCTATTTTGGACTTCTATACTTGAGAAAACTGCATTATATCCTGTTAGACATGGGAATCTGGAAGAATGCATGAACTGTTCGACTTTAAAAATCCCTGTAGCATCATAGATCTGATGTAATTTCGTGTGCCACAATCTACTGGAAAATAATTGAAAATTGTGAATCAATGAGAGAGAGAGAGAGAGAGAGAGAGAGAGCATTTTGGCGACTACTACATTTTAATTTAGATCTCCGTTTTCATTTTCTAATATATATATCTAAAACTTGTAGAAACACTTCCACATATTTACAAAATTATATCTATGATTAAATGGATTTCATTTCCCAATAGCTAACTTGGAACATTATGCAGCCATGCTGCTGGTCATCGTCTTTTCACGGTAGACTTTATAGGGAACAATATTAAATCTTTTTGAAATCGATAGTAAATGTAAGGAAGTTTTTATAAAGCTCATTGTTTCAGTTTAAACTCGTTTACTTTCAAGATAAGATTTTTCCCTCACGATGACAATTTGATTTTTATAGAGACCATTCTTTTATATAAGATAATTGTGATATCAAAATGTTGTTTATTTCAAATCTAATTAACCGAGAAAACTGCTAACACAGTGCTGTGCGTTTGTCACTTATTAAAATAAACTCTCAAAGGAATCAGATCGTATTTGTATCTGGTAAAATTTACAAAAATGTCCAGACAGTTATTGTTCAATACCATAAAACGTGTATGATTATTAAATCTTAGAAACAGCAATAACATAAACTGTAGCGTATTAATTTATTTTGTCGGGAAATAGATCTCATTATGCAATTGGAAAAACATATAGTGCGCTATAACCTCTGTTAATGGCTTAATTTTAATTTTAATCGTAAAACGAAAGAAAAAGTCAATTTAATTTATATGTTTGCTTTATAAACCTAATTTGGTTTATTATCACTGCAGTAGCTCAGTTGAAAGAGTGCTCGCTCCGTGAGTGGGAGACCGTTGGTTCGAACCCCGACCAGTTCTGACCCAAGACTCTAAAGTGGGTAGTGACTTTTCTTTTGCCAAGCACTTGGTATTACGGAATGAAATTCTATTCTTGATTCTCATTCATAATACTGAATGAAAACACTTGAATAGAATTAAATTTATTTAGTTAAGAAACAACACGAAAAGCCTTTGGTAAAAAGACCCACCTTACAGCAGATAATGATGCACTGTGCATTTAAACAAACAAACAAACAAACAAGCCACAAAGCTGCACGTGCATATGCATTTATACCGCTACATGTATATATGGCTAATATACATTTTATTATAAATGCAGTTGATTTTAACTGTCAATATTTACCTGAATATCAACCTCAGGATTTAAAATAGGTGTTTGTGTCCAAATAATTCAAATCATTATAAAGTAACAAGTGCGATAAAAAGGTGTTAGCGTTTTAAAATGTAAATATTTTCCAGATTAATTCAATAAATTGTTTGGAGATGTTAAATGCAGCGTAAACTCGTTATTACGATTGATTACTCGCCAAATACCGTGTATAATAGATACTTCAACTGGAGAATGTCAATACAACATGCTTGGCTTTGACGGCTGATGATAACCTTATAACCGGGATATAGCTATAGTGTTATACTGCGTCAAGTTTGACCTGGCCGTTTGACCTTTCATTTGACTATTCCGACAGATATATGCTTAGTGTAATTTAGGAGCTATATAAAGTTAATATATAAGGATAGATTATAGTAAAACTGGGTATAGATGTTTATGGAAGTAAAGCATGTTATCTTACCTATATCACGCAGTCTGTAAGCCCAATCTAGCATTCAAATTAAAGGTCAAACGGCCAGGTCAAAATTGACGCTCTATATTACTTAATCGGTAATCTTCGGGTTATATGAGAGAGATCATGACTGTTGTATAATGTTAGTTATGCAATAATTGATTGATTCCTTCCACAAGTTGGTTAATTCTCTATTATAGAGGGCATTCAATACGGACAAGAAGTGTATTCGAGCTGAAACTTCCACCCGCCCTGCAACGATGGACCAATCCAAGATGGATACCTACTTCTTATGTAGGAGCCTTGCCCTATCTTACCAACATGCAAATCCCAATGTCTCTAACGCCTGCGAATCCCAACCTGATGTAGGAGCCTTGCCCTATCTTACCAACATGCAAATCCCAATGTCTCTAACGCCTCCGAATCCCATCCTGATGTAGGAGCCTTGCCCTATCTTACCAACATGCACATCCCAATGTCTCTAACGCCTCCGAATCCCAACCTGAACAGATTTGTTAGTTTTCTCGCGATGGTTTTTTACTGGTTGCTACGTTTTGTTCCACAATTCGAGAACTGACCGCCTAAACAAAAGTGAAACAATCTTGATGGAGCGTCGAACCAATAATTGCTAATTTACCGGGTGCTGAGAAAGGTTTTAAGAAATTGTATAACAAGGTAATATATATTATCAATAATAAACATTTTCAATTGCGCTTACAACGACGTATTATAAAGGCATCACCATTTTACGTATCATCACTCTTTTTTTCAAATTTCGGCATATTGTCAAAAAAAAAAAAAAACGGAATTGATTTCCACACGAGGACCATCGTTTGAGCTTATTGGCAATCTAGGACATATCAAAGCGTTAAATATGTCGTAAACAATTTGGTGTTCGTCAAAACATGGTTTTTGAAAATGCTTGATCAAACAGACAACAACTGTGATAAAACCGATTGAATTTTAGCTGTTCTGGACATCAATTTCTCCGTGTAATGATACACAGTTTAGAGCACGTGACTATACAACTATTGCAAGTATCGCCGCATTGTTAGTTGTATTTGAATTTCAAGTAATATTGGATAATAAACTGCGGTAAAAAAGTACAAAAAGCCAGCATCTCTCCTATACATATTTTGTTTGTTTTGCTTCTGACATTAAGAATCCATCTAAATTCAAAATGAATGTCATAACTCCGTCTAGGACAATATCTTGATGTGTATTCAAAGACCTTTAATAACTGGTTGTTTATGATTACTTCTGTCTCAGCGGGAAGATAAACATCACGAACGGCGTGTCAACAAACTGTCTGAACCAGATGAGGTTTTTACAAGTCCAAGTGTTTTATAACAATACACATATCATCTGGTGACAACAGTGTCTGTTGTCCATATCGCCACAAACAATGAAGAATTTCAGAATAATAATATTTGGAAGTCAATACCACATGTGGTTCATATACTTAGTTTGTTCATGTCTTTATTGCATAGGTTTTAACTCATTTTGAAACAAGATTGATGGAAACCAGGATTCATGCCTGATTATAATCCATCTTTCTTGGAGACGTATAAAACAGATATATTCTAGAATCATAATATTAGAAGTCAATATCACATGTGGTCCAAAACCTTTACATGTCTTTATTGTACAAGTTTGTACCCAGTTTGCAATACGTTGGATTAAATTATGGTTCATGTTTGGTGTTCTTGCTTGAATACGTAGAACAGAAACGATATAAAGAATTGTATATATGTATGAAAGATGTATGGGGTGGTGATTTATTACAATAAAAAAAATCGACAGCGACATTTCATAGCTTGTTTTTTGTTAACCGTGTCTTTTTCATGAGGTCTTCCGGAGCACCGAGCCTTACTTCTCTAGATCTGGTGGTAGTTTATCTGTCTGTTGCATCGTATTTACTTTGCTTTTGGATTGATATTTGGACATGAGCTAGTACGTTTAATTTTATTCTATCTTATAAAGCGCTAAGTCTTATTTTCATACCATATACATGTACTACAAACACATGTAACGCATTCTAATTTTGATGAAGAAGATATATAGCTTCGATAGCAAAACAAGTTGTTTACCGTTTCCACCTTGCTTGGAGAACCACCATTACAGCTAAAAGTCTACCCTTACCAACTCCAGCATTTGTGGTGACGTTCATCTAGTGGGTTTAATATTGCATTTGGATAATAATAATGATATAGTACATCGTCTCCAGTTTGATGTAATCGGGCGCTTTAATATCGTCAATACACTTTGGTGTTATAACGGTTGAAAAATTCCAATCTTAAAATTATGTAATCTTCAAAATTATCAACGTGTATTTTATTACATTATATTGATGATATAAATATTAGTTTTCAAAAGATATTATAATTGGATAAAATTTTCTTTAAAGGAACAAATGGTAGGATTGGTCATTTGAAATAAATTTGATTATTGTTTAAATGTTAAAATTAAAGCAAAATATGGGACTTTAATACAAAGTTACACATTGAAGATTTCATGTCAATACAACTTCAATCATTGGGAAATCAATACACCAAATACATGTATAAAGTTGATAACAAACACTTCACATAGCATCACCATATATCCTGATCATTGCCGTACGCTACCGATGTTACATAGCGTGCAACAGCTCTATAAATGATCGTGTTAATAGTTCGTTTTTCTGAGTCAAGTATTTAACGGGGTAGTAAAATCAGTGTTAATCGCTTCCAAAACGTAGTGGAATAATGGAAACAGCAGATTACGAATCCCCATTTCATAGATGAAAATAAAATAATGGACTGTTTCATTGGATAAACATTGTAATTGGAAAATACTCTCACTGGTATCTGTAAAGCAGAGAGAGAGAGAGAGAGAGGGAGAGAGAGGGGGGAGGGATATGGTCAAAGAACGTCATTTTCAATTCTATTCCTCTTACATTGTCTACATTTTCCTGTTTAAACATTAAAAGAGAGATATTGACAGTGTGGATATATATATATATATATATATATATATATATATATATATATAGAGAGAGAGAGAGAGAGAGAGAGAGAGAGAGAGAGAGAGATCTGCTCTGAGACGTTATTTCAATTTAGTAGGATAAGATATGTATGGACATGAATGTCCTTTTTCCGTTGCTTTGTCCACATTTATTCCGTTAATACAGAGAGAGAGAGAGAGAGAGAGAGAGAAGAGAGAGAGAGAGAGATCTGCTCTGCCGAGACGTTATTTCAATTTAGTAGGATAAGATATGTATGGACATGAATATCCTTTTTCCGTTGCATTGTCCACATTTATTCCGTTTATACAGAGAGAGAGAGAGAGAGAGAGAGAGAGAGAGAGAAGAGAGAGAGAATTAAATTATTTATTTATTTATTTATTTATTTATTTTTCACTTATTATTCATCATTTATTCTCTTTAAACGGAATAAAACTGACTATCTTTTTACAAAAATTCCTACCGTTATATATATATAGTAAATAATCCCCACTGCTATATAACGTATTTGTGAATTTTGATGAAGCCATCAGCATTTAAGTCACGGTGGTAATTTTGAGTAGTAAACAGATCACAAAATGGTCACACGCGGGGTATTACTTATACCGTTATAATGATTCAAACTCGTGGAATAAATTGAAAATATATATAAAGCTTACGATGAACACTCAAGGTTGTAAATAAATACAGTCGAATAAAGAGGCACTGTATGAAAAAGTATATGCTTAAAGAAGCGACGGGGCTTATAATCAAAAGTTGATATAATGTTGGGCCGAGAAAAATACCTTCCCAGCATATTATGGCATGTCATGGGGACTCTCTGTTAACTGTTGTATATAAAATTACATGATTCATTTAAAATGGAAAATATTCTTGACTTTCATTTAAAATGGTTGATGCTTTTCGCATGCATTATAAAGTTTTGATGCTTCTTAAGAGATAACATTGGGATTGAAACGTTAGAATAATATTTATATGTGATAAAAACTATACCAACAAGTCGTTAGGAAATAAACATTATGAATGGGTTTAGTGCCTACCTTTTGATTGTTATTATTTCACAGAAAAAGAATAGATTGACGAATAAAAGCTAAAAATAGCATCCAAGTGATATGACTTTAGAGTTTAAACCTTTGATAGAGAATATCAATCTGACTTGAAAAAAGAGACATACACTGTATCTTGAGGCAACGATTTGTCTCTGGACCACAATGACTTTCAACACCAAGATTATAATCCCATGTTTGTAGTCTCTAGCGCAACACGATCAAGAATATTCTCCGTACAATTAGTCGATGAGACAAAACTTTGAGGAAGCCGAAATGTCTGAAGAAAACCACAAATTGGCAAGCCAACAAATGAACTTTCTTACACTAGGATTTGGTCGAACGGTATTCTGAAATATACTTGTATAATTAGCGACAAGAGACGCTTGAACCCAAGCGATTTACTCAGAGAAATTCAAACCATAATAATGAAATCTTTAAAACAGTTCAAAAGTTGTTTTTTTTTAAACTATCTACGCGATTTTCAAATTAGAACAATATTTTATCAACTAATTATTTGTGTAGACCAGAACCAGCATGCATATCTTACATGTAACTTGTTATTGATTGATGTGCATAAACTATTGCTTATATTCAACAGTTTGCATGTAACGATTATAACTGGCTTCCCCATAATATGTTCCTAAACGTATGTCTTGGCCATTCAGATTTAATTTGCCCTTCAGAGTTGCTATGGAAACGTGTTAATATAAGCCTTTTTCGGCTTGTTCCTGGATCAAGTTCTATGTTTGTTTGATGAATAATATATAATTGTATATTGCTTTGTTTTAGAATAAAATATAGTTTAAACTAAGCGCGGTTTAGAAACTTTTTGCTTTATGTCTTTGTGGTTTTTATTGGACCTCAATATGAGCTATCACGTTGCAGTTTTATGCGTTTCATTTTTCATGTTTAAATCACGTTTTAATTTGATACAACTCCTAAAAAAGTCGTTACGATTGATCTTCAGCAATTATATTTTATACATCAGTAATTGTCAATGGTAGTAATCGGCCATGGAAAATACTTCAAAGAAGATGATATTAATCTAATAATTTGATAAAGCTCAAACAACATAAAATCGAACATATGCAGTAAAGTACAGACCTGACGAAAGTTTAACACTGAGGCAACGAATAAGTTCGTTAAAATAAATGTCAACTATATAAACAGTATTTGACTTTGTAGTTTAAAATATACGAAATACTCTCGGACAATTAAAAAAGAGGTTTTGTTCAATACAAGCAGACAATACGCACTTTAATCCTCTAGCAATTTTTTCATATAAAGGAATTCATTATCAAATATAGCTACAAAAACCTACACGCTGAACAAAAGTTATTTTTTTAGAATTGCCTTTAAGCCGTATTTAAGTGACAATTAATGCTTAAAGAGGGCTTATGTTTTGACTGCCAAGAACTATGCTTAAAAAGGGTTTAATGATAGATTAAAGATAGCAGTAGCTATAAGTTACCATTAAACCATCTTTTAGCTCCCTTAAGCCAATCTTTAAGCTTCTTTACGCATGGCTTATAGGGGGCTTAAAGATCGCATTTCATCTTGTGAGAATCAGAAGCTTGTCTCGTTACACATATCTCCTTGGTATTCAAACATCTGATATCTATCTTTCGGTGGCTTTTCGGTCACTAGCTATCCACATCTCAGCCACCCGACAGTCGTGTTACACATATCTCCTTGGTATTCAAACATCTGATATCTATCTTTCGGTGGCTTTTCGGTCACTAGCTATCCACATCTCAGCCACTCGGCAGTCGTGTTACAACGCATTAGTTAACAAAAACATACACTTTAACAACTAGGACAAGAAAAAACTGTACCACCATATTGAAGGGAGATGTTGTTCTGTTAAAATTTTGATGTTTGTTGAGATAACAACTATTTGACATACCAACACCTCCCACCGATATTGTGGTGCCGTTAATTCTCTTCTTGATCGAAGTTTAAATTTTGCTTCCAAACGCCTTATTTTACCAAATACTTTGTAACACAACAGAGCTTCGACTCTTTTTCGTTAGGGACCGCTGCGGTAGCTCAGTTACTAGAGTGCTCTTTCCGTAAGTGGGAGGTCGTGGGTTCGAGCCCCGGCCGGGTCTGACACAAGACTTGAAAATAGGCAGTGACTGTTATTTCGACAAACACTCGGCATTACAAAATGAAACTCACGGTTCTTTCGGTTGGGAACTTAAAATAAACGAGGTCCCTTGTCATGGTGGGTTTGGCACGCTAAAGAACCCTGATGCATAATGTCATCAGCGCAACGCACAGGCAAGATATTTCTGCACCTTCGCCTATGGTTGGCGACATCTCGATATAATTGAACTATTCTTGATTGGGACGTTAAAAGCCATTACTCGACTCAACTCTTTTTCGTCAGGCCAGTGTTAAACTTTCGACAGGCCTGGACTGTAACTGTTTTATTACATCAATAAACAGATTTTTATGATATTTAGATGCATAAATAAATATATGACATTATCAGATGTAACTGAAGGATGTTGTGCTTGTTTTTCACTCGTATGTTTCATCTTTTACAACTCGAGGTCCATTGAACTTCAATAATGTTAAATTAGGTTTTACTCATTTTTGCAACATTATATATAATATTATATTAACAAAGATGTAATATTGCTGATATTACTGAAGGGTGTTGTGGTTGTTTTTCATTCGTATGTTTCATCTTTTACGACTCAAGGTCCATTGAACTTCAATAATGTTAAATTAGGTTTTACTGATTTTTGCGACATTATTGACGTTTGAAATTTTTGATATTTAAATTGTTTTGGAATTCGATTACATAAAACAGCTTGGTTTTTCAACAATACATGTATTACATTTGATTGAATATTCTTTAGATTACAGACAAACTATAGCTAGACAACAGGCGAGTAATGCTAGTTTTCATATTGAATTCATTACAAGTAATCGACGGTTGTCCATTAGTTTATAAACTTGAGAAACTAGTTAATACAGTACAGACCTGTTGAAAGTTTAACACTGAAATAACGGAAATGGTTCGAATTTCAGCTGTCAAGTTGCTAAGTTATTGATAGCTTGTGGTCGAAATGCTGCTGAGAGATAGTAACAGTTGAATGCTGTGATATAGCTAGCGAGGAGCCGATATAGCTAGCAAGGAGCCGATATAGCTAGCGAGGAGCCGATATAGCCAGCAAGGAGCCGATATAGCTAGCGAGGAGCCGATATAGCTAGCGAGGAGCCGATATAGCTAGCGAGGAGCCGATATAGCTAGCGAGGAGCCGATATAGCTAGCGAGGAGCCGATATAGCTAGCAAGGAGCCGATATAGCTAGCGAGGAGCCGATATAGCTAGCGAGGAGCCAATATAGCCAGCAAGGAGCCGATATAGCTAGCGAGGAGCCGATATAGCTAGCGAGGAGCCGATATAGCCAACAAGGAGCCGATATAGCTAGCGAGGAGCCGATATAGCTAGCGAGGAGCCGATATAGCCAACAAGGAGCTGATATAGCTAGCGAGGAGGCGATATAGCCAGCAAGGAGCCGATATAGCCAACAAGGAGCCGATATAGCTAGCGAGGAGCCGATATAGCCAGCAAGGAGCCGATATAGCTAGCGAGGAGCCGATATAGCTAGCGAGGAGCCGATATAGCCAGCAAGGAGCCGATATAGCTAGCGAGGAGTTGATATGGGCTGTCGATACGGCACTTATTCGCTAGTTAAGTGTTAAACTTTTGACAGGTCTGTACTGCAGGCTTTTATTCAGTATCATTTACATGTTATTGTTTTTTGCCCGCCTTAATCCATTACAAAAATTGAACGTTGACAATTTCTATAGAACCACACAATGTAAACCCCGTGGACTGAGGAACAGTTCCCGACTCGCGAAAATAAATGCAATAATAGTATTCTATCGTCGTTGTTTCTATAATTTTTTACGACGATTTCAAATACAAATGTCAATTTTTTTAATTGTCTGTATGTTATTTTTATACATTGAAAAAAATCATTATTCGGTCGAACTATAAGTACATTGCAAAGTGGGTGGTGAAAATATTTTAATATATTTTCTGAACGAGCGATAACAATTGCAAAAATAAAAAAATGAAAGAAACTTTCATTGTAAATGTAAATAGAGCAATTTAAATGATCTTCAAGAACACACTAAAACTACGAGTTGATTTTTTTTTTTACAAAAAAATTGTTTTAACCAGGTTAACTTTTACGATTTTTCTCCGTGTTAAGCATACATTATGTCGTTAACTGTTGACCCTAATTCAATCCTTTACGATATTCCTGGTGTGTAACTGGTAAAAAAATTGATATACTTCAGCCATAAGCTTGCCTTTATTGGTTGTAACTAATGTTGAAAAATGTTATACATGTAGCTGGTTATATTCTAGTGTACTGTTAACAATCGCCAAAACTGGTAAAACGTATATTTCCGCGTTTGTAAGAACTCAGATGAAAATCACAAACCGGTTACTCGAACTTCTTTCCGATCGAGTACTCGAGTACTCGTTAAACAAAATTATCTCTGCAGTGATTAAAATAATTAAGATTTATTATTTACAAAACGAACTAACTTCATATATATATATATAAATTGATTGCCAATGAACATTTAGGATACGTAACTTCGTTTAACTATTTGACACTTACGAAAAACAGTACAGAGTATTCAATTGGTAAAATGGGAACCGGTTAGCGATTTTCCGATCAAGTACCAAAGTACTCGTTGACAACCCTAGTAATAATTTTTATAATATTGAAAACATAATATAGACAAAAGTTATGAAATGCAATAGACAGTATAGAAAGTTTAAAGCAGTGCTAAAGATGGGTCTCTCACAGCTGTGAGTTCGAACCCCAATCAGACCACAAGTGGGAAAGTGAAATTCCCCTGCCGTTGGCCTTTACTGGTTCACCTGGTGTCCGTATAATGTGACTGGTGGAGTGATACGCTTGTCTGTAGCGTATTTCAATTGACTATATGGGTAGCACGTTAAAGTCGCCCCGAGTGCGCGCTAGTAAAAGGCAGAACATAAAACACACTCGCACTTCACATGCGTGCACGAACTTTTTCATTAATTAATCTACAGAGTTTAATAAAATAGCTCTCGTCGCGAATAGCTGAAAAGTTGCTGATGCGACGCTAAGCAGCATTTATCAAACTAACCAACCAGCAGTGCTAAAGAAATGGAGCAGATCTCAACTGCTGTTTAGTAAAAAAAGGGATACACAATGGCCAACAATCTGCCGGGGGACAGATAGTAGCTGGTACGATTTGTCGAGATAAGCATCTTATTCGACATTTATTTGTGCTTTCGACAAAACTGTAGTGTATATATATATAATACATAGATTTATTAAATGATGCATTCAATAATTCAAAGCGCCAATACATTTGAGGATAGGGAGTCAATCGTCCGGGATAGATTACTGATTGAATACTAAAATTAAAAAAGTAATCTATTGACCCGAAGGTAATCAATTAGAGAGCGTAACAATACTCTCCTGATGTTTTTTTCTGATAATAAAAAATGATGTATTATATCATAAACCTACAATGATTTCTTGTAACTAGGACAGAAATTTACCATAGTAACATAGCCACTTTTTTATTGGTCCAAAAATTAAAAGCATCCAAGACACAACCCAAAAAGAAGCTAGGACAAAAATAAGCCACAGTTGGAAGGAACCCATTTGCTTACTTTTCCGGAGCACCGGTATCATTTCTCTGGTGGAAGTTTACATATTAAACTTATTTGTGAACATCAAAGTTTTAACCTTGCTTCTGGATTTTGATTTTGAATCGGTATGTTTGTTTTTGATTTTGATGATTACTTATCTAAAGTGAAAAAATAACACTAACATAAAGATTGATGTTCAAATCACAATAACAAAGGCAAAACAATAACTTTTGAATATAGACATATTATGAATGATTCCGGGTACTACTGAAAGGTCTGTTCTGTCTAGTCAGTAGTAAGCTAAACCCGCTATTTTACATCAACTGTATTTGTAATTTTATTAAATAAAATAAGGAAATCAGTAGGCGACAATTGTACGTAGATATCACAAAACACATCAATAAAAAACAAACATAACAATCCATGTCCAAACCACAGTTCCAAAATAAAGTAAAACTTTTAAATTTGGCAAATGAAGTTTAACAAGTGAACTCTCACAGAGTAAGAGAGTATGGATGTAAATTAATACATTCATATTGACACCCAGTGTGTAAAACACAACACGATCAACGGGATAGAATAATACATAAAAATAAACAAAGAAACGAAGAAAAAAGCACAACATTTGTGAATTTTTTGGTTTGAAAATGTTCTAAAAGTTATTAAAAATATTCATCGTGTGAAGGTACTTCTTCATAGATCCTGACTTAAAATAAAAAATGGAAAAATAAGTACTTTAAATAAAATAAGTGTTTTTTACTACTTGATATCTGGTACCAGTATATCACAACATCTATATAATAGTTAACCGTTGACCCCGATACAATCAATTACAACACGGTTACAAAAAAGCTTTGATATTCCAACAATAAAAATGTCATGGTTCTTGTCATTAACCTAGATAAGTGTATTGTAACCAAGGAAGAAATATGCAGTAGTTTTATCCTTCTGTTTAGGGACCAATGTTTGTATAAAAAAGTTTAATGGTAAGCATCTATCGTTTTTTTATTCTTATGAATCAATTAATGTAAAACCGTGTTAAATCTGGAGAAAAGACTGTCGCCAGATCATTCAACTCCACACACAGATATATAGATCACGTTCTGTCTCTTAAGAATCCTTAAGCTGGAGAATATATGAGAGTGCAACCTATCTTAGTGAACTTTTTTGATACTCGTACATGTACCTGTAACTCTTGGCAAATCCATATGCATTTTCTTAAAATAGCTTTAAAAATCCAGATACCGATAAAACAAGTGACTAAAACTCACTTGTCTGACTACGATTACTGTAAATTACCATCAAATGAAAATTTTAAATTTTTAAAAGATTATCTCTTCATTTTAAAAACGAGTATAATTAGTCTATGAAAAATACTACACCGGAAAACCTTTTTGACTCTATTCAAACTCTTTAATTTCTGTTGAATCATTTTTTCTTAGCACATGCTATGAGACATTTAAATATGGTGATGATTCGAATTCAATTATGAACACAAATGTCTGTATAAAAGTTGAAGGCATACTAGTAAATGGATGTCTTTGTTACGCCAAGTCTGTTGGGGTTTAACGTGCAATTTAATTTTTTAATTGGATTTAAGTTATTTATTAGCTGCATATGCCAACCCGTCTCCTACAGCTTGATAAATGCACAATGCAGAAATTACACATGTCTTGACTTAATACTGGTTAACTAAATTATGCCTTAAAATGATAAAATGGCCCACATCTGTAAGTAAGAGTCCTGATACAATATCAGAATGTAAATACTTCAACGCTGAATTGCAGTAAGAACTTTTATAATAGATAGTATTCAAATCTTTGTTACTCAAAGTGTCATGAGGTATAACATGCACTTTAACTTTATAAAAAAACATTGGCTCCATATGTAACAATTGTTCCCTAAAGATAGATAAATGCATAACGCTGATGACTTGACTATATACTAGTTATTTGTTAAAGTTATTAAATAGCCCACATTTGTAAGCAAGGGACCTTATACAATGTAACAATGTAAATACCTCAGTGCTGATTGCAGTAACTTTTATAATAGATAATATTCAATTTTTTGTTACACAAATTATCTTGGGGTTTACCATGCATTTTAACTTTATAATTGGATTTAAAAAATGTATTAGCTGCATATGTAACAATTGTTCCCTAAAAATAGATAAATGAATAACGCAGATTTTACAGATATCTTAACTTACTGCTAGTAAATAAAACAATTTGTTAAAAATAATAAAATGATGCACATATATAAGTAAGGGCCCTTATACAGATTAACAATGCAAATATGTAACTACGTACATTAAGGATTATCTATAATATTCAAATCTATCAAAATCTGTCTTTGTTACACAAAGAATATTGGGGTTTAACATCCACTTTAACTTTATAATTGGATTTAAAAATGCATAAGTTACATATGTAAGAATTCTTCCCTAAAGATAAATAAATACACAACGCAGATATTACTGGTATCTTGACTAAATACTAGTAAATATTATTTTTTAACGTGTTTAAATAACCCGAATATGTAAGTGAGCGTCTCGATACAATATAACAATGCAAACACTCATTAAGGAGTGTTATAATATATAATTATTATATCAAAGACAATTAAAATATATCTTTGTTACGCAATGGTGTCTAGGGGTTTCACATGCACTTTAACTTTATAATTGGATTTGCTGCATATGTTACAATTATCCCCTCAAGATAGATGCATATGCATAACACAGACATTACTGAAATCTTGACTAAATACTCGTAAATAATAGTATTTGTTAAAATGATAAAATAGCCCACATCTGTATGTAAGGGTCCTTATAATATGTAAAAAATGTAAGTAGCTTAACGCTTAATTACATTAAGGGGTGTTATATAATAAAATATAATATTTAAATGAATTAAAACATATTTTTGTTACGGGTTTGACATGCAATTTACATCTTTACTATGATTTAAATCATTGGTTAGGGCTGCATTTGTGACAAAAATCGTTCCCCAAACCTTAACGATACACTATGTCAATATATTGCAGATATTATGATGACAAAGATGAGACATTTTGTTAAAAATATAAAATACATCAACTGGTGCGTACAAACATACTGATCCATGTCCGAATCACAATCCAGAAGCAAAGTAAAAAACTTTGGAACTGACAAGTTGGTCAGTTACGTGAACTTCCATCGGGGGAGGGAGCCCGGGTGCTTCTGAAGGGTGAGCACACGCCACGTTTGTAATCAAGATTGTGTGAAAGAAACATGGAACTATGGGGCGTCAAATATACCCAGGCCAATCTTGACACAGAGACATCAAACATAGAAATTGAATATATAAGTGCTCTACAAGCATGGCGTTACATTTTTAACTTTCATTACTACAACACATATATTACAGAAGAGTTCCAAAACATTTGGCAACTTGATATCCTTGTATGTTAATCTTCAAAATTAAACAATCCGTGTCCAAATCAAAATCCAAAAGCAAAGTAAGGTAAATTTTAAAATTTAAAATTTAAAACTTTAAAATTAAAAAAATAGGTTAAACACCAGGTTTTACACCAGGGAAGTGAGACCGGGTGTTCCGGAAGGGTAAGCACGTCCTGTTTAGCTAGCTACTTCACTACATTGTATGAGTTAAAGTAACAAAGATGAATTAATGGATGTTAGAACAGTTTATTTATGTGTCCCTGGTAAAAAATATCGTTGTTCCAATGTTTGTTTGTATATGTTTGCATTACAACATTTCTTTTTAAGTTATGATATTAATCTTCTCTTAACGAATCTTTACAGTATTAATATTGTTTAGTTGTTCTCATGAATAAACCATGCTTTCCGAGGTAAAATATGAACTGTCAAGTGTTGATATAGTTTCAGATGATTACATAAAATGATTGTTTCTCTTGGGAATTAACCATGTGAAATTTATTGCATTGGATGAACACGGTGATGGATATTGTTATTATTTTCAATAATTGAAATCGCACATTAAACAATATCTCCAAGCAGATATAAAATTAAGTCCTGAATCGAAAAAGGAAACCGAACTCGAATTCTCTAGACAGGCGATAGAATGTGGATGTAAAAGAATCTGTTTAAATCTAGAATTTGCACGAAGTCTTTGAATCGAAATTACATACGCTGTATATGTATAGACTTTAAGTGTTACATTTTCCTATTAATATGGATTATTATGTTGTAATAAGATTCGGAACATGTTCATGCGGGATGCGATATGTAAAAACATACGTTACACATCTTGTAATAAGACCAATTTGTCAAATAAGCGAGACATTAAAATACAAATAGGAATAAAGATTAAAATAAGTTTTATCAAAATGCACACAAACAAAGTTCGTTAAAATTGTTCCCGGCAAATTGAATTTATTGTAAAGAAATTAAATCATTTTGAACTTTATATAATTTCTTTAAAACTAAGGTATACTCCCTCATGCAAAGTATTTCTTTAGCTCAATTTGGTAACTATATTTTGGTCCTTTGGGTAGCTTTTCAACATCTTCAAAATAATTTTGGTTTCATAATTTTGGTCCAAGCACTACTGATGAGGAATTGTATTCCGAAACGGCCGTCTAGTGCTGTAAAATTAAAACTGGTATAGTATGTAATATATACTTTCTGATATGTAATTGCAACTATTGGCGTGGGTTTTGAAAAAAAATACTGTAACATAATTTATTTTCGTTATGTGCCATTCTTTTTCCCCTTGCAATTAGACCCATGAATTAACTTGTCAAAGAAATAGTATATGCTACTTATTTACGTTAAACTGAAGCCACAAGCCACCTATTAAGAAACTCACAAAACAGTATTTTTCTTAGAACAAGGAAAATCAATCATTCAACAGTAGTATTTAAAGGTACGTGTATGAATTCAATATCTTCTTTACCGATGGTGATAAAAACAATATTGACATGAGATATAATCTGAAATTGATCAAGGCGTGGTTGACTTTTTCATATTATGAAGTTATGAGAGGGGACAAATTTGCATGTGAAAAACACGTACAGTTCTGACATGTTGAAAGTTTAACACTTAAGCTAACGGAATAGCCAAGTGGTCTTGGTATGAATAGCTAGTGACCTTAACGATGGCGAGACAAAACTAGCAGATGTTGAAAACCTGCCGAGTTATAGATAACGGAGAGTCTAGATTACCTGTCGATCCAGAACTAATTCTTTAGCCAAGTGTTAAACTTTCGACAGGTGCGATACAATTCAGTGCTTTCGAATGTTTAATACTTAGTCAACCAATCAGTGCCGAAACACAGCTTAGTTCGGGAACTATTAGACAGCTTCTATCCATCTTTACATACCTGTTTTGGAAGCTTGATACCAATACCTCGGTAATTCGGCTAAAACTAATATTCTTCATCTAAATGTTAAATTTTAAACTGGTCTATATTGTATATAAGTATTTAAATCGATAGCTGTACTGTATAGTTGTCTTGAAATTTAATACTGTTTTATGAATTATAAAACAGGTAACAGCTGTGTTATAAATAGTATCAGTTGATAAATCTTACATTCTGAAACAATGTAAGAATTGAAATCATTAAAACTTCATCGAGCGATCGCGACTTACACTCCGTTCTGTTATATAAAAATGCCCTGATGGACGATTTTAGAGGGTAATAATTACATATGTTTGTAGGAGATGTTATTTCATTGACTGGTTAAGGAGGCATAATTTTAACTTTATCTAAGTACGTTAATGTAACGTCCGTAGTAAAGAATTTTGGGTTGAAGAAGGGCGACAAATAAAGTACTACAATACAACACTTCATTTTTTGAGTATCAATTTCAGGATGCTTTCATCCCCAATTTTGATTACCTACAGTGACGGGTGTAGTATGCTGGACAAAAAGCGCTGATTCCTCAAGATCATCCGGTCTCACATCCATATAGTGTTTTACTGATTTGCCGGTTTTTAAGGCTTTTAAATTTCGTTTTTTTATGCGATTTGAACATAGACCGCAAAGTTTTTGATTGATCAGATTAAAATATTTCACGCCAATGGTGATGAGAAAACTATTTAGAACCCAGTAAAATGAATAATCTCAAGATTTTAAATGTAGATATATACCAAATTGAGGAAAACAACTAAACTTGAAAAAGTAAATGTGTAGAAAATTAAATAAATGATATATTGGCCAGAAGATATAATATGACACCATCGATGCACTAAGCTACAAACTAGGAGGAGAATAAATATTTATTGAAATAGCAAAGGCACTCAATTAAAAGGTAATCCGTTTTCAATTGCCGAGTTCTAATCTTGATATATTGAAATATATTTCAACAAATTATTTACGTGTTAGAAAATTAAAATAAACGGACATGTTGTACAAGAGACTTTTTAATCCATTCATTCTAGTGTCAAAGACGAAAGAAGTTATCTGTTTTCTACTTGTTTGAACAAATATGCAAATCATTATTAATGAGTCTGGGAATTACAGGAGACGTTCAGACAGAGCAAACTATAAATTTCATGACGATTAATTTAAATATATCCTCCATTGATATGATGCAAGTTTTGTTTTGCGTCCCTTATTTAGGAGTGGACTTTTCAACTGCAAATATTTGATAAATTAACGTTCACTTGATTGAATCTAGTTTATATCTGGACCATGACGCACACGAAAGGCTACATTCAGAACTTTTTCTTTTGTAAATTTTCCTTTTCTATGCATCAGTAAAACTGCTTCACCTGCTTATGGTGTGTTTGTTTCCAAACTAATACGCTATGGTAGAGCGTGTTCCCAGTACGGGGACTTTGTACAACGAAAAAGGCTGCTTTCAAATCAATTGTTGACGTAGGTATATTTCAAGCCTGTGCTTATCACAGCCCTCAAAAAGTTTTATGGCTGGATCGTTTGTGTCCAAGATTGCCCTGGAAGTATTTGACGTCTCATAGTTCCATGTTCCTCTCACTCAAGCTTTATTATACACGTGGCGGGTGTAAGTAGCTTACCATTCTGGAGCACCCGGTCACACTTCCCGTATTAAAGTTCACGTGTCTAACCCAACTTGTCAGTTTCAAAGTGTTTGCTTTCCTTCAGGATTGTGATTCGGACATGGATTAGTATGTTCGTTTTTGATTGAATATTGAATTACTCTAAAACTAAAGTTTTCCCTCACTTGCCAATTATTTCCTTGGTTACATTTAGTAAAATGTATTTTGGCACTTTGGGTATCTTTTCAACAGCTTCAGGAAAAGAAATGTGGTTAAATGATTTCGGTCCAAACACTACTCTCGAGAAATTGCTATTCTTGAATTCGAAAAGGCTGTCTAGTGTTGTAAAATTAAACCTAGTATAATATGTAAATTAATCAAAAACAAACACATTAATCAATGTCCAAACAAAAATATAGAAACAAAGTAAAATCAATTTATGTTAAAACATGAACTTCTACAAGATAATTGAGTTCTGGTGTTTCAGAAAGCAATTCCTGGTTAGCAAGCTTCACTCGTCACATGAACAGTACAAATTTGGAATGAAAGAAAGATTGAACGATAGGACGTCAAACTTAATTGTTCAGTCTTTTTGAACTCGGACATGTCTGTCTGTTTGTTTTTTTAATGTTTAATTTCAAATAAAATTAGCTTGTAGAGATTATATCATACGTCTTGAAAATTGTGACATTATACGGAAACAGACAATCTAAATGTGACAATAATATCATATTTGTATTCTATTTTCGATATCTAACGTCTGCAGTACGTCCTGGAAGATTAATATAGACATGTAAAAACAAAGAATAATTTTATTAGCATTATTTTTGTGTGATAGATATGGCTATACTCACAAACTTACATACCAATCACACATAATATTTTGATGTCCCATAGTAATTGCATTTTATTTGATTTTAATCGATCCTGGAACACCAATATGAAATTTTCAGAGGAAAGGAGAAATCTATTGAATTTAAGTTAACAGTGAATCATGAGTTTATATAGTGTGTGTGTAACATATGCATGGAAATATCAATACAATATAGTTGTTTTTCACAAAAGTGTGATTGTTTTATAGTTTTTTTACACAAAAGTGTGATTGTTTTATAGTTTTTTTTACACAAAAGTGTGATTGTTTTATAGTTTTTTTTACACAAAAGTGTGATTGTTTTATAGTTTTTTTTACACAAAAGTGTGATTGTTTTATAGTTTTTTTTACACAAAAGTGTGATTGTTTTATAGTTTTTTTTACACAAAATTGTGATTGTTTTATAGTTATTTTTTACAAAATTCTGATTGTTTTATAGTTGTTTTTCTCAAAATTGTGATTGTTGTAAATAAGTTCCATCTTTATTTTTTTCTTTGATAATTTGTGTTGTATTCGACATATGTTTATTTTAAAAATGTATCACTGTGTTTAAAAATAGATCCACACAATGCGACAGTTCAGAGTAATGCGTATAAGGTTAAATATTAGTGTCAACTTAAATACAACAAATGCAACAATGAATTCGACATATTGAAGTTTTTGGAAAAAAAATAAAATAAAACACAATTGTATTGTAGTGTGTATTTTATTTGAACACCTGATTGTATCAGGCTGTACAGTATTGTTGATAAGTTTGATGTCTTTGAGTCCAGGATTGCCCTGGACATCCAATAATTCCATGTTCCTTTCGCACAATTTTAATTATACACATGGCGGATGCAGCTAGCTTATCAGGAGGTAATTACCCATCTGGAGCACCCAGCCTCACTGCCCTGGTGGAAGTTCGCGTGCCTAACCTGACTTGTCAGTCACAAACATTTTACTTTGCTTCTGGTTTGTGATTCGGGCATAGATTACTATGTTTGTTTTTGACGAATAACTCGGTAACCATTACTAAAATTATTGAATTTTGCAGCACTAGACGGCAGTTTCGGTGAAAAATAATTTAAAAGTGGAAAGTAGTAAGGTAATTATACTGTCTGGAGACCGAATCAAAGCATCAAGTCTTACAAACATTAAACTTTAAATTATAAACATGTACATTTAAAATTGGTCAACCAACCGTATAAAACATATGTATATTATTACCATATTACAGTCATCAACTTATTTATTTTTAATTTAAGTCTTATAGTGGTTTATTTAACCGGACGATGTTACATAACTCTTTAAAATGTTTTTACAATTATGTGTAGGTATTTAAATCTTTCTGATCCGTATCGCAAATTCATTGAATTTTTTTATTCAAAATATAATTTTGGTTATAACATAAACACGTTATTTTAATAGTGGTATGAATATACTTTATGTGTAATGTGACGACTGTGAATTCCGCGATTAGTTTAAAATAAAAATAATTCTACCTTTTGTCATATTTAAACATAAACAACACTAGCCTATGCCCTAATGTCTTTCAAAAAAGCAATGCAAATACTTTAAAAACTAAATTAATTATACACGTGATATTTAACCAAGGAAGCAAGTTCCACTCCTGCCTAGCTGGCTATAACCACCCCAGTATGAAAATTAAAAGGACCTCGAACTGTGAGATTTTAAATATATAGTAAATAAAGTAATTGTAATTGAATTGGACTTGATTTCTTGTAATTCTTACAAACATTTCCAAATAGCAATATAATTAAAAAACAAACACTAACTAATGTCCACATAACGTAAACACCGACCGGGGTAGTAAGAATGGTTGTGGTGAGCGCATCCCGTTCAGCTAGCTACAACACGTACACATGTATTATAAAAGCAACATGGATCTATGGGAAGCCAAACATATCTAGGGCAATTTTGGGTACATAGACAGCATAGGTATCCTTAATGTTGTTATGACGGCGGTCATATGATAACCAGTACGTTGGTTGGTTGGTTAAATGTTGCTTAACGTCGCATCAGCAATTTCTCAGCTATTCGCGACGAGAACTATTTAATTAATCTCTATGGATTAATCTATGAACAATTTTGTGTATGCATGTGAAGTGCGAGTGTGTTGCATGGTCTGCCTTGTACTAGCGCGCACTCAGGGCGACTTTACCGTGCTAGCTCACAGAGTCAGTACGCCTCAGACAAGCGTACCACTCCCCCAGTCCATTATACTGATACCAGGTGAATCCGTAAAGGCCAACAGCAAGGAAAATTCACTTTCCCACATGTTGTCCGAGCGGGACTCGAACTCACAGCGGTGAGAGACCCTGGATTTGAAGACTAACGTCTTATCCATTAGGCCACCGCGCCCTCTTTGATAACCAGTACGGTTAAGTTTGGTTATGAATGTTAAAGCGCAGTAAATTTAAGTGCAACCTAAATTAAACTACAATAACAAAGGTTTATTGTTATATCGGACTAAAAACGTCCAATTAAGAATATATCGCTATATCTATTGCTCCTTTAAAAAGAAAACATAACATGAAAATCACACTTAATGTTCGTCAATGTCTATCTGCATGGTGATTTAATTCAATTTCTGTAGAATCTACAAAATTGATACAAAATCATATTCAATCGTCCACAAGATAACCGTTAACCTAACATAATATAGATCAAAGTGAAACCGTTATTGGTCTGTTGTGTATTAAATTTTCATATATAATATAATACTATACCGCTATAATCTATTTTCCATATGTTTATATTATAAAAGATACAGTGATATTCATATAAATCAGAAGATGCTTGGTAGTGCAATGTAATTTTCCATAATATGTAGATCTGTGATTGTCATTCAACTACTTTTTTTTCCAATATCGGATATTTCTTGTATCATCAATAACTATATGCATGCGCTATTTAGAAATGCAAACATCAAAAGAACAGTGACATTTATTCAAATAACACATTTCCTTTTTGTAATAAAACATTCATAACAAACTAATAAACAAATATACAAGGTATTTTTAAATAATATGATAAATATTCAGGTTTGGTGGTTCATTGTTCGCAATTGGTATGTTATATATCTTCAGTGTTTTTTTAGCGTCAACAAATATAACATATATAAAAAATCTATTATGTTCCATGCTCCTTTCACACAAATTTGACTACACACATGCTTACCCTTCCGGAGCACCCGGTTTCACTTTCCTGGTGGAAGTTCACGTGTCTAACCTGTTTTGTCAGGTCCAAAGTTTTTACTTTGCCCCTGGATTGTGATTCAGACATGGATAAGCATGTTTGTTCTTGATGTGCATGTCCAAATCACAATAATTATTACAAAAGCTAAGCGAAATTTTCTAACTTGACGAAGTTCTATTTGTGAACTGACACTAACAAAATAGGCGCTAGTGGCATGCATCCTCTATCTAGCTAACTACATCTGTCACATATAAAGTCATTTTTTACATAAAAAGTACCAATCCATGTCAAAAAGCATGTCAACATTGAATGTATGATCAACACTGTGACATAAGTCATATGCCTACCATAAGGGTCAAATGGAGTTTAAACATTAAACTACATGTGATAAGTAAAACCACTGAAACAATAGACATCTTTCAGGATAGTAATAAAATAGATTTCTATTCCAATTCAACATCGTGTGTAATCTATATAGATATAACAAAGGCATGCAAATCCTTTATCAATCACATTCAAATCTGTTGTGTTGACAAAGTCTGTTTAATTTTCTACTTCTTGCATTGGAGTATTTGGACTTCATATTTATTCAGGGTCAAATTTAGGTCAACTTAAATGTTCTTATATCATCGATATAGTACCAATAATACCATGTTTTTCTCAGATTCAATTTCACACATTCCAGTTGTAGCATTTTCTGCTTACTCTTAAACAACACATCAATGTGGTAGCTCAATAGGTAGATTACTCGCTTCGTACGTTAGTTGGAGTATGAGGGATTCGAACTGCTACTGGATCTGGACCACGTCTTGAAAGTGGATAGTGACTGTTTTTCGACAGGTATTCGGAATTACAAAATGAGAGTCATGGTTTTTTCGGATTGGAATTTTATAAACGAAGTTCTGTGTCACGGTGTACGTGGAATTCTAAGAACCCTGCAGCGTTGTACCATCAGCGCAATGCACAGGCACAATTTCTGCTCTTTTGCCTGTAGCTTGCGACGTCTCGATTTTAGTGAAATGTTCTCAACTGGGAAGTAAAACGCCATTACTTAACTCAACTCTTCCACAACGCCAGTCTCATCTGCCTTATATGATTTCGCGTCGTTAATTTTTGCAAGTTTTCACAGTTCTCACTTTATGGGGGGACGGTTATGATATGAACATAGTCCAGTACGTTCGTGCTTGATGACAACAGTTTATAAATATTTTGCTTTAAATCTTGATAATTCTACTATTCAGCCACTTCTTTTTGATACGTTTTTGTGAGTGATTAGTATGTTTGTTTTTGATTAGTAATATTGTTTATCAAGCTACTAGTGTTTGGTGAACTACAACTATCACCATCATTCATTTACAGGTATTTGTATATTAACCATGCAAATAACTTGTTTTAAAATATCCAGTTTTTTAGATTAGGACAAACTTTCTTTTTTCATTAAACACACATTGTTTACGTATAGTGTTAAGTGATAACCAACAAAATGACAACCTTTATAGCAGGTATCTCAGCAAAGAACATATATTTGACATCATTTATATTTTAATCTTAATTACATTGCTTGTTGATTTGTTTTTTTTATTCTTATGAAGCAGCATTTATGCAGAACCTTGGTAAATCTGGAGAGAAGAATGTCGCCAAATCATTCAACTCAACATACAGATATATAGATGACGTTTTGTCTCTAAACAATCCTAAATTTGGAGACTATTTCACACAATTTTAATTACACACGTGGCGGGTGTAGCTAGCTAAACAAGAGGTGCTTACCCTTCCGGAGCACCCGGCCTCACTCTCCTGGTGAAAGTTCACGTGTCTAACCTAACTTGTCAGTTGCAAAGTTTTTACTTTGCTTCTGGATTGTGATTCGGACATGGATTAGTTTGTTTCTTTTTTATTACAATATGACTATAACTTCAATATAGCGATATCTCTTCGGTATTTACTCCGAATGATTAATCAATATTAAGCATTGTTCTCAAGATTCTTCTTTGAAAGTAATAAAATATTAAGCTCTTTCATAGATTTAGATTGTTCGATGTAGCTTTGTTGTGCATTACCAAACAATTTTCTTCCGTTTTGCATTCAATGCTTTGCAGTCATTTCTCGACAGTAAGATTTGAAAAATTTCCAGTTTATATAATGGTAATAATGATTCTTTTGCTATATATTAATCAAACATGGGTGAGTTGATTAGTCTTGTCTTAATCTTTTAAAAGCTTTTCTTGTTGCATGGTATTCAGCGATTTCACTAATATTTGGAAATACACGTCTTCGCTTTCATATAGCAAAGCTGCTTAAAATTATATAATCATCTTTAATTCCGGAACATAAAGACAAATTGTGAAAAAGCGTAATCCAACCAATACATTTATTAGCATCGGAAAGTGTATAAACGAAAAAAATAAATTCAGTCGGAAAATCAAAAGCAAAATCACATTTATTGCAAAATTGGTTTAATAAAAGCATCAAAACATTGAAGAAAAATGTCATCAAGATATTTTGTTTACCCTTAATGGCTAAGATCCTAAAACAGGCTCCATCATTAGGTGATTTTTTAAAAGTTTTAAATACACGTATACTATATAATTCAATATATATTACATTAAAATGTGTAAGACGCAATTGTTCGTACCAAGATTTAGTCGATAAAAAGGCCAAGTGTAATTACCAAAATAACAAACGAAATAAAGCGTAGACAATGAGCTACATGATATAGTAATGTTCAATATATTTAATGTCCGTAAAATATGAAGATATAATTTAATATCCAATATCTTTGCCGGCGACAGAGCTTCATCGTTCAAACCATTGACGAAAACATTTGATAACTTTTCTTGATGCCGAACTTACAAACCTTAATCATATTAAATATATATACAATATTTGGTTGGACATTTGATTTAATTTGTGTGTCGATTACACAAACATAAGCATCTGTCTAACCATGTTTCTATTAAATCAAATTTGTATACTAGTTAATGTTTCAAAGTTACATACAGTTTATCATCTGGTGAAATTACCATTACAACATTGTTTAAGATATCAATCAAAAGTGTGTCTACATTGTCAAATCGGTACATTATGCTACATTAAACAAAATGAAACAAACAACTGCTATTAATTTATTTACTTTTATTCATAACAATATGGGCATATTTAGCATAAGCAACATACCACTTCATAAGCAAAATAAACAAAAATAAAACTGACGATTTTAGTGTCACAAATTTTACGATTATTTTTCAGCAATTAAATCTTACATAACTTTACTCATATTGTCCGGTATTTAAAAATCTGCTGGTATTTTGTCCTTCATTGGGTCATGAATATGACAACTCTTTCAACATTTCTATATGAAAACCTTGTTTTAATGTCCCTTTGTTTCAAATTGGAACAAAACAAGATCGTTTTACAAAATATCTGTCTATAAAGTCCATGTTTCTTAGGTCTTTAGTTTGGTCTTTATATATAAGTCGATCTAACTTGAAACAAACATACCGAACAAAGTTTATATGAAAATTGTAATCCCAAAAGAAGACTCACATATATCAAAAAATGAAAAAAAAAATAGTTAAACACGTTCACTGTAGTGAATTATAATTTGTATTTATTTCATAACAATGATGAAATAAGGATAAATCATCGCTCACAATAAAGTACAGACCTGTCGAAAATTTAACACTGAGCTAAAGAAATGGAGTCGAAGCTCGTCCATGGAGTTACCGAAAGGCACATAGTTATGTGCCCGAAACCTACCGAGGGGTAAATAGCAGCTGCTAAGATATACCTTACGGCGAGCCGATATAAGCCGCTGATCCGGTACTAATCCGTTAGCTCATTGTACAACTTTTGACAGGTCTGTACTGTATGATATATATGAAGTCATTCGACATTACGTGACAAACTGCTATCAAATATAATTTTAATTCCCAATACAATTATAACGTAATGTAGAGTTATGTGTTTGTTTCATTCTGTTACATAGTAAAGCAATAGCAACTACATCCTGCAATTTATTTCATCAACTCTTCTTTAATTCAAGTAGCCTATATCGTGTCTAAGGACATAATATATACTTGAACTTTTTAAACTAAAATACTGATATAACTTTTCTCCAAGAAATTGAATTATGTGTTATATTTATATTCCATCCGTTACTAATTCGTTTGTTCAAATTAAATTTATTTCATAAACTCTTCTTTAGTTTAAGTTACCTATGTGTCTCAGAACACACGATATACTTGAACTTTTTAAACTAAATTACTGATTTAACTTTTCTCCCAGAAAATGTATGTATGCGTTATATTTATATTGTTACTAATTTGCTAGTTCATTGTAGTATGTATGTTAAATTATTTCATGAACCAACTCTTCTTTATCTCAAGTACCCTATATCGTGTTTAAGGACACACGATATGTTCGAACTTTTAAAAGTAAAATATTTCTTTTTTTATATATTCCATACAATTTCACTAACTGTAAGCTTGTATGTGCAATAATAGTAATTTTACCTAAATGACTGTATACAAGAACAGATTGACTTTTGTCCAGGTTTTCCATACCAACAACGATAATTTGGACACAACAACAATGTATTTTATAGTAAAACGATAATAAGTTTACTAAGGAAATATATTGCAATTATTTTATATTAAACGTGTTCTGTTTCAGAATAATATATGAACATCAAATATATATTTCAAAGGATGTCATCGTTACAAAACGGTAGTTATACATGTGCAACACATATATGTAAAAACAAAATTAGACCACTGTATTGAGAAATATTGAAGTTAATTGGCACAAATTGTCTCATGCATTTGCTTCAAAACAGGTCTAATGACATGATACCATATTATAAACCATTTCCTGAAGGTTCCAATAATATCCTAACTAATTCTTAATAATCATTTGCGTAATGGAATGAGAAAATCTTTATTACTTTCAAGTAATTTGCTAAATGCTTTCTGGAAACAAACCATTAGAAGTGATGACATCATTAATCTATCATGGGATTAATTGGTTAGATTTCTGTATTCAGCAACTCTAATTGACCTATAATCATTAAACAAATACCTATTTTTTTTAAAATATTAATTATGTGTTTGTTTATATTCATTTGAACTCTACAATATCTGCGGTTTTTTTTTATTATTTGCAAAATCAGGACTGCATCGGCGTTATTTTCAAAACCAAATGCGATGCAATAAAATGAAAACCATATATATACTAATTGGTTTTTGCGTTTGACAACTGTAGAGGTTTGTTTCAAAAACGAAAACTGCAAAGCTATACTCGTTTGTGACTACAAGAACCTGCCTATAATTTATACCAGCGGTATCCATAGGCAATCCGTTTTACTAGACACTAAAATAAAATAATATTATAAAAATGCTAAAAAGATAAAAGATATGACCAAATATTATCATAAAGATGACACCAGTTACCATAAATCATGACACTTCAATCAGTGGCTTTAAATTTGATGATTCTCTATTTAACTTTAACAATGAGAACATATGTCGTTTTATTTAAATAAATATATAGTTTTTGTTTTTGAAGAAACGAAAACTGTACAATCAATGGTAAATGAATACTTGTTAAGCCTGACGCGTCACAAATGTTACGTAATGCATATCAATGACTTATTGGTATTATAAAGACACGTTTTTTGCAAAGCAGTTGTCTAAAGTTGGAAATATAAACTATAAATATAGTTTCACTATACAAACAACCCATGATACTTTCACACTCAATCAAACGTTAACATTGTTTACCATGGTAAACTTTTGTTATTTATATATACATGTAATAGGGTAGCATAGAGCTTTCCATTGTATAACCTTTGCCATCTGATAAATGCGGTTTAAATTTCATATCCTCGCTCTATGAACTACCATTGTTTATTATTGTGTAAAATATAATAAGGACTGCGTACGTAAAGCAGTTTGGCATTCATTGCATTAAGCCATCGCCGGGATATGAAGCTGATTGAAACAACGCATGTTAACGATAATGTTTTGCTACCCGATGCCACATTATGTAAAATAATACTATAGTATGTAAAGTTTGACCTGGCCGTTTAAACTTAGTATAACTATTTGATTGGGCTAATAGACTCTGTGATTTAGGGAAGACAACATAATCCATTGACCGATACCTAGTTTTACTATCATCTATCCTTATATATAAACATCTAGCCCCTACGTTACACAATGTATAGCTCTGTTTGAATATTCAGAGGTCAAACGGCCAGGTCGAACTTGATGCACTATGTATACTGGGGCATGTAAGATCTATCGCATGCAATTAGAGACACCTTCAGTAAGTATATGGGTCTATTTCATTCAGCTAGTGGCAATAATCAAGTAGAGACCTGTTGATCATATTACTCTTCGTGGACACACATTTAAATGTACTGTAACATGCATTATAAATATAGTTGTCACGGCGATAAAGCTCATTCACGGATTGCCTCGCCGAATTAGCTACGGATACGATCCGGCATCATTCGTGGTAATCTGTAGTGTTCCGTAGCTTTCCGTATAGTAGCCGTAGTCATTCGTAGTAGTATTTCTATATCCGTGACAATTTTTAACATGTTCAAAATTTGTACCACGGATCAAACAACCGTTGTAGTAGTAGTAACACTGGTGTTTAACGTCCCAGTCAAGAACATTTCACTTATATCGATACGTCGCCAGCTATAGGCGAAAGTGCAGAAATTTTGCCTGTGAGTTGCGCTGATAGCATTTACAGCATGGTTCTTTAGCGTGCAAAGCCAACCGTGACACGAGACCTCGTTTATTTTAAGTTCCCATCCGAAAGAACCGTGACTTTCATTTCATAATGCCGAGTGCTCGGCGAAAGAACAATCTTTACCCATTTTTAAGTCTTGGGTCAGATCCGGTCGGTGTCAACCGTAGTATATCTTACTTAACCGTATTAGAACGTACTGATCTGTTTTAGTCCCCATCAAATCGTATTTACCCGTGCTTATCAGTAAGCCGAACTCGTCAAGGATTTATACGGTTAGTTTACGGTTAACTACGTACCAGTGCGTCCGTATAGGATCCGTGCCGGACTACGAAATTGGCTCTTCTGGGGTCATCCGTGAAATTTTATCCGTAGTGGTACGCGAGGTGATCCGTGAATGTGTGACTGGGACATTATATAAAACTAGACTAAACAACGAACAAGGAAAAAAACACTTACTTGCATATTCGTTGCTTATCTGCTCGGCCATGTTATTTATTATATCATCAATGGTGTCAAACTTGAAGTATTCTTGTTTGAGATCTGGAATGACATTTTGAATCTTCAAACCGTAGTGGATGCCATCAGCCGCAATATGGCAGTATTTCTCAACAATATTCCTTGTGACCCTCAGGATCGTATATAATCTTAACTTTTCCCCAATTATAATACTTAAGCATCACTAACAAGAACTGTACAAAATGGTTTAGATTAGGACCCATCCTGGTCATCAACTAAACATGGATCGCTTCAAGATGGCAAAATCTCTTGCCATGGCGCCTGGTGTGATCATGGGATATCCAGTATCGGATTTGACGACCTACTGGGGCAGCAGCATAATCGCAACAAGGACCGAAGAAAACATCAACTTCCTTTTCACAAAAAAATTGATAGCTTGGTTAATCCCATCAGCGACGCTGCAGTTTGAATCCGCATATTTAATTGTTAGATTCCTTGTGGTGACAAGTTTGTAATTCATTTGTTACTTTTTCCAGTGCAATGCTCATTGCTGTTTGAATCCGGTTTATAGAAAACAACCCTCCGATTTCAGCAGGAACAATTGTACGCAATTGTAATTGGCTTCTGAGCTTGGTCCCTCAGCAGGAATTATTTGTATCCATCCAAGAAAACACAGGACAAACACAATCGGAGCTACTCTTAGGGAAGACATGATAAAGGCTATATCCAGTAATGAAATGAATCACTATACACTCTATCCACAATACAATGCAACTATTAATTTTTATCACAGCTGAGATAGATATATACAACTATATATAATGAATATATATGTATTTTTTTAAAAATAAAATAAATATCAATTTTTCAAGAAATTGACTTATTTAACCAGCTGCTGCAACACAGATTTAATTTAAAACATCTCGCTATTCTTTCTATATTTTAAAATTTAAATCCCGTATCCGACTTCTATGAGGTAATTCTTTCGGAAATAAACTTTGAAAATGATATGTATAACCCAAAATTCGTTTGATATGACATTATCAATTTCATCCATTAATCCTGATCAATTCAATGTATTCCAAAAGTGACAAATCACGCGGAAGGATTTCTACTTAATTCATATGGACTTTTTTTTTTCACGGATGACTTCATCTTGATCTGTAAAGAGTAACTTCGTTCCGCCCTCTTCCCATTAATGCTCCGACCGTAATCCATTGGCTAAAAAACGCAAATAGATTATATATTACTTATATATATACATACATCAACGCCGTCAATGAAACAGAAAATGTGTAGTATACACATTTCAATGATTTGCGATGTCTGGTCTATTCAAACTGTACATTAATTTACATATCATTACAGAATGAAAGAGTGTTTTCGGTAATGTAAAATTTTTGTAATTTGATACAAAATGCATAGTACGTGTTTGAAGTGTAAAAATGACAACTATTCAATACGAATTTAGCCCCTTTCTCCTCCTAGAGAATAAGTTTATATTTTGATATTTAGATAAATCAACTATCTCTTTAATCTCACAAGCAGTTTTTCTTAGTTTCGCTTAAGCACATAACAATCCTCTATCTTTTTTCACTTATATGTAACTGTTTTTCTTTTAGTTTCACTAAAGCGAACATAAATAAAAAAAATGTTTACACTCTCTCTCATTTGTGTAATGTTTTTCCTAACTTTCGTTTAAGCATACGTTAATCTCTCTCTCTCTCTCTCTCTCTCTCTCAGTGCAGGTCATTCTCATTTCATTACGCATCAATATTACCAAGGAATGACTCTCTCTCCTCTCTCTCTCTCTCTCTTCTCTCTCTCTCTCTCTCTCTCTATATATATATATATATATATATATCCATGTAACTCTTAATTAATATACGCAACAATATTACCAAGATATCGATCGTGACCTGACATAAACAAATTATTTAAATTCATTTGAATTCTATGAATACCACCATTTTGAATAATTTTAGAATAAACATCATAATCTTGTAGTTTAGAAGATCGATGTCAAAAGTTATAGAAAATTACTGAAGAAATTTCAAATACCAGCTATAATACCCTGTTCTTTTTTTCTTCATTCATATGCAAAATAGATGACTGCGTCTTAAGTGATGATGTTCATTACACTGTAAAATTACTGTGTAAAATTGTTTATTTTGCTATAAAAAATCATGTTTGAACACATGATTACAAAGATAAACATATCCGTATCATCTTAGGGTGCAATATATATAGTACAGCCCTGTCAAAAGTTTAACACTAAGATAACACAGCCACGGTTAATCGTAAACTATGTATTATGTCTTCGCAGCTTATCAACAGCCGTTGTCTATCTCGTGTCTCGTAGGTCATGTTTGGTCGGATGTAAATGTTTTATTGATTTTGCGATGTTTTATTATGAAAATTGACTTTTATTTTTTAACATGTGACTTAAATAAACTATATTATTATTATTATTATTATTATTATTATTATTATTACCTATCTCTCAGTAACTTTCATTCATTACTTGTGCATATCAAGGTCACGTGGGAGTCGAGCACCGAACCGTTTTCGTTAACTCGGTGTTTCTACTTTCAACAGGCCTGTACTGTATTTCACAGAAAAAAAATTATGGTGCAATATTTATTGATCAAACATGGCTGAATAAAATTCTGATGAAGCGCCGTTAAATGTAACTATTATTACCATCGTTAAATATGTTATTTTTTATAATTGTAATAACAGCTCAATTACATTGCAGTCGTTAACTCGTTCATAAATTGACCTTTTTAAAAATGCTTTGATATTTGTTCATCGTAAATTATGAATAAAGTTCATAAAATCTTCTTTACGTTTTTTTTTTTTTATTTTTTTTATTTTTTTTATTTTACGTATTCTTTTATTATTTGACTGATTGATTGATTGATTGATTGATTGATTGATTGATTTATTTATTACATCTTTGATTTATGTTTGAAAAAATAACACGATAATCAGTTTATAAACAACTTCTAGTTATATATAAGACACGCTAAGTATTCTCATTGTAGATAAAACATGTCGTGTATTACACGTTCACGACGCGGTGTGGTTAGTGGTTAAGACGCCAGCCTTCAAAATGAAAGATGCCTCACCGGTATTGCTGTGGGTTCGCTAGTCAACTTCAATTGAGGAAATGCGTTTTTATTGTCGGATTCCTTTACTGATTGGCTCCTTACCATTATAATAGACTTAGTATCCCGGATGTTAATCTATAGTATTTCGAACAAAAGCACTCTAAAATATTTACCGTTGCAAAGCACATGTTTTAGTTACATTTGTCGATTCTATTATTATGAATTTAAATACTATCCAGGTGCCGTGAAAGTTAAATTACAGCTTGTTCTTTCTAGTGTGTATCGGTCGTATTAACTAATATAAAGAATGATATGGAATACGGGGCGAATGGTTTTATTTTAACTTTTTATATTAAAAATCAGAACTTTCATGTGACATTATTTTCAATTATATTTGGCTGTATTTTTAAAACTAACTGATATTTGGAAAACTGTGGGTATTGTGAATGCCTATGTAATACAGAACCTTTCTACATCACCGTTGAACCAAAATACTATTTTCTGGGTAAGCACTTGGTACAGATTCGAGTGCGAGTAGAATTTTACTATTTTTACGTCCCAATAAAGACCCATTCCACTTAAAAAAGGAAGTCGGATTCGGAAGGACGGAGGAAGTCGAAGTACCAGGAGGATATTGTATAAGTATGCTCCCCACATATTATTTGATCAGTTTTTGTAGAATATACTATGATTCAACAATGCTTCCTAAAATACAATAATGTGATAACATCACATTGAAGGACGTCTATGTACGAACATGAAAACAAATCGATATACTACAAGTCTAGGCTTATCAGGGCTTTCAAAAACTTATGTGGTCGTCATCACAGTAGTGTTTGTGACATGATGTTTCTGTATCAAACATTATTTTAGATATATTTGACGTTCCATAATTCCATTTTCCTTCCATTCTCAGTTTGGATTTTACATGTGGCGGTTATAGCTAGCTAAACAAATGGTCCTTACACTTCCGAAGCACCCGAATATTACTTAAGTGGTTGGAGATCACGTGTTAAATGTAATTAACCAGTTTCAAATATTTTAGTTTGCTATGCGATTGAAATTTGGACATGGATTGTTATGCTTGTTTTTATGCTTACAGTACAGGCCTGTCGAAAGCTTAACATTGACCTATCGGATTAGTGCTGAATAGGAAGTCCCTTACATCTTGGCAACATTTAGACAGCTGTTATCTGTCTCTCGACAGCTTTTTTATCACAAGCTTTCATTATCTTGTCAATTCGGTATCCGAAGTTTTGATATATAAATATATTCTGTTACTATATAAATTTGACTCATGGGACACAATCGCTACATTAATCTTTAGTGATATCTATATTAACACTACAGGTTTTTTTCTGGAACAGAAATTATGTTTAAATTCAGAATAATTGATGCAATTTAAATAATAAGTAAAATATTATTTGTTATATCGCTACAATCATTTTTTTAAACATGATTATATTTTGTTATCTGATATTTCATATCATGCATTTTCGTGCTACACGCAACATAGTGTGTAGATGACAAATAAGTATTTTAACCAGAGGCATAAAAATGATCTATTATTCAACATTGCTCCCTAAAACATAATAATGTGGTTATATTACACTAAACGCTGTCTATATACGTCCTTAGTCTATTATCAGCATTGCATCTTATATTTTACTTTAAAACCTCATTGCGGCAGCTCAGTTGGTATAGTGTTCGTTCCGTAATTGGGAGGTCGTGGGCACGACTGAGTGTGACCCAAAACTTTATATTGAGTGGTGACTGTTCTTTCGAAAAGCACTCGACATTACGAAATGAAGTCCCGTGTCACGGTAGAAAAGCACTCGACATTACGAAAGTAGTCCCGTGTCACGGTAGAAAAGCACTCGACATTACGAAATGAAGTCCCGTGTCACGGTAGAAAAGCACTCGACATTACGAAATGAAGTCCCGTGTCACGGTAAAAAAGCACTCGACATTACGAAATGAAGTCCCGTGTCACGGTAGAAAAGCACTCGACATTACGAAATGAAGTCCCGTGTCACAGTAGAAAAACACTCTACATTACGAAATGAAGTCCCGTGTCACGGTAGAAAAGCACTCGACATTACGAAATGAAGTCCCGTGTCACGGTAGAAAAGCACTCGACATTACGAAATGAAGTCCCGTGTCACGTTAGAATTTGCGTAAAGAATACTCCGTATTATGCCATCAGTGCTACGCACAGGCAAAATGTATGCATCTTTGCCTATATATAGCTGGTGACGTATAGATATAAGTGAAAGGTATTTGACTTGAACGGTAAAAACCTTTACTCAACTCAACTTTAATATAAAATAGCGTATTAATATACAAAACGTGTTTCCACATGGTACATGTAAATACGAAAAGCATGTTATCAAATGAAACATATATTATCTTTGCATTTCAAATTTTTAGGAGTGAAATTGATATATTTCACCAGTGAATTTCTAAATTGCTTTACGTGCAATTTAAAGATGTTTATATAAAATATAAATTTGTATAACTTATTTGATGACTTTTGTGATTCGGAGTACTATGGACAATGGACTATTCTAAAAAATCCCTATATAAACAATTTTAGGACTAAATGATATGTTATATTAAAATATTTTTTAATGTCTGAAAAAATAGTCAAACATATAATACGATGATAAAATCATTGGAACATTTCTTCTGTAAACAGAATTGATACACATAAAAAATAAATTCCCTTTAGAAATCATGCTGATTTTTTGTCCCATGTCACGCAACCTATTTTCTATTTTTAGAAACACAATTATTCCGATGTATAAGCTCTACTTTTTATCAGAGATAGAAAGGGTTAAATAGTACGAAATAGTCTATATCAAACAAACTGTCGTATTAATTATTTAAGCGGATTTCCACATGTAAAACAAAAACTGCTGATGTGGTGTCGACATAATCAATTGGAGTATATTTTTTCAGACAATGTTATCCATCCTTGAGACATACATACAAACTATTGGTTCAAGCTTTAAACTAATCCGTGTGATGAATTTGTTTTATTTTGTATTTTTTGGTAAAATCAAATGTATGTTAGGAATCTCGTCAGATTACCAATACATCTAGCGTGGTCGATACATACACTGTACTTCCTATGGAATTGACATTTTCATATTATTTAACAATTAAACTGTTTTGATACGGCGTCCATAGTCAATATAAATGCCAAACCTTTGCACGACAAACTGAATAATGCGCGATAGCATTTAAAAAATATTTTTAAATTCTGGATAGTTTATTTTAAGGGTTAATTTGCGTTCAATTCTGGGATTATATTTCCGAGGGTTTTGATCACTAAATTGGACGTGAAAGAGTCACACGAATGTTTACTGCGTTATACGTATACTGCGTGACATAGTTGTGTATTACGTCACCAATACCGTGTTTGATTCAGTTCACATTTACTGACGAACGCAAAGGCATGCCCGATGGTCATGAAAAAAATAGCCACACGCATTGTAAAAACTATTGAATTCTTTGATAAAAATTGTCGTTTTACACACTTAAATTTCCGATAGACTTTGTGAAGTTGAAAAACGACTTTATCATCTAATACAAAAGCATTCGGTACCTCAAGAAGGAAACACCTGGAACATGGGATGCGGTCTTTTGGCATTTATAATCCTACACCTATGAATGAAAAAATCTAAAACTGAAAGATATGGGAAAGATGCAAGGCTTATGAAAACATTGTGGTTTATACCGCATATAATCTACTGTGTGTTATTGTAAACAGATAAAGAAACATGCGTCAAATGCTTTGTTGTCACGCTAATCTTGCTATTTTTACGTTTTGCTGTGCGCCTTATATAAGTTGAAGGAAATGTATGTGTCAAATAACTGTCACGTCAAGGATGCTGTAGATCCTAATATGGTCCTTATCATCATACGTTTGTGCTAGTCTTCAAGAAGTTCAAATAGCAAAAAATGGTTAAAGGCAACACATTTGACACATATATTTAAAAGAAAGTGCCCATATAATTGTTTTCTGATTTGTCCTTCTATTGAACTCAGATTTCTTCTTGTAATCTGGTTCTAGTGTGATACGACATAATATATCCAATAGGATATGTACGGATTTTGTTTTGTGGCTGCTTAGAAACGAGTGACTGATGAGTATACATGTACATATCCAACACCTGAACGATAAAATGATAAATGTATGCAAAACTAAAACACATCAAGTTACATCCTAACGCTTAATATAGAATAAGATCCGTACTCAGTCAAAGCGACACTGTTGTTTTTATAGATCGGCATTACCAGAAATGCGTATGAATATCATCTTTACGTGCTGATATTTAATATATCTTTTTAGGGGTAGCAGTTATGCGGGAAGACCGAATGGCTTAAAGCGAAAGCTAACAAATAGCACAGACTCTCACCAACTAGGTCCGAATTCCAATTGGGACATTCCAGTTTCTCCTGCCTCTTTACAAGTAAAACAATTTTGACGTGGGACGTTTAACGCCATTGCTCATTAATTCATGAAGTAATGGTTGTGACCCCACCCCCCTTTCACTTGACAGCATTGGTCATTTTTAAATGTTTGCAGAATTAAATTTCATTCACACTCGAACTTACTGATTAAAATTTTATTACCATTGAACTTTTAGAAAAAAGCCATACATATCCCTGTTGTAAGAAATATTGTTTCCATACGAAAAAATGATAAGGCATTCCAACTTTCTATATTTGTACACCAGAACCTCAATCATAGTTTACATCATAAATCTGTCCAATGGGTTCATATGAGATTGAAGATACGGGCGCATTATTCGTTATAGAATTAATTCGATTTCCTTACTTAGATTGTCATACAGCACGGGCCTGCCTTAAATTTAACACTTAGCTCTTTTTATCATAACAAAACGGTAGCTAAATTTGACTCCTGGTTAGCAACTTTCCAGCACCTGCTTCCTATCTCCCGTCAGCTTTGCGGTCACTACATATCCATACCTCGTCTACTCAATAGCCAATCTTTAACTCCCTTTCGTCAGCCAAATCTTAAATTTTTGAAAGGTCATTACTGTATGTGTGTTGTCAGATTGGATAATTGAATTTCTAGCGTATACTCTCTCTAGAGAAAACAATGCAAATATCTGGCATCAAATATAAATGTACCAACTTAATTATGCCCCTTGACTTATGAAATTCTGTAAGTTGGATTTTACTTTACGTTAAATCAACTATTTTCGGAGAGATACACTTTTTTGAAGGCCTATCCACTAAGTTGTGATATATTAAGCTTTGTTTTGATTAAGAAAGTTGAATGTTATATGATTGCACGTCCAAAGTCTTGCATTTTAGACTAAATAGCCCCAATATGCGTTTTTCTATTCCTGCGTGTTAGTATTGTATATATGTTTGTGTTTGCGTTTTTAATTACTTTGTTCTTCTAGTTGTAAATCCTTATATTATTTTTTTTATATCCACAATCCTGTTTGTTTGGGTCTTTGCATTTTATCCATGCAAAAGAAATATTTTACTTTTTTAGAACTGCATTTCATAAAGAGACGTTATCATCTAGAAAAAAAAATTGTATATAAACTAAGTCTGATGTAATTACAAGTGTTATAATTTGATCAAATTAATTTTTAAAACATATACATGGTATAGTTTTATCAGAAAACGAATTATGTTTATTCAACTTACTTTATCATATGTTATGACTTAGATACACGATTTGTATAATTGTATCAATTCCTTCCGAAATACCCACCGTTCATGTTTACGAATGTAACCAAAGAAAGTATTGTTTCTGTTAAATTGGCCAAAAATACTATCTAACCCTTCTTCATTTACCCTTTAGTTTAACACATTCTAAACGCAAAGACATTGCCAAATCAATAAAAATCAAACATCCATGTCCGAATCACAATGCAGAAGCAAAGTAAAAACTTTGGGACTCACAAGTTAGGTTAGACACGTGAACTTCCACCAGGAAAGTGAGTCCGGGTACTCCGGAAGGGTCAGTGCCTCCTGTCTAGCAAGCTTCACCCGCCACGTGTTTAATCAAAATCGTGTGAATGGATCATTTAAGAATGACACAGCAGAATATGCTAGAACTCTAACCAAACACTTTTAATTTTCTCTTTTGTTAACACATTCCAAACGCAAAGGCATTGCAAAGTCAAATGAGGTTTTATATACTATGTAGATCGCTTTCCTTCAGAAGGTCGGTTGCTTTATTTAGAAGAAACCATCTTGATGTCCAAATTAAAACCCGAAGAACAATCTGAAATAGTTGAAACTGGCAAAATAAAAAAAAGACATTCAAAGAACGTTGTAATGAGTATAAAGAATACATTGGCATCATATTTATAAAATAAATACTGTTTTGACGACCAAAACTGTTTGAATATAAAGAGACTTGTCTGTTTCATGAAACACGTTATATACACGAAACATATTGATCCAAACAGTACTAATGTACCTCATATTTACGATCTTTCCTCCCAACTGCATTCGCACTTCAGTTATATAAAAAAGGAAAGATGATAAATTCTTATTAAGTTGATTGTATTTGTTAGACGTTTTGATTGAGGGATTCAGCCAGTTTCATATCACAAGGGTATAAACGTTCCTGTAATATTCTATTGAATCAAGAGTTTACCAAGTACGATCTCAGGAGAATGTCCTAATCTTTCTGCGAAGAGTTTCGTTTGCAACGTAATTCCGTATTGATAACGGTTGATGTCTTCACAAGGATACAATTATTTAATTATTTTCCGTTCAATCCTAAATGGAAGACTTGTTTTTAGCTAGGTTAATCAGAAACTATTTTTCGGAAGTGAAAATATGATACAATTAGTTTCTGGTTCGACATTTTAAAAGGCCGAAATGTTTAAGAAAATGTGTTTTGAAAATATATGACTAAAACCATATTATATAAGGTGAACTAAACTGTTTTTAAATATCCATTAGGTGTATATTTAGTAGGATACTATGTCATTTTCAATGACATATATGGACTGTCACCCTATTCGAAATGCAATATTTATTTTATAATACCGATTGTTGGTGTTTATTACACTGTGCAACTAAAGTTTATTGGATTGAAAATCATGGCAGTCAGCTGTCATCTGTAAGCAACTTGTGAGCCGCTTATAACATTAATCATATTTAACATTGATTTTGAAATTTAGAAGACGATTGCGTTCGAACCGCATACGTAATTTTTCTGCGCATGTGTCATTTTCCCTGTGACGTAAGATTTTCTGAAATTCAGGGTTGACATTAAATTTACTAAAACGCTTTTTAACAAATTAAATTTCAAGACATTTACAAAAGGCATAATAATCTAATGAATCTGTTTGCCAAGCGTTTGTCAACAACGCTGATTTTGCGGATGGACATTAAAAAAGTCAGATAGAAGAGTTTTGAGAACTGTATAATAACACAGGACCAAATAGTATCAGTGAAACTTATTTGATTGCCGTTTCCACTTTATTATGATGAATATTTGTACACCGAAACAGCCGTCTAGTGAAAAGGTCACAATGGTACATGCATAATTTGTAATCTTATGAAATTTATAGATGTGACATAAGTTTCTGGAGTGTAATCTTTTTTTTAAGGAATCTGTTTAAGTTGGATGTAATTTATGCTCTTATCTAAAGATAAAGCTAAAATTGCGATACAAGGTCTCTTTAATTGTCAACCACGTTAGATAGGTTCTAGAGTCGAATTGGAATTAAAAATTAAGGAATTTTGAAGAAACAACCAAACTTTGTTACAAAACTAGAAAAAAATGTAATTGACAGGTTAGGATTTCCTGTTTTTTATGATTACTATGTTATTGAGTTACAAATGTATTTTTGTAATACATTTTGTAGTAGTCCTCAATCGTTTTTTCGGATCAATATATTTTATTCGTGATATCAAAAACAAGCATACTAATCCATGTCCGAATCACAATTCAGAAGCAAAGTAAAAAACTTTGGAACTGAGAAGTCAGGTAAGAGCGTGAACTTAATAAAAAATATTTTATTTCTTGAAAAAAGTATAATAATTTTATTTACGATGTAACTGTTACTCTCTAGAGACCTCACATCTAAACAAAATGTGTACTGGAGATCTTTAAACTTCCATCAAACCACTTTGTTTGACACATAGGGGCTTTAACCATGACCAAAATAAAGTTTGTTCTACTGACTTCCTCAAATTGATTTACTGTTTCCACGACTTATGATATATAATAATATGATGTGTTGTATAATTATACCTGTAGAAAAGGAAATGTACGTGCACGATAAGCACCTCCTGTTTAACTAGCAACATCTGTCACCTTTAAAGTCGAAATTGAGCATATACTGACATGGGCAGTTAGCAAAATGTATTCAACAACAATTTGGATAAAGAAATGCCAATATAGTTTAAACACGTAAATTTCCACCGGTGCTCTAGCAGGAAAGCAACTCCTGTCTAGCTTGCTACACCTCTCACCTTCGAAATCGAAACTGAAATGCAGGAATGATAGTATGACATGTGGATTTAATCCAACATCCATTTGACTACAGAGACATCAAACAATTTTGTGATTACGATCATGAAATACCTTCAGGTTAAAGCATGTTTCTACTCTGCACTTATATATTCACGAACCATATTGCTTCTTACAGTACAAATATATCTCAAATTTACGCTCTTTTTCTAAACAACTGCATTCAAACTTAAGTTAAATCAATTTAAGAAAGATGACAAATACATATTCAGTTGGTGGTATTTGTTAGACATTTTAATTCCGTGAGTTAAATATCAAGGGTATAAACTTCGCTATAATATTCTATTAAATCTATTACAGCAAGAGTTTACCAAAGACAACCCCAGGAGAGTGCAACAATCTTTTGGATAAGTGTTTAGTTTACAGCTTAATTCCGTATTGATAACTGTTGATGTCTTAAAGAGGAAAAAGTCCATTAAATATTCCTTATTCAGTCTCAGTAAAAGACTTGATTTTTGCAAGGTTAATATCTTTGTTAAATGTGAAAATATGTACTGAGTTAGTCTCTGGTTTGACAGATTTTAAATGAACGATCAAGCTTTATTTAGAAAAAAAGTTTTGGAAAATGTATCTTGATGTAGAACCAAAACTTATAATGAAAATTAAATTGTAACTTTCGATTTGTTTGGATTTAGTCGGCTATAATGAAATCATCAAAAACCAATAAAAATAAATACCTGAAATATATTTCATTTAGTTACTTTCTATTTAAACACTCTATTGCATTGAAAACTCAAGTTTGCAGATGACGAACGAATAATGTGACCAGGTTGTGGTGAATAGCACTGTTTTAAAAAACACATTCCTTTGAGAATCGACACCGTTGTATCTTTCGAAACAGGAAAATTAAGGGAAAGACGTACAAATTCAATTAATCAATAAGCGATATTTATTAAAGTTCTTACATATTTTAAAGGATCTTAAATGAATACATGCATATTTATATTTCTGTTTTAAACCTCAAAAAGTACAAAATGACTTTATTTCTTTTTTTAAAGCTGCAGATATAATTAAAACTGAATAAAGTTTACGTTTAAAATAACGATTGCAGTAGTTTCCGATAATTGCATTTTGCAATTCGTCAACTATTAAATGTATTATCATATTCTAAAGGAATCTATGCAAAATAATAAACCATCGATAAACACATTTTCCACAAAATATTCATAATGAAGGTTTCAATATTGCAAAATTATTGCTTCTACTACGAATGGCAAGACGCAATGTAGCACGTACCATAGTGCTTGACTTAATTTAAAAAACACAGTCGCATTTAAGACATCCGAAGATTGTTTTTAATAAATACGACGCTAAAACGTTATACACACTGGAGTTATAATTTAATAAGTGTATCCAGTGGAAAGCATTGTCTACATAATCCATATAACCGTCACACTTCAAGTATGTAAAACCATATCACCTTTTACTGAAGTATATAGCATACAACTTGATAATATATTGCTCAGAATCTTTTAAGGTTTTTCTGTCACTTAAATATGTTTTCTCCCATTTTGATCAGTATTGTATAACTATATAATATCAGATTACAAACAAAACAAAATACTAGGCAGTGTGCGGAAACTGTTTTAAAGGGCATCTAAAAATAAATGCACCGATTATAAAAAATGTATTTTTCATCAGAAAAATGACAAACCAGGCAAACATTTGTCAGGGAAATGTATAACGACAGGAAATATGCTATGGTTGCAGTATGTTACATGAAATCAAAACAAAATATGTAATGGTTTTTAAATTGTTGAACATACCACGATTACTACTACAATCAAATAGTTACGACTAATCATATAGGAACACTCGGCCTAACTTCCCAGGTTGACGTTCACTTTCCAGCTTCGAAGTTTTTACTTTGCTTTGTGGGTTAGACATGGACTTTGTACAATTTGTTTTGTATATGTCTGCCATTTTAATACACCAGTATATAAAAATATTTCCCTGCACAAAAGCAGTTTCAATAGAACACATTTTCAAATTTACACATACGGTTCTTCACAGTTTTAGCATGTTAAGCTTTTTATCACTACTTCCACAATATTAACAATTGCAATATTGTTCCTTTACTATAGTATTTGACATCGACTATACTTTGCAACTTTATAGAGTCATTGCTCCACCCGCTGACGCCAGGTGTCCAATGCTTCCGTTGACTGACAGGAGACGATCAATATTCATGAGAACGTGCACAACAGCTCATTCTAAAATTGTTTTCAAATTAAAATGGAAAATGTGAGATAAAATTAATTTCTATAAATTATGTAAATATAAGAAATAAGGTTATTTTTCAATGTTTTTTTTTAACTTAAAAATATAATGGACTGCCTCGCATTTTATGCAACGTGAGACAACCCACTATATTTTGAAAGTTCATAAAGACATTGGAAAATTACCTTATTTCTTAATTATGCCTGTCATATCAAGACGACTACTTTCACATTCCAATCATATTACATGTTGGAAATTTTCGTTTAGATTCACATTTAATTTAAAATATTTGTCAACCTGTTTAGTTGTTAGTTTAGATAAAATGGATCCCTCTGAGTAACATCTATTTCACAACACTCTAATAAATCCATTTATAACTTGTACCAAAATCTAATCACGGGGGAATATCTCAATTCTGCTGAGAAGTGTCTATTTTACAACTCAATTTTATATTAGTGGGAACAATTACTTCTCTTAAGAAGGTCAAATCATACATTTTTCATATAACAGAGTTGCTCTAGTGTAACAGGAAAAGTGTTGCTAAGAGTAGAAATATTGTAGATTGGATTTTTTCGGATTTGTCGATAGTTGCGTACATAATACAACTATTATCACCGCCGCCATTACTTCTACTATCACTGCTACGTTTACTACTGCTACTACTATTATTAATAATAATAACGCAAAATATGCAATAACATATGTTAAAAAGATGTGTTATGGAAAGGATCATCAAAGGTATATACTTTGCTGTAACATTCTTTTAAATCTTCTAACGCAAGAGACAAGCCCGATATGACAACAATCGTTCGGATAAGTGTTCAGTTTGTATCTTAATTTCGTATTGATGATTGTTGGTGTCTTTAAAGAGGATAAAATTACTCAATTCTATCTCATTCAGTCTCATTTTAAAACTTGTCTTTTTGCATGATATATGTTTTTGTTGGAAGTAAAAATATGTACTCAATTAGTTTCTGGTGTTACAGTGTTTGAAAGGACGATCAAGCTTTCTTAAAGTATTTTGAAAAAAATGTATGATGATGCTTATACTGTAAATTAAATTGTTTGTAATTTTCGATTTGTTTGTGTTGAGTCGGTCATTATGAAATCACAAAAAACAATAAAAGTAAATAACGGAAATATATTTCATTAAGTTACTTTTTATCAAAACACTTCATTGCATTGAAAACTGAATTATGTAGATGACGAACTGATAATGTAACCGGGTTGTTGTGCATAATATTGCTTTCAAAATCACATTCCATTGTGCATTGATACAATTGTTTTTTTCGAAACAGGAAATAAATTAATTAATTAAAAAAAAGATCCTTATTAAGAATCCTATATCAAATAAATACATGCATATTTATATCTGCGGTTTCAATCGCAAAAAATAGAAAAAGGTCATTATTGGAAATGGTTTGCTAGGCTTGTAATATAATAACATACTTAGAAAGCCTACAGTTTGAAACGAAAATTTAAGTATTTTGATCATATAATAATTGCATTTTACATTTGGTAAGGACTAAGTGTAAGATTATGTTTGTAGCTATCTATGCAAAAACTGAAGCATCAATATACACACTACCCATTATCAATAAAAATGGATTCTGAAATATAATCTTCACAAATCGTGCTACAAACATCATCCTTAATCTTTAATGATGTAACTTCAGATGTTGTTTTAGACATTTGTGATAAAGGTGATAATATTGCAAAACATCCTTCACACAAAATGACTAGACGTCACATTTGTTTCAACAAATAAGACGTTAAAAGTCCATATATACCGAGCTTATAATTTAATAAATATATCTAGGGAAAAAGCAATTTCTACATAAATCCATATACCCCCACTCTTCAAGTGTCTAAACCCATATAACCTTTAAAGGTCATCGGTCAACAAATTTATCAATTTTGTATTTTGCATTCCTATGGGTGGAATAGTCAATATTGATGTGTCTGACGGTTTCCCACGCCTTACATTTACCTGTAATACACTAAAACCTTACCTAAACGAACTGCTAATACTCGGTAGTTTCCAAACCGCTCGTAACTTTCTAGCGACCTAATTGATGACGTACATTTCGTTAAGCTGCTGAGGAAAGACCCATTACTTACATGTATATATGTAGTCATATATTACATGTGGGTTTGTGTGGTGTTTTGGAGGGTTTTAAAGTTTGATTTCAAGTCAAGATGATATATTTTGTGTAGTTTGGATATAATAAAATCACAATGACCGATGAACATGTCTTTTCCACAAAATTCAGAACAAATTAAAGCTAGATCTACACAAGTTCTTCATGCAGCTTTTTAATTGTTTTGAATGTATTCAGATTAAACACAAGGATATAAGTCAGGAAAATAAGAACGGTATTATCATTGAAGACAATTAAATTTTTTATGAATGAATTCAGTCAAATATATAGATTTTAAACAATATTAATTTTCAAAATCGATTTAATTCCGTTATTCAATCAGTTCACTAATTCACACGTTCAAACAGAGACGTGTGTCTTGTTCAAATTAACTAATCTAATTTAACTTAAATTTATTCGATTTTCAGAATCCATCAAAAATGACAAATAACATTTACCGGGTATATCATAAAGATATACGCACGTGTCAATTAATGTTGCATATTGTAAGGTAAACTCTGTTAATTACAGGTGGTAGATGTCTACATCTAAACAGGATGTTTCCCAATGCAGCATATTGATAATCTCTTAATTACTGGTATGTGAGGGGTGTAAATCACACTTTGAACGATATTAATTGATGGTGAATAAATAAAAGAAAGTTTCACTCGAGTTTTGAGTCCATAATTAGTCGAGGATAATCCCATTGGTATCACATTTTTTTGACGTTCTTTTCATCTCATTAAAATTAAGCCAAATAAAGTTATTATTTGATAATTTTTATTTTTTTTATTTTATTATGGAAACAGTAATGATGATGATGATTATTATTATTATTATTATTAAACTTACTGCAAATAAGAAATAGGAAGCTATTGAAATGAAATTGTTTTCATATTGAAGTAATACTTCGGTGGAATATTTATTTGAGAGATAATAAGAGATAATAAGAAATTATTTTAAACCTTTATTTTGATATTTTCATTGTACTAAGAACTACAGGTCTTGGACGCAGATTCTACCCGAAAACGTGGTTTTTTATTCATTACATGGGTAAATAATAATAATAATAATAATAATAATAATAATAATAATAATAAATCTTTGATTTTAATCTTAAAAGGAATTAAAATGGGACAATTTCTAAATCAAATATGAAATAAAATCAATTTGAAGTCAAAATATAGCTGTACTAGAGAGAAGAACAGATTTTTTTAAAAATAAAAAACAAAACTTTGGGTTCTTTTTATTATTCCTTATAATAAATGGATAAAAATTAATTAATTAATTAATTAATTTATCAGAGATATGTAAAGATAATTAAAATGATATTAAATATTAATAAAAATTAATGTGAACAATATTTTAAACAAAAAACGGAAATTTGGTTTTTTTATGATTTTTTGTGATAAATAGATATAAAAAAATAAATAAATAAATAACTCAAAGAGATATGTAAAGATAATTAAAATGATATTAAATATTAATGAAAATTAATGTAAACAATATTTTCAATAAAAAACGGAAATTTGGGTTCTTTTATTATTTGTTGTGATAAATAGATATAAATAAATAAATAAATAAATAAATAAATAAATAAATAAATAAATAAATAAATAAATAAATAAATAAAAAGAAATGTAAAATCATGTTTTGTAAAAGTATTAGTAAATAGTATATCATACTTAGAGCAAACAAAAATATAGTTTTTTTTCTGTATTTATTTCTTATTATTATGTTTTATTTTTTATTTATCTTTTTCTGCTGATGGAAACTGAAATACCCAATGCTACAAAAAAAAATATATAAAAACACTAGAAGTTATTTCTGATAAATCTGGGTAATAAATGCAGTTCACTATACAAGTTTTATTTACTAAATAGCTGGATAACACCTTCTGCGTCACTTCCGGTTTTGTGCCCTTTTACTACCAAAGGGAGATAACACAGTTTTTCAACAGTTTCAGGACTTTAATTTACGCTGTATAAAAGGACAAAAATTATTTTAAAAATGTTATTTGTGGCTAAATCGACTTTTTATGATGTAATCTTTCGGAAAATAGAACTAAAAAAAATCGGTTTTTGGTGACCGGTGACCTTTAATAAAGTATGCAAATCCAAATAACCTTTTTCTAAAGTATGTAACACACATCTTGATTTTATATTACTGTGGAATCTTTATCTGAGTTTTTCTGTCCTTTCAATCTGTTTGTCTGCTCTCATTTCCTCAACAACGTTTTGAATACTGTAAAGGGGGATGTTTGCGTGGGTAAAATATTAGCTTTTTTCGCACTAAAAAATTTTTTACCAACGCCAAAATGCAAAATGTCTACCATACAGGTTAAAATATCATATATATATATATTATATATATAAGAAATTATATATATACTGTATACCCACTTATATTGGATACGTAAAAATTCCTCCCATGCGAAATGCTAAATTTCTGAAATCAGGAAATTTTCAACCCGCGAAATAATCCCTTTTAAGTACAGGTAATAAATCGTCTACAAAACAAAACTCTTTAAAAAGTGCTTTTTGAATTTATATGCAAAACGGAACATTCAATATACATTCGGATTCAATATACATTCACCTACTACGGAATATCACTTGGGATAAGTACAAAACGCCGATCAAACACACACCTTTCGCAAATTGCATAAGGATCGCTTAACGCAACTTTATATGGAAATATGCTTTGCCTGCAGCATGGTGCATGATATGAACTAAAACATGTTAGAATGTCTTAAATGGTGATCGCACTGCAATTACTTAAAACTAATACAATGGATTAAAATATTGTGGTTGAATTAAACATATTTTGGTTGAATTGGAGCACCCGGTCTCATTTTCCTCTTGGAAATTCATGTGTTTAACATAATTCACCAGCATTAAATGTTTAAATTTGCTTTTGGGTTGTAGGTAATGTTTGCTGTCAATATATGTCTGCCATTAGGTTCGGGTTATGTTTGCTTTTCATTTGTGTCTGACATTATCAAATCACTATTCGATAAATATTTCCCTGCTTAAAAAAACCCAACAAAAAAACCCATTCAATTGAAGATTTTTTACAAATCAAAAACCAGACACGGCAGATTTATGAAGGTATTGATCACTGTTTACACCTAATTCTGATCATTTCAAGACGAATCCGTTAACATTTCAGTCATATTACATGTTCGAAGTTTCCTTTCAGATTCACATTCAATTTATAATATTTGTCAATCTGTTTAGTTGTCAATTTAGACAAATTGGATTCTACAGAGCAACATATATTCCACATTACTCAAATAAATCCATTTATTACAACTTGTACCGAAATCCAATCACAGGGGAATATCTCAAATGTGTTCAGAAGTCTGTATTTTACAACTCAATTTTATATTAGTGGGAACGGTTGGTTTTCATAAAAAGGTCAGATCATACAAGTATCTTCGATCCACTCTCAATATTGCAAACTCGCGTTACTGTGGCAAGAAAACTGTTGCTTAAAGTAAAAAATATTGTAGATTAGAAGTATTTTCGATTTCGCGATAATACAACTTCTTTCAACACCACTATCACACAACTACTTTCAACACCACTATCACACAACTACTTTCAACACCACTATCACACAACTACTTTCAACACCACTATCACATAACTACTTTCAACACCACTATCACACAACTACTTTCAACACCATTATCACACAACTACTTTCAACACCACTATCACACAACTACTTTCAACACCACTATTACATAAATACTTTTAACACCACTATCACACAACTACTTTCAACACCACTATCACATAACTACTTTCAACACCACTATCACACAACTACTTTTAACACCACTATCACAAAACTACTTTCAACACCACTATCACTATTATTACTTCTTTCACTTTTAAACAACAAACAGCAATAATAATAATAATAATAATAATATAATAATAATAATAATCATAATAATACCAATACAGATTAACAATCATATAAATGTAAATGTAATATCTGAATTTGTTGTTGTTATGTTCGGAAATTGACTGCTCATGCAAGTTGTATTTTTTGTATATAAGTGATATTTTGCGGATTATTTGTCTTTATTATTATTATTATAATTATTAATTATTATTATGAATGTTTCGTGTTTGTCTTACTACTTTCCATTAACAGTTGTGATTTGAACATAGAATTAACAGTTGTGTTTGATTTTGCATACACTTTTTTATTTATTTATATCGTAATAATTTATTTTATATTTTACTGTAATTTCAGAAATAATCATAAGTTGAGTCATATGTCGGCAACAAGATTTTGGTATGTATGTGTCTTCAAAAACATTTTTCCTCGGTGTAATAAACTTGTAATCTTGTTTGTTTGTCGTGCTTAAATATTTGTATTTTTTGGTCTGAAATATTATCTGTAACATTCTAATGCAATTATATATGGCAAAAGGTAAAACAGAAACCAACATTGTTTAAGAATTTGCGTAGCTTACAACATTTTTATATTGATAACTGTGATGATTTACTTTAAGACATTCGGAAATTTAATTATCTGCGATTAATTCAATTGTTTGATTTAAAAGAGATAGTGTTTGGTTGTTTCGGAAGAACAGCATGTGGATCAATAGTTCCATCAATGTTTTCTGAGTAAAAATATAATGAAATGCGAGATTGTTTTATAATCATAAGAAGGCTGTTGCAAGACCAAGTGTTGACTGGCAATGTATATAATGTACAGTCGTCGTATAGTTAGGCACAGACATATCAATACATAAAGAGTACTAACAAATAACGTTTTACAGTATTTTGTAATAATTTTTATATTTTATTTTGTCGAAAAGACAATGAGAATTTAATAAAAAAAACAAACATACTAATCCATGTCCAAACCACAATCCAGAAGCAAGGTAAAAACTTTGGAACTGACAAGTTAGGTTAGACACGTGAGCTTCCAACAGGGAAGTGAGGCCGGTGCTCTCGAAGGGTAAGCATCTCCTGTTTAGCTAGCTACACCCGCCACGTGTGTAATCCAAATTGTGTGAAAGGAACACGGAACTATGATACGCCAAATATATCCAGGGCAATCCTGGACACAGAGACAACAATTATTCAGTAAATTGTTTAATATATCTAACGAGAAATTGGCAAAGAAGCGCTATAATAATTTAGGTAAACATGATATAATCATATCTTATTATACTTAACGTGTTATGTATGGTCAGGATACAACTGCAATAATCAAATCATGGTAGAAAAAAAACTTCCAACCTAAAACCTAATTTTTTACCGAACTAACTAAACATAAACATGGTCCTGGATTAAGATAATAGAAAACGAATCTAAAAAATAATTTGTGTTTATAAACACAGTTAAGAGCACTTGTGTTATGAACTTTAAACTGATGATCTTAAAGCTGCTATAGATAAACGACACATCTGTTGCAAAACTTAGAGTATGATAGATGCTATACTATGTATCGATGAAACATCTGATACGGTTAACAAATGATGTTAAATTCTAAAAATAATAGATATAAATGATATTATTTATCAAATCTGTTTTAAGCTACACTGCTTCCAGATTACGCTTTAATAGATATTTATAATCTGAAACATATTTTTTTTCCTTGATAAGAGGTCCTCGGGTAATATACTTACTATACAGAGAAGTTGAAAGTATTAAACTGAATTGATGTTGATATTATTAAGAAGAAATACAAGCGAAAACATACGTAAAAAAGAATGTTCTTATTGATTTTGCAATTAATAATATTTAAAACAATTTTAATTATTCCTTTGTGAATATTACATGTATCAAACAAAAACAAATATATCAGCCCATGTCAAAATCACAATCCTAAATGTAAAAATAGGAAACCGACAAATTCAGTAAACACGTAAAGTTCCACTTTAAATATTGTTTATGTTTTTTCAACAAGTGGTTTTGATACATTCCCCAATACTAGAAAGCAATAACAAACTCTGTAGTATCTTTAATTTCAAGCCCATAGGGACAGAAACCATTTACATGTTCTCCAAATTTAGGATAATTAGGATAAATAAAAAACAAACACACTAATCCATGCCTGAATCACAATCCAGAAGCAAAGTAAAAACTTTGAAATTGACAAGATGGTTAGACGTGAAATTCCACCGGAGAATTGAGGATGGGTGCTTCGAAATTTATCTACCCGTTGCTTGCTGGAAAATTATATGTAATTTAAAAATTAGAAAATGTTTAAAAAACATTTCATTATCAATATCGTTGGTATATGTGTTCTTGGTGTATGTATGGTGCTTGGCAATATGAATCCTGAGTAGTAGCTCTAGGTATCTATACATTGGTCTACCTAATTCAATTATCATGATTTTCAATTAAACGACCCTGAAATATATCTTAAAAAATTAATATAGCTCTTTTTTGGAAACTCTTCTATTTGAAACATTGAACACACTACATATAACAATAACGTGAATGATGAGAGATCTTAAACTACTTATCAAAACAAATGTTTTAATACCCCTCCCTACGGTATTGATGATACTGCCATATATTTAACGTAATTTTTTTTTTCGATCTGTAATTAATTATGATACAGATAGTTGTCATCATATCAATTTCAATTTATCATATTTTGTTTTAAATTAATGAATTATAATATTTAAGATATCAATCCGAATAAAATACTACAAAGGTATAAGGAAATATGTTTCTTTCAGATAAACCTTTTCATAATTCTGTCAAAATAAGTTTTATTATATTGCATTATTTTAGTTAGTTATTTGATCAATACATTGTTTGTTTTTGATGGAAAACAGATACAATAGCATGGAAGTCATGAACATAACACTTAAAAATATCAATATGTTTTCTGTATCATTCAAATTTTAATATATGTACGACCAAAGCCAGAAAATAATATAACGTTACCTATAGAATTTGATATGATCTAATTTCCTCTAGTATGACATAAAATATTGCAAAAAAGCAAATTTGAAAAATACATGCATTGTTAAGTGACTTATTGTTGTGGTATTGTTGCGATATTTGGTTATAGTTTGTAAATCATATAGATATCAATCAGACTAAATCAAAACAAAACATACTAATCCATCGCTGAATGACAATCCAGAAGCAAAGCAATGAACTAATATAAAATAATATAAAATAAATAATTATAAATTAATATGACACATGAACTTCCACCAGGAAAGCTCCGGAAGGGTAAGCACCTCCTGTTTAGTTTACTACACCCACCATATGTGTGTAATCAAAATTGTGTGAAAGAAACTACACATGTATTGCACGTCAAATATATACCGAGCATCCCTAGACATAGATACATCAAACTTATACAGAGATGACAGTCTTCAACATTTTGATGAGTCTTGAAAAGTCTAGGCTTCAAATATCGGTGGGTCAACAATTTATTTGCAAGCTCTGTTGATGTTTTATTTATCTACTAAATTGTGTAAAAAATATATCACTCAATTTTTTCAGTCTAGCACTTCCCCCGTTAAAATTTGATACCATCTAGTACCTTCTAGTATGGCAACACATTTAGTAAAAACGACATTTAAAGAAAAAATATGCAGCATTACATAACGTATTGTAGTAAGTTGTCAGCGTTTGTCGATAGTTTGAAAAGCATACAAACAAATTGGTAAAAATGTATCACGCAAATATTTTTTTTGTCTAGCACTTTACGCTTCATTCATACAAGTATTATGTAGATAAAAATATAAATAGGTTCTCTGCAGAATTGTATAAATTCTAGAACCCTCCAGTATGGCATTACATTTAGTTAAAAACGGCATTTAAACGGGCATATTGCAATATTACGTTACTTATCGTATTAAGTTGTCAATGTTTGTTGATAGTTTGAAAAGCATATATTAACAAAGCAAACATATCCTTCTATGAAATATAACGAAAACATTCTTTTTGGTCTAGCACCTCACGCTTTATTCATACCATTGTTATGTAAATATTAATACTAATATTTTCTCTGTAGAATTGGATATCTATGACATTATATTTAGTTAAAAACTGAATTTGAAAAAAGGCATAACGCAATATTACGTTACTTACTGTGGTAAGTTGTCAATGTTAGATAATAGTTTGAAAAGCATATGCACGGCCTTCCATAAGTTGTCATATACGTGTAAAACTGGTCTTATCATAACAGACTGATAACCTTCCCAAAAATTAATTTGCTGATAACATCATTATGCTAACGGTGAATGTTTTTTCAGCTAAAAAAGTATATTTATCTTAAAAAATGTAATTTTTCACATTGTATTATATTTCCCCCAAATATTGCATAAAAATTCCATTAAAATTGATTTTCACGAAAAATAATTTCATTACATACATTTAATTTAGATCATAGATATAAAATATCACTTTCAAATACAGGACTAACTTTAAATTTTCAATTCTACGACAAAATTAGATGTGATGATTACATTGTAATTGTACATTCTACGTATACATGTGTAGAGTTATAAAGAGAAGCAGTGTATTAAACAAATTGATAAACATAATTTTTATGAAATGTATCACGCAAATGTTTTCTTTTTCAATCTAGCACTTCACGCTTTCCTCATGTCATTATTATGTAAATAAGAATATAAAAAAAGTTCTCTGTAGAATTGAATATCATCTAGTACCCTCGAATATGGCATTAGATTTTCTAAAAAATAAAATTTAAAAAATAAATAATGAAGTATTACACTACACTATAGAGTTAGTTGCCAATGTTTGTTGATAGTTTAAAAACCATATAAACAAAGTATGTAAACATATTCTTGTATGGAATATTTCAAACAGATTTTTTTTCAGTCGAGCACTTCACACTTCATTCATAACACAAGCATGTAAATCAGAATAAAAATACTTCTCTATGGAATTGGATATCTTCTAGTTTTCTACAGTATGGCATTATAATAAAGAACAAACGAAATTGAATAAAGCATAATTCAGTATTGCAGGAAGTTGTCAATTTTTGGTGATAGTTTGAAAAGTATATACATATTAATCAGACTGAAAAAAAAATATATTGTATTCAACAAATTGTTTGAAACATATCCTCTATGAAGTATATTTATTTTTTTAATCTAGCACATTCACGCTTCAATCATACCATTATTACGTAAATAACAATATATATTGCATGTACGTTCTCTGTAGTATTGGATACCATGTAGTGTCATATGTCATTACATATAGCAAAGCAAGAAATTGAAAAAATACTGTATTACGTTACTTATTGCGATGAGTTGTCAATGTTTAATGATAGTGTGTATATAGGTATTAATCAAACCAAAAATATTCTATTTATTCAAGATATTATTGAAATATATCCTCTATAAAATGTATCATGTGCACTAATTTTTTTCAGTTTAGCAAGTTTTTATTCCATCCATAACACTATAGCTTAAAACAAATTGGCAAATAAATCAGCGGTTAATTTTACACAGTCTGTTCTTATTTATCTACTAATTGCTTTTTTAAAATTATATTTAAAAATTCAAACATTTTATTAACAATATTTTCGGAATATTTGTTTTTGGCATATGTATGGTGCTTGACAATATAAACAGAATTCTGGGTACTAGCACTAGGTATATATACGTTGGTCTACCTAATCTAAATATCACGATTTTCAATTACATACCCTGGAAATATTTCCCACGGAATCAATGTATGTCTTTGTTGAGTATTCTAAACATTGAACAAAGTACATCAAACAATAACAATATTTGAATGATTTGAGATAAAAAACAAAATACGTTTCAAAACAAATGTTTGAATACGTCTTTCTACTGTATCGATGATAACGCCATATTAAAAATAAATGTTCGATCCGTCATCAATAAATATACAGATATTTGTTATTGTATCTGTCATTAATTTCAGTATACAGCATTTTGTTTTTAATAAATAAAATACGAATTTATTACATGATCCTTATAAAGCATATATGCCAACATCTAAAAAATCAATCCAAAGATAATAATTCCATACTGAAAAGAAATGTGTTCCTTTCAAATAAACTTTTCCATAATTCTGTGAAAGTATCGTATTATTATATTCTTTTATTTTACTCAGTGATTTGATCTATCTCATGATGTGCATTGAAAAAAGGATTGTTTATTAAGAGCAGATACAACCGCATAAAACTTACATACATAACTTACAACGCTATAAATATAATCTACTCTGAAACGTTCTGATTTAATATATGTACCACCGAAGTGAGTACATATATATAACGTTCCCTAGGGAATCTGATATCATCTAGAATCACCTAGTATGATATTACACGTGGCAACGTAAAAATTGAAAAATACAAACAATGTTACGTTACTTATTTTTGTGAGTTGCCAATGTTTGGTAAAATGTGTAAATCATACAGATATCAATCAGACTACAGATATTTTATTTATTTATCAAATTCAGTAAATTATGTCTTCCATGCATGTACACGCATTTTTTCAAGTTTATCACTTTACACTTAGTTGATGTCATTATTATTTAAATAACAATATAAATTCGTTCTCTGTAGAATTGGATATCATCTAGTACCATCTAATATGGCATTACATTTAGTAAAAAACGGTATTAAAAATGCAATATCACGGTACTTATTATAGTAATTTGTCAATGTTTGGTGATAGTTTGAAAAACAACGAAACAAAGTGGGTAAACATATCCTTTCATGAAATGCATCATGTATGTTAATTTGTTTTCAGTCTAGCATCTTCATTCATACCATTATTATGTAAATAGCAATAAAAATACGTTCTCTGTGGAATTGGAAATCATCTAGTGTCCTCCAGTATGACATTATATTTAGTAAAAAACGAAATTTGAAAAAGGCATAATGCAATATTACGATACTCATTGTGGTAAGCTGTTATGTTTAATTATAGTTTGAAAAGCATACACATGGCCCTCCATAAGTTATCATACATGTGTAAAGCTGGTCCTATCATAACAGACTGAAAACATTCCCAAAACTTATAGTGTTGAAAACATCATTATGCTAACGGTTTTTCTTTCAGCTAAACAAATATTTTATCTTTAAAAATATAATTTTCCTAATTGTTTTATATTTTCCCAAAAATTGCATAAAAATTCCTTTAAATTGATTCTCAAGAAACATAACTTTATTACATACATTTAGATCATAGAATTAAGATATCACTTTCAAGTACAGGAAAAACTTCATTTTGTTTTAATTATATGTCAAAATTAGATAAGATTAGTACATTGTTGACCTGTCACAAAATTACATTTTTTGGGTTATTTAAGGAAAGCAGTATATGAAACAAATTGGTAAACATAATTTCTATGAAATGTATCACGCAAATTTCTTTTTTCAATCTAGCACTTCACGCTTTATTCATGCCTTTATTATGTAAATACGAATATACAAAAAAGTTTTCTGTAGAATTGGATATCATCTATTACCCGCGAATATGGTATCACATTTTGTAAAATAATGAAGTATAACACTACACTATGGAGTTAGCTGCCAATTTTTGTTGATAGTTTAAAAAGCATATAAACAAATTATGTAAACATATTCTTGTATGGAATATTTCAAACAGATTTTTTTTCAGTCGAGCACTTCACACTTCATTCATACCATTAGTATGTAAATCAGAATAAAAATACTTCTCTGTGGAATTGGATATCGTCTAGTTTCCTACAGTATGGCATTATAAAAAAGAACAAACGAAATTGAATAAAGCATAATTCAGTAATACGTCACGTAGTGCAGGAAGTTGTCAATTTTTGGTGATAGTGTGAAAAGTATATACATATTAATCAGACTAAAAAATCTATTGTATTCAACAAATTGTTTGAAACATATCCTCTATGAAGTATATTTATTTTTTTAATCTAGCACATTCACGCTTCAATCATACCATTATTACGTAAATAACAATATATTATTGTATGCACGTTCTCTGTAGAATTAGATATCATGTACATGTAGTATCATATGGCATTACATATAGCAAAGCAAGAAATTGAAAAAAAATGCTGTATTACGTTACCTATTGCAATGAGTTGTCAGTGTTTCATGATAGTTTGTACATAGGTATCAATCAAAGCAAAAATATTTTATTTATTCAAGATATTATTGAAATATATCCTCTATGAAATGTATCATGTACACTATTTTACAGTTTAGCAAATTTACATTCCATCCATAACACTATAGCTTAAAACAAATTGGCAAATAAATCAGCGGTTAATTGTACACAATCTGTTCTTATTTATCTACTAATTGCTTGTTTAAATATTATATTTAAAAATTCAAACATTTTATTGACAATATTTAGTTATATTTGTTTTTGGCGTATGTATGGTGCTTGACAATATGAACCCAATTCTGGGTAATCGTACTAGGTATCTATACATTGGTTTTCCTAATCTAAATATCACGATTTTCAATTACATACCCTGGAAAAATTTCCCACGGAATCAATATATGTCTTTGTTGAGAATTCTAAACATTGAACAAAGTACATCAAACAATAACAATATTTGAATGATTTGAGATAAAAAAACAAAATACGTTTCAAAACAAATGTTTGAATACGTCTTTCCACTGTATCGATGATAACGCCATATATCAAAAATAAATGTTCGATCCGTAATCAATTAATATACAGATAGTTGTTATTGTATCTGTCATTAATTTCAGTATACAGCATTTTGTTTTTAATAAATAAAATACGAATTTATTGCATGATCCTTATAAAGCATATATGCCAACATCTAAAAAATCAATCCAAAGATAATAATTCCATACTGAAAAGAAATGTGTTCCTTTCAAATAAACTTTTCCATAATTCTGTGAAAGTATCGTATTATTATATTCTTTTATTTTACTCAGTGATTTGATCTATCTCATGATGTGCATTGAAAAAGGATTGTTTATTAACAACAGATATAACCGCATAAAAGTTATATACATAAATTTCAACGCTATAAATATAATCTTCTCTAGACGTTCTTATTTTAATATACTGTAAATCAAGAAATTAATGCGAGCAAGAAATTAATGCGAAAAATGCGAGGCCCGTTTCATCGCATTAATTTCTTGTCGCATTAATTTTCCGATTTCCAAAACTTCAATGTAAAATGATTTATCTCCCTTGAACCGGAAGTTGTAATCGTGGGTCATTTATTAGAACTCATGACGATAATTCTCTAGTTCTGGTATAAAGTATTATTAATCTCTTCATAAATTGTCGAAAATTTAGCGATATAAGTAAGACTTTTTTTGTCACAAACTTTCACATTGCCATGTTTAAAACACAATGATTTACAGTGAAACGGGACATTCTTCTTATTCACCAAACGAATTTCTTTGTGGTGCCGAAGTGTATGATTATTACATGTTTATGGAATAATAAACAAGTCCTAAAGCAATAATTCAACATTTTTTGTTTTTTCAAGATAAAAAATGGCGAAAGTAATTTTTGGAATTTAAAAAAAATCGCATTAATTTAAATACGCATTTTACAGCAAAATCTGCAATTCGCATTAATTTCATGACGCATTAAATTCCTGATTTACAGTATGTAATACTGAACGAGTACATACATATAACGTTCCCTACTGAAACAGATATCATCTAGAATCACCTAGTATGATATTACACGTGGCAACGTAAAAATTGAAAAATACATACAATGTTACGTTATTTATTTTAGTGAGTTGCCAATGTTTGGTAAAATGTGTAAATCATACAGATATCAATCAGACTACAGATATTTTATTTATTTATCAAATTGTGTAAATCATGTCTTCCATGCATGTACACGCATTTTTTTCAAGTTTATCACTTTACACTTAGTTGATGTTATTATTGTGTAAATAACAATATAAATACGTTCTCTGTAGAATTGGATATCATCTAGTACCATCTAATATGGCATTACATTTAGTAAAAAACGGTATTAAAAATGCAATATCACGGTACTTATTATAGTAATTTGTCAATGTTTGGTGATAGTTTGAAAAACAAAGCAACAAAATACTTCTACTTCTATACTGCTGCAAAGGGAATCCCATACCACAGATACATTATTAGAGTTATTGAATAACATACATGTTTAATAAAATGTGTCTTACGATTTTATGTCTTTTCAATGAAGATGTAGCAACTAACAGACTAAATTAAATATTATCGATAACAAGATCCAGCAACAATACCGTGGGTACGTCTGTGAATGTAAACAAATGAAGAGTTACTGGCCTTAGCGGTGACATAACATTGCGCTGCAATTGTGGTCGTCGTGGTGCAGTGGATACGACTTTGGATTTACACTTTTTATCTAACACAGGCTCCGGGAATTCGAATCCCTCTGACTTTTTTTTTTTTTTTTTTTTTTCTTTTTTTAAAATAATTTTAATTATCAGAGCGGGAAGGTTGCATGATAAGGTCCATTAGTATGAAGTATAAGACAACCAAAGAATACAAACAAAACGAGGAGAGAGACAGAATTAGCACCATAATTTCACCTTTTAACGTACAGAAATTTGTCGGGTAGAATTTAAGATACGGTATGCCATCACAGAAATTGTTTTAAGCTTTATCATCCGTCATGTGAAGAATAATTTAATTGATCCAAGAACACATGGGAACAGGGTTCAAAAACCTCATAATGACTTCAATATTAATGGCTTGGTTGGTTGAATGTTGCTTAACGTCGTATCAGTAATTTTTCAGCCATTTGCGACGAGAGCTATTTTATTAATCTCTATGGATTAATCTATGAACAATTTCATGTTTGCATGTGAGTTGCGAGTGTGTTGTATGGTCTGCCTTGTACTAGCGCGCACTCAGGACGGCTTTTAAGGTGCTAGCTCACCGAGTACGTCGCAGACAAGCGTACCATTCCCCCAGTCCATTAAACTCATACCAGGTTAACCAGTAAAGGCCAACAGCAAGGAAAACTTACTTTCCCACATGTGGTCTAAGCGGGACTAGGAACTCACAGCGGTTAGAGACCCTGGATTTGTAGACTGACGTCTTATCCATTAGGCCACCGCAGCCTCTTAATCAATATTAATGGCGTTGAAATAATTGTGAATTGCATAATTAATTATGCAGATGAGAACGAGGTGCCATTTCCTTCCCCATTTAGAGGTCGAGCAATATGTCTGCATGCTAATGAAAGTAGAAGGTCAATGCATGAAATATATCAGAAAACGTGTTTTGCTAAAGGATAAAGGGCCATTTGCCTATGTTATTCATAATTGTTGTTTAAAATTTATATATTTAATTATAAACTATTTGTTTTAAATTCCACATGTATGTACTTTGTATCGGCGAAAAAAAAACTTGGTCATTTGCACATGCTATGCTAAGAAATGCATTAGGGCATTTTGAACATTCCTCGACCAAAAACCCAAAACGCCCACACCTGTATGTTTTGTTTTTAATTTTGGATATGTTTGGCAAAACAGAAGGAGTACAGCTTTTCTAAATAAGAATTTCCGTTTCTTTTTTCCCTCATTCTTGTAAAAAAAGAAAATGTGTTCTTAAGACCTGTCTTATAAAGACACAAGAAGAACTATCCAAAATCTCAATACCAAGTGTACCAGTTGCGCCTTTGTACCAAAACAAAATGTTACTTTTGACTTCGCACAGAATGTATGTATACAACGGAAGCTTAGTTGGTAGAGTGCACGCTTCTTATGTGAGAGGCCATGGGTTCGATTTCAGACAGGGTTTGACAAAAACTTGAAAAAGTTCGCCAAGCATTCGGCATTTAGAAATGAAAGTCACGGAGTACTTCGGAAGAGACCTTAAATACCGATGCCCCGTGTCATCGCAGGCATCATTACAAATCCTCCCTGCACTTTGCACTTGGCAATTCAATTCAAACTTTTTTTCAATCTAAACCACTGGAGATGGTACAAGGGGTATATTCCTCATATAACATACACACTACAAAGGTAAAATAATAGTGTACTTCACTTATAGCTGGAGACATCCTCGATATAAATGTAACATTCTTGACTAGGACGTAGATCGCCTTTGAATCAATTATTTAATTAATCAATCGATCAATAAACCATATTTTGATAAACAGATGGGTGCACTTTATTTTCTGACACCCCGTAAAATCCAGATTTTTTTTATGTACGATTATGTTTTCTATTGCATCTGAATCACTTAATGGACGAGAACCAGGCACTGGATGAAAATGGCAAACAGTACTCGTCTGTATTTTTAATAAATGTATTAATTCCGATGTCTTACATTGATAAGGGCGAATTCCAAATATACAGCAGTTTGTGTTTGCTATTACAAAAATTTAGAATATTTTACAAGACAGAACAAAAATATGTATACAATGACTTATTTCGAATGGTGCATTTTGGCAGGACTCAACACTGAAGTCACCTTTTTAATAAATGCAGATTGTAGGACATGCACAATGCTTCATAGGCAGGAGTTGTATAGGATTTGCGCAATTAAAGTGCCAATGCTGTGGGGTTGGTGTTGGCACTTTTTGGATATTAGTACTGTTACAAAATCTGCATATAACAATTAAAAGCATTGCATACAGTGTTTATGGACCCAAAATTTAACTGCGATAAAATAGGTCAAAGTATCAAATCGATCGCATGTTTATTGGAATGCACAAGCACCAGATCATTCAAGAAGTATTTATTTATTTATTTTTAAATTTAGAATTATAATGCACTCGCTTCATTTAAATGACCACTTAAGTCAAGAATTATAAAATCTAATGGGTTTCAAAATGTTTTTAATAATTGAAACTAATTTTCTTGTAAAATGACCAATCATAACTAAACTTTATGGTGGGTGTCGGCGTGATATTGAGTTTGTAGGGAGATTTAAAAAGGTAATAACATTTATCTGAATTTTTATACACAAACATCCAATATATTTAAGATTTTCAAGTATAGAACCCGGTAAAATTTTCTTGAATATCAGAAACCATAATATCGATGGTTCTGAGACTACCTTTACACTTGTAAAGAGGTCTGTTGATCATATACCTTTACGGACCGACCAGATCAAGTCGCACCAAGTCGATAAAGCAGAGACCGGCAATTAAACTCAGTTACACCATGTCAGGTTAATGTATCAAGATATCACATGTACACATGTACAGCACCGTCGGAAGAGTGACAATCATTTTGTTTAACGACGTTCGAGTATTGAAAATTGAATACAAAATTGAAAGCACTCATGATCACTTGACCAATAAATTGTGACGTCATCCAAGTTTTTATGACGTCACTTTTACATTTTAGGATTTGTGTTTTACTTTAAAAATTCGTTTATATGTATAAAACATCATGGACTTTCATAATATGCAAAAATCTCAATTTTGAAAATTTTGACCAAGTTGTTTTCCCATGCACCGGCTCAAATAATGAAGTATAACACTACAACATGGAGTTAGCTGCCAATGTTCGTTGATAGTTTAAAAAGCATATAAACAAATTATGTAAACATATTCTTATATGAAATATTTCACGCAGATTTTTTTTCAGTCTAGCACTTCACACTTTATTCATACCATAAGTATGTGAATCAGAATAAAAATACTTCTCTGTGGAATTGGATATCGTCTAGTTTCCTACAGTATGGCATTATATAAAGAATATACGAAATTGAATAAGTCATAATTCAGTAATACTTCACGTATTGCAGGGAGATGTCAATTTTTGGTGATAGTTTGAAAAGTATATACATATCAATCAGACTAAAAAATCTATTCTATTCAGCTAATTGTGTGAATGATATCCTCTATGCATGTATGTTTATTTTTTTAGTCTAGCACATTCACGCTTTAATCATACCATTTTTAAGTCAATAACAATATATATTGTATGTACGTTCTCTGTAATATTGGATACCATATAGTATCATATGGCATTACATATAGCAAAGCAAGAAATTGAAAAAAAAATACTGTATTACGTTACTTATTGCGATGAGTTGTCAATGTTTCATGATAGTTTGTATATAGGTATCAATCAAACCAAAAATAGTCTATTTATTCAAAATATTATTGAAATATATCCTCAATGAAATGTATCATGTACACTATTTTTTCAGTTTAGCAAATTTACATGCCATCCATAGCACTATAGCTTAAAACAAATTGGCAAATAAATCAGCGGTTAATTGTACACAATCTGTTCTTATTTACTAACTACTAATTGCTTGTTTAAATATTATATTTAAAAATTCAAACATTTTATTGACAATATTTTAGTTATATTTGTTTTTGGCGTATGTATGGTGCTTGACAATATGAACCCAATTCTGGGCAATCGTATTAGGTATCTATACATTGGTTTTCCTAATCTAAATATCACGATTTCCAATTACATACCCTGGGATTATTCTCCACGGAATCAATATATGTCTTTCTTGAGAATTCTAAACATTGAACAAAATACATCAATCAATAACAATATTTGAATGATTTGAGATAAAAAACAAAATACGTTTCAAAACAAATGTTTGAATACGTCTTTCTACTGTATCGATGATAACGTCATATATCATGCGTGATAAAAAAATTTCGATCCGTCATCAATTAAAATACAGATAGTTGTTAGTGTATATGTCATCAATTTCAGTATACAGGATTTTGTTTTTAAGAAATAAAATACGAATTTATTGCATAATCCTTATAAAGCATATATGCCAACATCTAAAAAATCAATCCAAAGATAATACATCCATACTGAAAAGAAATGTGTTCCTTTCAAATAAACTTTTTCCATAATTCTGTCAAAGTATCGTATAATTATATTCTTTTATTTTACTCAGTGATTTGATCTATCTCACGATGTGCATTAAAAAAGGATTGTTTATTAACAGCAGATACAACCACATAAAAGTTATATACATAACTTACAACGCTATAAATATAATCTTCTCTAGACGTTCTCATTTTAATATATGTACTACTGAACGAGTACATACATATAACGTTCCCTACGGAATCAGATATTATCTAGAATCACCTAGTATGATATTACACGTGGCAATGTAAAAATTGAAAAATACATACAATGTTACGTTATTTATTTTAGTGAGTTGCCAATGTTTGGTAAAATGTGTAAATCATACAGATATCAATTAGACTACAGATATTTTATTTATTTATCAAATTCAGTAAATCATGTCTTCCATGCATGTACACGCATTTTTTTCAAGTTTATCACTTTCCACTTAGTTGATGTCATTATTATGTAAATAACAATATTAATACGTTCTCTGTAGAATTGGATATCATCTAGTACCATCTAATATGGCATTACATTTAGTAAAAACGGTATTAAAAATGCAATATCACGGTACTTATTATTATAGTAATTTGTCAATGTTTGGTGATAGTTTAAAAAACAAAGAAACAAAGTGGGTAAACATATCCTTTTATGAAATGCATCATGTATGTTTATGTTTTTTTCAGTCTAGCATCTTCATCCATACCATTATTATGTAAATAACAATATAAATACTTTCTATGTGGAATTGAAAATCATCTAGTTTCCTCCAGTATGACATTATATTTAGTAAAAAACGAAATTTAAAAAAGGCATAATGCAATATTACGTTACTCATTGCGGTAAATTGTCAATGTTTAATTATAGTTTGAAAAGCATACACATGGCCCTCCATAAGTTATCATACATGTGTAAAGCTGGTCCTATCAAAACAGACTGAAAACATTCGCAAAACTTATAGTGTTGAAAACATTATTATGCTAACGGTGAATGTTTTTCTTTCACAGCTAAACAAATATTTTATCCTTAAAAATATAGTTTTCTTAATTGTTTTATATTTTCCCAAAAATTGCATAAAAATTCCGTTAAATTGATTCTCAAGAAACATAACTTTATTACATACATTTAGATCATAGAACTTAAGATATCACTTTCAAGTACATGAAAAACTTCATTTTGTTTTAATTATATGACAAAATTAGATAAGATGAGTACATTGTTGACCTGTCACAAAATTACATTTTTAGGGTTATTTAAGAAAAGCAGTGTATGAAACAAATTGGTAAACATAATTTCTATGAAATGTATCACGCAAATTTCTTTTTTCAATCTAGCACTTCACGCTTTATTCATGCCTTTATTATGTAAATAAGAATATAAAAAAAAGTTTTCTGTAGAATTGGATATCATCTATTACCCGCGAATATGGTATTACATTTTGTAAAAAAAAATGGAATTCAAAAAATAAATAATGAAGTATAACACTACACTATGGAGTTAGCTGCCAATTTTTGTTGATAGTTTAAAGAACATATAAACAAATTATGTAAACATATTCTTGTATGAAATATATCACGCGGATTTTTTTTCAGTCTAGCACTTCACACTTTAATCATACCATTAGTATGTAAATCAGAATAAAAATACTTCTCTGTGGAATTGGATATCGTCTAGTTTTCTACAGTATGGCATTATATAAAGAACAAACGAAATTGAAAAGGCATAATTCAGTAATACGTCACGTATTGCAGGGAGTTGTCAATTTTGGCGATAGTTTGAAAAGTATATACATATTAATCAGACTGAAAAAAATCTATTGTATTCAATAAATTGTTTGAAACATATCCTCTATGAAGTATATTTATTTTTTAAATCTAGCACATTCACGCTTCAATCATACCATTATTACGTAAATAACAATATATATTGCATGTACGTTCTCTGTTGTATTGGATACCATGTAGTGTCATATGTCATTACATATAGCAAAGCAAGGAATTAAAAAAATGCTGTATTACGTTACATATTGCAATGAGTTGTCAGTGTTTCATGATAGTTTGTACATAGGTATCAATCAAAGCAAAAATATTTCATTTATTCAAGATATTATTGAAATATATCCTCTATGAAATGTATCATGTACACTATTTTTTCAGTTTAGCAAATTTTCATTCCATCCATAACACTATAGCTTAAAACAAATAGGCAAAAAAATCAGCGGTTAATTTTACACAGTCTGTTCTTATTTATCTACTAATTGCTTGTTTAAAATTATATTTAAAAATTCAAACATTTTATAAACAATATTTTCGGAATATTTGTTTTTGGCAAATGTATGGTGCTTGACAATATAAACAGAATTCTGGGTACTAGCACTAGGTACCTATGCATTGGTCTACCTAATCTAAATATTTCACCAAAAAAAAAAAAAAAATTTCCAATTACATACCCTGGAAATATTTCCACGGAATCAATATATGTCTTTCTTGAGAATTCTAAACATTGAACAAAGTACATCAAACAATAACAATATTTGAATGATTGAGATAAAAATCAAATACGTTTCAAAACAAATGTTTGAATATCTTTCTACTGTATCGTGATAACGCATATATCAAATAATGTTCGATCCGTCATCAATTAATATACAGATAGTTGTTATTGTATCTGTCATCATTTCAGTATACAGGATTTTGTTTAAATAAAATACGAATTTATTGCATGATCCTTATAAAGCATATATGCCAACATCTAAAAAATCAATCCAAAGATAATACATCCATACTGAAAAAGAAATGTGTCCTTTCAATAAACTTTTTCATAATTCTGTCAAAGTATCGTATATTATATTCTTTTATTTTACTCAGTGATTTGATCTATCTCACGATGTGCATTGAAAAAGGATTGTTTATTAACAGCAAATACAACCGCATAAAGTTATATACATAACTTACAACGCTATAAATATAATCTTCTCTAACGTTCTCATTTTAATATATGTACTACTGAACGAGTCATACATATAACGTTCCCTACGGAATCAGATATCCTCTAGAATCACTAGTATGATATTACACGTGGCAACGTAACATTTAAAAATACATACAATGTTACGTTATTTATTTTAGTGAGTTGCCAATGTTTGTAAAATGTGTATATCATACATATCAATCAGACTACAGATATTTTATTTATTTATCAATTGTAAATCATGTCTTCCATGCATGTACCGCATTTTTTTCAAGTTTATCACTTTCCACTTAGTTGATGTCATTATTATGTAAATAACAATATAATACGTTCTCTGTAAATTGGTTATCATCTAGTACCATCTAATATGGCATTACATTTAGTAAAAAACGGTATTAAAAATGCAATATCACGGTACTTATTATATTAATTTGTCAATGTTTGGTGACAGTTTGAAAAACAAAGAAACAAAGTGGGTAAACATATCCTTTTATGAAATGCATCATGTATGTTTATTTTTTTCAGTCTAGCATCTTTATTCACACCGTTATTATGTAAATAACAATATAAATACTTTCTATGTGGAATTGAAAATCAACTAGTGTTCTCTAGTATCACATTGTATTTAGTAAAAACGGATTTAAAAAAAGAAATAATGCAGTATAACGTAACGTATTGTCGTAAGTTGTCATTGTTTTGTTTGGGATAGTTTGAAAAGCATATTCACTGCCCTCCATAAGTTATCATACATGTGTAAAGCTGGTCCTATCAAAACAGACCTGAAAACATTCGCAAAACTTATAGTGTTGAAAACATCATTATGCTAACGGTGAATGGTTTTTTTTTCAGCTAAACAAATATTTTATCTTTAAAAATATAGTTTTTTTAATTGTTTTATATTTTCCCAAAAATTGCATAAAAATTCCGTTAAATTGATTCTTAAAAACATAACTTTATTACATACATTTAGATCATAGAACTTAAGATATCACTTTCAAGTACATGAAAACTTCATATTGTTTTAATTATATGACAAAATTAGATAAGATGAGTACATTGTTGACCTTTCACAAAATTACATTTTTTGGGTTTTTAGAAAAGCAGTGTATGAAACAATTGGTAAACATAAATTCTATGAAATGTATCACGCAAATTTCTTTTTTCAATCTAGTCACTTTCACGCTTTATTCATGCCTTTATTATGTAAATAAGATATAAAAAAAGTTTTCTGTAGAATTGGATATCATCTATTACCCGCGAATATGGTATTACATTTTGTAAAAAAAAAAGTTGGAATTTAAAAAAAAATAAAAGTATAACACTACACTATGGATTAGCGCCATTTTTGTTGATAGTTTAAAAAAGCATATAAACAAATTATGTAAACATATTCTTGTATGAAATATTATCACGCGGATTTTTTTCAGTCTAGCATTTCACTCATTTCACCATCTAGTTTCCTACAGTATGACATTATATAAAGAACAAACGAAATTGGAATAAGGCATGATTCAGTAATACGTCACGTATTGCAGGAAGTTGTCAATTTTTGGTGATAGTTTGAAAAGCATATACATATCAATCAGACTAAAAAATCTATTCTATTCAGCAAATTGTGTGAATGATATCCTCTATGCATGTATGTTTATGTTTTTAGTCTAACACATTCACGCTTTAATCATACAATTTTTACGTAAATAACAATATATATTGTATGTACGTTCTCTGTTATATTGGATACCATATAGTATCATATGGCATTACATATAGCAAAGCAAGAAATTGAAAAAATACTGTATTACGTTACTTATTGCGATGAGTTGTCAATGTTTCATAATAGTTTGTATATAGGTATCAATCAAACCAAAAATAGTCTATTTATTTTATAAGGTTATTGAACTGATATTGTGAAATATTGTCCAGAGATGACTCGATATTTGCACGAGCTCGCGAGTGCTAATGTCTAGCCAACGAGTGACAATATCTAACAATATCAGTTCAATAACCCTTTTATTATATAACAACATAAATTTTGTTTACCTACCACTAGTTTTTTTATCTACAATTACCATTTTGTCTTACACTACATTGATATCGCACTAGTTCTTGTATACGAATATAAGAACTATTGCAATACGACAAGACAGCGATGACGTATTTTGTCACGTAACAACAATCGCATGACGTCATAAACAACAGCGTCATGTGACAAAGCGTGCAATATGAAAAGTTGATTCGGGAAATCTCGGACTGGAACAAAGGTTGCGTGCAAATATCGATATATATTGCACGTTTACACCCCGGAATTTATCGTTTAATTTCTATGCGATGCATTTATTGCTATATAATAAAAGATATTATCGAAATATATCCTCTATGAAATGTATCATATGCACTAATTTTTTTTCAGTCTAGCAGATTTACATTCCATCCATAACACTATTGCGTAAATAAAATGCAACCAAATAAATACTATTGCATTCTCTGTGGAATGCAATATTTCTAGTAACATTAAATTTTGATAAAGAAGACAAAACACATACAATGCTTTTCTGTTTATATTAGAAACGTGGCAAAACCAAACTCATATTTATGAACTGTATTATGTTCATTACTTTCTCAGGTTTTAAATTTAGCATATTTACACTTTTAACTTACCGTAATGATAATAACAACAGTTACGATTTATACAAATAGATTAATGTAAATAAAGCTACCCTGGATATATCAAACGTTCCATAGTTCGATATTTCTTTTATTTGCCAGTGATTTCAATGTTTGGTATTGCTTTTGATTTCACATGTAGTGGATCTAAGTAGCTTTCCTGGGCATCCAGTCCCACGTTCCGTGTGAGAATTTATGTATTTAACTGGATTTGCAAGCTTTTTAAGATGGAGACAGTAATTGCGACATCGACTGGTATTTCTTGTTTTTTTAGATTCATAACGAGCATATATTATAACAATGTCAGATTTTATTTGATTCTTAAGATGAATATTCTGCTGCGTCATTCCAATAAATCTATTCATGCTAACATTTACCAAAGGAACCAATCCTTGGAGAATTGCCACTCTAGGAAACAAGTGTGTATCCTACAATTCATTTTGTATTGATAACTATTGAAGATGACCATAGCAATACATTTTTGTTGATTTATTCTACATTGAATAGGATTGATTTATTTCAAGTAGAACAATTTCAAGCAAGAAATATTCTGAACTGGTCAGTAAGGTCGAGGACGAATTAATATCAGTCCTAAAGAGTGAAGATCAAATCGTAATATGCCAATCTAAACATATCATGGTATATTTTAGGAACATAGACACTTCATGTGATCTTATGACTTCTTGAAAATGTCAGAGGGAACATTTTTACTCCTTATGATATGTAGAACGAAAGCATTTTGTAAATAAACTGCAATTTTTGAATCAATATGCACGTTTAAGTAATAACGTGTTTAACTGAATGAATGGATGGGTAGAGTTATGGTATGTGTACGCCCCAGGTAATATTATAGCATTTTTATAAAGTCAGTCAACTCTAAATGATGGGGGCAATAGTAGTTGACTTGAAAAACCACCTACATATGACAAACAACTGACAAACTGGCTCAAAAACCTTTTTGATTAAGATTCTTACTGCTGACCGAAATTTGTTACAAAATTACAAATATTGGAAACTGCATCATGATAAAGCTTTATATTTTTCAATTAAAATGCAACATATTTTCCGAGATTTTATTATATATTTTCCCACAGAATTAAAATGTAGCAAGAACATTGGTATTCATAAAACAACTGTGTAGCATACATTAAGATCTTTCAGCTAAGATGCCAGTTTAAAATACGGCAAATTGTAAATGAAATTTGACAAGTTTGTAACATAAATATGATGGCAAATATTAAGTTCCATCGAGTGCAACGATCTTCCTCCAAAGATTATCAAATATACAAAAGAAAGATAATTTAATATTTTGAGAAAAACACTTTAACGAAATTTGACAATGCCACGAACAATAACTATAAAATGTTTCACAATTGTATTACATTACCAAATAACAAGAAACATTAAATAAGTAAAAAATAAAAGCCTATAAAATTGTTATTACATGTGCTAAACTATGGCGCCGTCAAAATGGAGATAGTTAATTATTTACATCTCTGTCTGATTGATTCATTCACGTTTTTTGTGAAAATTCCTTGTGAATACCGAATAGGTTTTAATTGGATCAAACTGGAATAGCTCCGCCCACCCGTTTTCAAAAAAACGATTACATCAGATAAATCTGTCAAGGTTTTATCTGAAATATCTCTGTTTTTATAATTTATATAAATATTTACACAACAATTATTAGTGCGATTAATAAGAGTAATTTACGTTTATCGTTATTATTATTTTTTTTTACATTTCGCTTCATGGCACGATGGTTTGTTTACAATCCGCGACTTGAAACGTGTATGTTTGTTGTTGCCGGCGATACAAAACCATAATGTTAGAAAACAAAAGGTCAAAACCATGACGTCAGAAACGAAACGTCGCACGTGAAGCTTTCGGTCTATCCGGTGATAGACCGAATCACTCGTCAAATAGTTTATTGCAAAGAATTGGATTTGGATTGTAGATATATACATAGAAATGCTTCATATTGACAATTTTTCCTAAATATCAGTAGTTTTGTGGAGACGTAAAAAATCTAGAAATAAAGTACAAAAAATAAATTACAAATTACCTTGAAACATAAGTATCTCTCGTTTACGTAGTTGCAAATGCTACGTGTAAACATAAAGTTATAAGTGACATAAAAAAACCTTCGCTCCGGAACGTCGAATAAAATCAGGATAGTGTTTTTGATACAAAAACATCACTGTTTGTCAGTACCAAAGTGTTTGCTTTGCTTCTGGGTTGTGATTCGGACATGGATTAGTATGTTTGTTTTTGATTACCTGCAACATTAAACCTTCTAAGACCTTGATTAACACTGAGTGATCGATACAGCTTGCGTCGATGTGTAAATGCCCACTATGTAATGACGAGGATGTAATAAATGACGCCACTGTTTAACACTTTTTTTTATCATCTTTTATAGAATTTCTTTTTAATTTTTGTATTTAAAATAATTTCAGTAGAATCAATTCATTTTACAATTTTATTTTTTGACCTTACCAAATTCCTTTTTATGCATTTATTTTTTTAAATTAACCAATGCAATTTAAACTATAATTACAATTCTATTCTATGATATTATCAAATTTCATTTAACGCAATTACCATAACTTTGTTTATTTCTAACCAACGTTTAACAATATAAATAAGTTTAATTATCTTTGATGCGTTCTATAAAAGTCCAATGACCATCAATTCAATTAATTTTTTATCTTAGATTACCAATTATATATCTTACTATCAAACTCTATTTCTAACTATAAAAGATGGTCAGGTCATGGAATTATTTTCGATTTATTCTTACGGATCGCCGACTTTATGTTGTAAGATGGAATATAATTGATTCATTTGAGGTAGAACAATTTCGAGCAAGAAATATTTCCAAATGGACGATAAGATTGAGGACAAATTAATTGTCATGTTCTGTAACGACCAAACTATTCTGAAAATCGCATGTCACAGATTTTGAAAATATTTTACCCAAGCAATGGGTACATATAAGAAACCAAGAAAAAATGATCAAACTTATATCGTTTAAAAGGTAACCAACTACTAAGAGATCAATCAAATTAGATATTGGGGGAAGTGGATTAAACAAAATATCAAAAAAATTAGAGTGGTACTTTTTGATTAAAAAAATAAATCAGTTTCAAAGTTACAGAAATAACACTAGTAGGTTCTCTTTTTTAAGGAAGAATTATCTCCCCTTATTTAACAATTTGTTATTTATTTTCTCTTTTTGATATGTTTCATCTTATAAGTTCCAAATATTTAATCAATTAATTCATTTTAAAACATATGTATATTTACTTATATACATTCTGATAAAAATCGCGGCAATAAAGCATAAAAATTATATTTATAATGAACTTTTTTATTAAACACTTGAAAAAGTATTTGAATTTTACATGTCTAATAATAGATCCCCTTTGTTAACATAGTTAGCTCCCTTTATTTAACAAAATATTTTTTTCTCTTTGTTGCGCTTTCTTTAAAATTCCATGAGAAATAGAACTTTGTTGTACTTACAAATATCATGGTTTATTAAGTGTATGTTTAAATCTTTATATATGTTTACAATTTTAATAAAAATGTTTTTTTATGTAATTGATTACGACACACAGAAACATCGTAATGTTCTTATAATTTAAAGGAATTGTCTAATAATTGGTTCCTACAGAGAATAACTCTTAATATGAGTCGAAAATGTAAAAAATCAAATAAATCGACGTCAAATAAATACGAGATATTTTTCCCATACAGGGACATGACTCTTATCAACAGCATTAAACATTTAAAAGTCTTGATAAGCCATTGATTGTAATATCCGTGATTTAACAATGTATTTGCATGCAGCTTGCATCTATGTAAAAATCACCGTTATGTAAAGACGAGGCCGGAATAAATGGCGCAACTGTTTTACTACTTCAGCTTTTGTTTCAAGGATGTTTTTCATTGGATTTATTGCAATTTTTTGCATTTTGTTATTTTTTTTTACATAAATCATGCAATTGAAACCATTTTTATGTTTATATTTCTTGACATCATCAAAATTAAATTAATGCAAGTACTTTTATTATGTTTATCATTAACCAACGTTTTTACACGCAAACAACATATATGAATTTATTCATCCACAACGCGTACAAAGGAAGTCAAATGACCGTTCATTTAACATGTTTAATTTTTAATTCATAGAAGACAGTTGTGTGTTGTTTATACCAGAGTCTGCCAAACCAGGTTACACGTGAACCTCCACCTGGAGAGTGAAGCCTGGTGCTCAAGTATGGTTAACGGTGAAAGGAACTTGAAGTCATGGGACTTAGAATACGGCCAGTATAATATTTTTCACCTTATTTTATTTTGGGTATACACTTTATTGAAACATGTTGCTTTATTATTATAAACCTATTCACACAACATTCATCAAAGATAGTAATACCAAGAGAATTGCCACTTTAGGAACCAAGTTTCCATATCTTACTACTCAATTCTGTATTCCTAACTATTGGAGATGGTCAGGTCAGTTAAATATTTTCGATTTATTCTTACGGATTGCTGACATGATGTCATAAGATTGAATAGAAATGACTTATTTCAAGTATAACCATTTCAAGCAAAAATATTCCAAAATAGACAATAAGTTCGACAGTTTAACACTTTGTTACACGGGACCCGGAATTGATCGTACTTCGTTGTAAACCAATATTATCACTTATGTTCTTAAATGTACCCAATGATATACCATGTCCCATCGATTTCAATGTTTTGGACACTTCTATATGAATGGTTAGTCTTCAAAAGACCAAAGCTATATCTTCAACTTTGTCTGGTATTTTAGGTCTCACCATGTTGACAAAATCACATACAATACATGTATATTATGTATCGTGTATCACCTGAACGAATACCATGCTAATAACTAAAAAACTCGTGCATATAAACCGCGTGATCGATAAATAAAGTGTTCAAATACAAATGGGTCACCTCTCGTAGATATCTCTTTTAAATACTGCAAACACTTCAATGCTTCATTTCTATAAATGAAATGTGACATAATTGCAAGATAAACATATGGCATATAACAATATATCACATAACCCTCCTGTTTATTGATGGAATAAAACGGTGTAATATTTTTCGTATTACACAGGTACCCATGTAATATCACTTGATTGTGACGTAATCAGTTATCACGCTTCTGATTTACGTAGTGGTCGTGCCTAATGACGTCATATAAAAACTGTGTCAGTCTGTTGTTTATTTTTAGACTTTTGAAGACTTTCCGATCCTTTGAAAAATAATGTTGATGCATTCGGAAAAATATTATGATTTTAACTTACATACTGATTATGTCTTTTTTCTAGGTGATTAATTTACTATTACTATAACTAAATAGAACTATATTCTTACTTGCGCAGTTAATTTGGAGGTGATTTGTCTAACCTAGATAGAAATCGTCTACTTCTATATGGCATCAAATAATATGTACATGCCATTATGCCTCGGTATTTTGAGTTATGTGATATATAGAATCTTAGACTCGTGAGGGTTTAATATGAAATTTATTAAACTCGTTCAATAATTAAATATGCCACTCGCCAAGGCTCGTGGCATATCTAATTATTAAACTCGTTTAATAAATTTCATATTAAACCCCCACTCGTCTAAGATCCTCTATGTATATATTCATTAATGGGGAGCAGTGTATACAAGTTTTTAACGATAGGTTATTAAATAAAAAGGAAAGTTAATTAAATATTTTGAATTTCCCACTGAATAAAAGTTGACATATTCCGAAAAAAAGTGTAAATTGTGTTCAGAATTTATGACAATTCAGTATCCTCTAGATACGTATTGTAGTGTGGTATCAATGTCCATCACAATAAAGATTTTATTCAACAAATTGGTTAAAACATCTTCAATAACTTGTATCATGCAAATTAATTATTTAATATTTCAGTCTAGCACATTCACGTTTCATTTATGCCCTTGGTATGTAAATAGTAATAAAATACGTTCTCTGCGGAATTGGATATCCTGTATTATTCTCTAATTTTACATTACATATAGCAAAGTTGAACAAAATTGAATAAAAGCACAATGCAGTATTACGTTACGTATTGCAGTGAGTTTTCAAGGGTTGGTCATTGTTTTCAAAGTATATAGGTATCCTTCAAACGAATCATATAGGTATTATTTAACATATTGGTGAAAAATATCTTCTATAAAATATATCATGTACATTATTTTTCATTCTAGTACATTCACATTCCATTCATACAAATTTTATGTAAATAAGAATATAAATACGTTTTCTGTGAAACTGGATATAGTCTTGTATCATCTATATAGCACAGAAAGAATTTGAAACATGACATAATGCAGAATGACCGTATTACCTTATTTTGGTTTGGAGATAGTTTGCAAAGGATATACGTATCCATCAAGCCACAAGTATTCTATTTATTCAAGGAATTGTTGAAATATATCCCCAATTAAATGTATTATGAACGTTATTTTTAATTCATAAAACACATACAATCCTATTTTGTTTATATTAAAAACAAGGCGAAACAAAGCTTATTTATAAAATGCATCATGTTCATCAGATCTGTTTTCTTTTATTTATGGTAGGTGCACAGTTGACGACAGTATCTAGCTAAACAGGAGGAGCGTATCTTCCCAAACCATCCTGTCTTACGATCCACGTAAATGTTCACGTATTTTACTTGTTCTTAAAGTTTGGGATACTCATATAGACATCAACTAGTATGCTTTTTACAGATTCATACCAAGTATATATGAATAATATTGTCAGATTTAAAATGTCGCTTTAAATTAAAATTATGCCGCAAAGTCATTCCAATAAATTTATTCATGTTAACATTTACCAAAGAAATCAATTATTTGATGATTGCTATTCTAGGAAACAAGTGTGTTTCCTACAACTTCATTCTGTATTGATAACTATTGAAGTTGACCCTATTTATAAACTGTTTTCGATTTATTCTACATTTTGTATACTTGTTGCTGTAGGATTGATTATTTGAGCTGGAACATTTTCAGGCAAGAAATATTCCAAAATGGACAAACAGGTCGAGGACAAATTAATATCATTCTGAAGTGTAAAGATCAAAACGTAATATGACAATATAAGCATTCACTGAACTTATTAAAAATAAGGGCACCCATGGATATTGACATTTCGTGTGAATTTTGTCTTCTTGAGAACATCATATAATATAGAAAATGTATACAAATCACGATTTGTTTTTGTAATACTGTCACACTTGTCTATAAAGGTCATCCAAGAAAACCAGTAAAAGTAGCATTTATGGACAGGTGGCCTTTATAAACAGGTTCAAATAACACGAATAAAGAAACAGTGGCCCTTATAAAGAGGTGATTTTTAAAGCAGGTTCGACTGTATACATACTTTTATTGGCATTTAACAATCATATTAATAATAAAATTTACAAAAACTACAAAAACAATAAATAAATCAACATAGCCAATAATGCAAATATATAATACAACTATAATAATATTATAAAAATATTTACTCGAATCAAGATATGTAAATAGAAAGAATTCTGTAATCGGACTGTCCTAATGAATTATACATGTGTTTTAGGTCATATCCTTATTGACGGAACGGAATGTATGAAAGGAGTGATTGTGTTTTGCGTCGTAGGCAAATTTATGGAACTTATATTTTGGCAGCCAATTCTGAAATGTTGGTGGAAAAAAAGGAATTGAGAAAAACAGACCGTCAGCAAGGCAACTGACAGTTTTTGTTCAAATTCGGATTTGTTTTGTGCACATTATAACTAAAATCTTAAAAAAATATAACTGTTGAATATACTATTTCAAGCTAATAAAGTTAAACAGATCTTCCAGGTTTTTGATACCCCCCATTAAATTCAAACATCAAAGAAAATTATTTTCATACAAAAACATCTTTGTAGAGGTTTCAGCTAACATATCATTTTAAATACTGATATCACTTTAATAGTTCAATTCTGTAAATGAAATTGACAATATTGCAAGATAAACCTATGGCAAATAAAAATTTGTACAGTCAGTTTATGCGCAGCAGAGAATTGAAGTTCTTTACCAAACGTTAATAAATAAAAGAAAAGAAAGACTTTTTTCTGATATAATTTTAAAATTACATCAAATGACTATGTTACACAAACAATAACTGTAAATATATATCAGAATTGTATGACAATATGAAATAACAATAAATAGCAAATATATAAGAAAAATACATAAAGAAATTGCTATTACTTGTGCAAAATCATGGCGCCGTTGAACCACAGCTTTATGTAATACGAAGGCGCGTCAATAAGTAACCAGTCTCAATTATTTCCGGCAGAGATCCACCTCTTCTTTTTCGATGTGATTGCCCAATTTGCGTGATGCACTAAGACCAACGTTGTTCAGATGTCATCAGTCTAGAAGTAAAAAGGAAGGGTCCTTAACATGGGCCCACTCCTCAACTTGCGTCTGACTTCTTTGTCAGACAGAAAAAGACGTCCAAGGATACAATTTTGATAGGTCAGGCTAAGATGCAGAATTTGGTATGAATTCATATCCAATTTGCACTACCGCATCCATTTCAACTTTGTTTGTATTGACTCTCGATCGCGTTGTCCTGTTGCACCCGCCATGAACAGGGAATTATGCGACCTTAAATTATTCATGATTACATTTTAATTACATTGTATTTTTTTGCACAGTCATCATCCTTATCAACAATAGATTTCGGTAGCCATATTAGTTTTAAAGGCCTTCATAACCCTTCGTTTGTAATTTTCCTGAGTAAACAATCTATTTGTAATCATCGTGCTTCGATGTGTAAAGTTCCCTGTGTAGAATGTGGAATAAATGGCGCCAAAATTTTACACTTTCTTTATAGTTTTTGCATAATAAATAAGTGATGTAATTTGAGCACATTTTACAACTGCATTTCGTGACATTATCAATTTTCAATGTATGTATTTTTTCATTAGATTTTTAAATAAGTCATGTAATTTGAAATTTGCTCCATTACATTTCGTGACATTATCAAATTGCTTTTAATGCAAGATTTGCATATTTGTTAATTTTAATCCAAACTAGGTTATTCATCACAAACAACAAATATAAATGCATCTATCAATAAGACATTCTACGAATGTCAATTGACCGTCCATTCAATTATTGTGCCAACATTCCGATTTCTTATTCATAGAGGACACTTGTTGTTGTAAACACAAGAGAGAAAAAGCTTACACTATCGAGGTTATTTTGTACAGTCGGTCGATGTCCTGGCTTATGTATATAATGTTCTGAATTTATTATATGTCCCACTGAAGTAAGGTATTTTCATTTGACGTGTCCTTTAAGAACTAAGAGATATTTACGAATGTTCTTGATATTGTTCACACGAAATATAATCATTACTATCATATTAGTAAACTAGCTCATTATGTGAAACATGAAATAAAGAATTATGCAGATGTCAAATTAAGAAAAAAAAAACCAGTGAAACTATACAGATGAACTCCCAATATTGAATAAATTAAAAAAAAATCACTAAAGAAAAATATACAAAATTGTACTAGTATTTTTAAATTACTTTGTAAGGTGAATACTCCTCGAAATACGAATAACATCATATACTGTTGTGTGGTCTTAGTACAACTCGTGGCCAATAATTATGACCTCACACGAGAATCTATTATGTAACAAATCACGAATGGCAAATGAATTTGACTTAAATCTAATTTTTGTTTTTGGTTTGTTTTCTTTGAAGATCAGTTGTAAACAATGCAATATCTAACATTCAGTAACAAAAGTCTATTGTAATATTATATTGCCATTGCCCATTATGTGCCGATACTTTATTGTCGTTTAAATATGGAGGTTTCTTTGTAGAAAGCAAACTCGCAAATGGCGAAAAAACCATGAAAACGAAAACTTTGTCCTTAACTAGATAGATCGTACAGCTGAGTAATAATGGTTTAAATATCTTGATAAGAGCCTTGACATAAGATCTTCGAAATCCTGCCGTTACCGTTTGATATTTAAGTCGCAAAAAAATACAAGCGGGGAAACAAATTTAAACTATAATTGAAAATCAACCTACCAACATTTTGATTTCCATAGAGATCTGGAAATTCTTAAACACCATTACCGGAAATTCATATGTTAGTAAATGTATTAAATGCGTTTAGATATTATGGCTTATTTCTGACATCCAGATAATTTTGGTCGAAATAAAACTCTCTCGACATGCTGACTTAATATCACGACAGGTCGAGATAATAAGATGGAAAGATGTAATAGTAAAATAAAACATTGGGATAAATAATACATCTTGAGATACCTATGTCGACTAAACATGGTAAATATCTGGTCATGCCGTTATTTATCTCAACTTTCTATTTTATTGTTACAACTTCTCATCATATTACATGTATTAAGTCAACATGTCCAGATAATTTTATGTCGACCGAAATTATATGGATGTCAGAAATAAGCCACTGTAGTGTTTAAATACAATTATACATATGTTACTATATACTGAAGGTTGGTGATGATTGATGATGTGCACTGTAACAATCCAACATCTGATAATTGTAACAAATAGATAATTCTAAACAATTTATAAACGGTATATAATGCATCCTTTCATTGATATCAAGATAAAATGGTTTAGCAGCGTACAATCGCATCATTTTAGTTCACACAATAAATGAATATAGTTGTATAAAATGTTGTTTACTCATTGTATATTGTTTTTCTTTTCTTTTTTATCGATTCATTTTTTCTTTTGTTTTATATACATGAGTTTTTTGTAGTCTGGTGGGAAAGTACAGGAAGTATAGCGCCCATAGTGCGAGAATTTCCGGATTCTATCACCGGTCATACTTTTTTCTAAATTGGCATTCCAATTACAGTAATGTAGCCATTTGAAGTTGTGGACTGACAACCATGGGCAATATAAAGTGCATCCGAGTGTATCGGGATGTAATTTACATTTTTAATCTTTTAGAAACTCAAAAATAATGGGGATGTTTAGGTGGCTCCGTTGGTAGCGCATACGCCTATAGTGTAGGAGGTCTATAGATTCATCTGCGAAACAACTCTGCATTTGCAATTGTTTCTTCTTCCAGTTAAAAAGAATTAAAAGTTGACGTAATCGGTCTAATTGCGGTTGTAAAGGGAACTTTTTCTAATTACCGTCCAAAGAGTTATGAAACGAACTTGTTGAAAAAACTAAATGCATTTTATAATTATTCTAAGTGATTTGTTTAATTTTTTCATATATCTCGAATCCGACTGAACGTGACTGATTTTCACAAATCAATTATAGATAACACTAAACTTTACGTAGAGTACAAAATAGCACAAAGATGATGTACTTGAAAATATTATTTTACAAATTTAATAAAAACTAATGATGATGAATCAAAAATTAGTTTTAAATAAATGAATAAAGACGGGCTAATAAAGCTGGAGATATATTCGAGAACCGATTTGCACTTTTATGTGACAAATCCATTAAAATATTCATCGACATGTTTTCCTTAGAGAAATAAAATACAACACCATCATTTCTTTTTCTTGGTTGGTTTTTATACCTCGATAAATAGAAAAAACGTGTTAAATTGAAAACAGTTGTATTTGTGTAAGAATTTAGTGTTCAAAAGTGTAAAAAATTAAATTAGTTTTTCTTCATCATTTTAAAAAATCGATTCCGATACATGTCAGCAAATGTATGTCAAGGACACCAGAAATGTATGTCACGAATACCAACACCAGTAAATTTATCAAAAAAAATATCTAAATAATAAATGAATAAATAAATAAATTATCGATCGCAACAATAACCCTTAAAAATCAGCAATATTTCGGAAGTATGCGAAGAAAATATGTCAAAACTATGCTAAGTCAGTGAAATAGCCTGTAACAAAAATATATTGAAGTATAAGAAGAGCAAATATGGGAAAATGTATTCCAAGAAAAAGGGGGAAAATGCATGTCGTCTTTTAAAATTTGTCATTGTAATACAAAAAGTAACTGTGGCGATCTTGTAAAGAAAGCTTAGTAGCAAAACGTTACTTTACTGGAAACTAAAAAAACTATAGAAAGTAATAACAAGGCAATACATGTTGCAACGAAGAAAGTTTGAACAATATTGAACCAGCATAAATGCATGTATCCGCAAGTGTATAATTTTTAGTAGAAGGTTTTTTCGAAAATAATATATCTAAGTATTGAATTTATTGTTATTGTTACTACTACTACTAATACTACTACTACTAATACTACTACTACTACTAATAATAATTATAATAATTATATCAATAATAATACGACATATTTAATATCTACATTCTAGTATATTAAATAACCAGTTTCGAGTATAAAAAATCCTTTAATCGCCTTATTCTTCAAACGTTCTTCCTATTTCTAAATCACATTATTTACAACTAATAGCGAAATCAACATCTCGTTAGATCATGTAACTCCTTTAAAGAGTACCAGAAGCAGGATGTATCGGTCAGCGATTACATTTCATTATGAATAAATACTTAAACATAAGAGGGCTTAACTTAAGGACAGACGGTACACTTCAGCTTACTTGACATTTATTATATACTGTAGATCACTTATTTATCGCCAGTAGAAAATTTTGCGTCAATACCATTTTGGCCTAATTCGCGAATATTTGAATTCGAGTTTGGAATCTTATTGAATACAGCATATATATGTCAACATAGAAATATCTGGGTGACGGAAATGTTTGCGTGATATTTTAATTCGCGAACGGAATGATTCAAAAATTTACGCGAAAATAAATCTCTCGCGAAATAAAAGTGATCTACAGTATTTGAACTAACAAATTTGGTTTACAGATGCTGATGTAAACAATAAATCAATATAACAACCCCTATATTACACTTCTATATCACATACCCAATACCATACATCTGTATCAAACACCAATATCACACCTTTTTTTTTTTTTTTTTTTTTTTTTTTTTTTACAAAATTTCAAATAATTGTATATGAAAAACAAAGCACAATCATATAATCCACATTACATGCCATGTCAGCCCTGTATAATCTAAGACTTAAGCCTACTGTCGGATATTGGTGATATGTTTTTCTTTAGTTTCTCTATCTATTAGATTTGTGGATATATTTGATGTCCTATTCCTTTCATTCTCAATTTTGATATAACAAGTGTAGATAACGAGGCCAAAACTGCTTACCCTTCCGGGGCCCCGGCTATCACTTCCTGGTTGAAGCTCACGTGTGTAACTTAATTTACCAGTTTTAAATTTTTTACTTTGTTTTTGAGATTGTAACTCGAAAATGGGATATTTATGTTTGATTAACATATTAAAAAAGTGTTTCACGTCTCCATGCCACTTGGAAACTTGAATTTGGTTAAATTTACACATTTATATGTCGTTCTTGATGAAGAAGTATATCCAATGTCCTTAAGACCACTGAGTGTTATAGCTTTAATCATTTGTGCATATAGTTCATTAATGTAATATGACAACTGTTAACATCTGTATAACAGTGTTAGAATTGTAAGATGTTCGAATTACTTTTATTGCGTTTAACGTATTTTTTGCGTTTTATTGCTTTTCATCATTACTTCTGGCCCCGGTTGGTGTATATTAGCATATGATCACATCGCCTCTCACCGTCAAAATTTGAGTCATGATGCGAGCATAGAGAATGTGTATATTCGTTTAATGAAAATCGATGGTTTTTTGAGATGAACTTGGGTTTCCACTAAAATCTCAGAACTGAAATATTATAGATATTATCTGTCTACATTTTGTCTTATCGTTAAGGAGGGGGTTAAAACAAAAAAGTTCATTTTTGTTTGTTTGTCTTTGGTCAATAGTTTTTAGGAAATCTAAATATTATGTTCAGATTACCTGATGACCTGTCAAATGTTAATCACTCAGCTAATGAAGATACAGTAAACATATTTAATTTTGCGTGTACTAACATGAATCGCGCTTTTAAATATACAATATAGCACATTTCGCATAATATAATTTTCGATCAGTATTAAAGTTCGCACAAAACAAACAACTGTTAAATAAGCCAAAATTTGACCATCGCGAATTTTTACAAAAGCAGATCTACAAATTACCTTTTATGCTCTTTCTCGGAAACTGATTCATATATCTAGCAGCTTCTCGATCATTCGACATATAAACTTTCATTTAAACAATTACATCTTTAGCCTTTTGGTAACTCTCAAGTGAGTTTTCTCCCTTTTCTGTATTGTGATGTCTAATTGTATTGATAAACAACACTCCTCGAACGTTTAAACTGATCCGGTTCTTACATAAACGGTATAAGACGGGTGATAAACATATCTGAGATGAAATACAATAAATATAAAAACTGATACTTACCAGGAAATGATGATTAAGTGCATAATAATGCAATTTCCCATACTTCATCTGCGTTAGATAAATACTAATCTATCCATAATTCTGCGAAACTTGTATTTGTTTCTTAAATGCTTTTAAAACTGCCATACTAACACGTAAGGTGTTAAAGAAACACACATAACATTCATCTTGTTAACGGGTTTTATATAAACAATACAATCCTTACAATCCTGTGAAAAACAATGAATTAACATCCTCTACATATAAACGTGTACAAAATAGATACTATTAGACTGTATTATAAATGCATGTTTATAATTACTCTGTAACCATGCACCCTAAAGAAAACATTAACTGCTTCTAGTTCAGTTATCAGAATTAAAGATATTGCCAACACGTTTGATTAAGACTCTTTCTTTCAAATTACAAGTTGAAATTATTTAAATATGAAAAACAGAAATGAAATAATACTAACGAATTATAATTACCATTTAATCAGTTCATTTGATAGTTCATGTCAAAGTGAAATTAGTTATAATGTGAAAACTTGTTAATTAGAATAAAAGGTACTTCACAATGTTAGTGATGGTGTGAAGAAATGGCCGATAATCCAATGCACAAGTGCGAGTTTAATAAACGACCAAGAGGTTGTTTTAAATATTTTGTATGCGTTATAGTTTTTCGATTTTTTATGTATCCAATTTTTTATATTACATATTATAAATACATGTTTATAACTACTCTGGAAGCATAAACCGTTTAGAAAACATTAACTCTTAGTTTACATCTCCGACTTCTAATCATTTCTAAAATGTTTGATTACTAAGTATTTTTTTTCTAATTACAACTTGACATTACTTTTTACTAAACTCCATTGAAATCATACTAACATATTATAACTATCATTTAATGTGCTTATTTGATTTTTTTATTTTTCATCGCAAAGTGGGTTTAGCTTATACATGTAGAAGTGAGAAGTAGTTGATACTTTACAATTTCTATTGTACCTTGAAGAGATGTCCAGTTGTTCAATATTCAAAAATTAATTACAAATCAAATGCTAATCAGAGCGCGCGAATTAATTGCATAATATATAATAATAACTTTTTAGGTTAGATATACACTATTGCATCCCCAATTTTGTTATCATTTCCGTTGTATAAAAAATATCTCAAGTTTGTCATTGTTACATGTAATAACGTCTTATAGAAAAAAGATGTCGGCACTTTAAAACGATTTTACGTGCATCGTCTTAAATATGGCGAAGGGAATATCGCCTTAATCACAATTAATTTATCTTCTCCGTTCTATAACAGGCGTCGAAATACAATAACTACGTATGTGATACTAAGTTAGAGGACTTGCATTATAAAAACTTCTTTCATATTTAATCGAAATATATCTAATTTCATTTTTAATTCTATCAAAGCTATCATTGACGTAGATCATATGTAATCGAAAAACAGTTCATTAATCTAATTTGCAAGCTTTATGTAAATAATAAATTGATTACTTTCTTTACATAAAAGGTTTATAAAACAAACACATATGCATGTTGATTATAGATATGTAGGGTGTGTGTGAAAAACAAAGCAACGAAACAAGATACGAGACACAGACACACAGATACTAGGTACGAGATAGAAAACACATGTATTAAAATATTTTATAAAAACTACGTCACTGATATTCCGGCGGGAATACAACATTCTTCTTTATATACGATTAAATTATTTCTGAATCGAAATAAGTTAAACATTCCTTTTAATTTTTCATGTTTTAAATTTTTATTTATGTATTTTTTAATTAATTAATTATATAATTATTTATTTATTTATTTATTTATTTATTTATTAATTAATTTATTTATTTATTTATTTTTATTTATTTATTTATGTATTTATTTATTTAATTCTGCGAAAGTTTGTCGTCTGGATTTATTTATTTATTTATTTATTTAATTCTGCTAAAGTTTGTCCTCTGGGTCAGGTTCCTCACACACGCTTAGGAATGCATTATAGTTCCGTTTTAAATGGTAATCTGTTGCAAAAAATAATCAATGCCCCAAACTGACCTTGTATCACATCTGAAGCAACAAAAAAAAAAAAACACTATTTACTTGATTATTAATATTCAATTCCATTTACTCTAAATACAGTATTTTAACCTGATGCTGTAGGCACAGCGTTCAGAAATAATTAAATAAATCTCGCTTTTTTTCATGACACATTACATATCGTCACGGGAACAAGACTCGCATCTGATTAAAATTCCGTACATTTTCCTTAAACACTCGCTAAACAGATGGTGCTTTTCTTCTGTAGCACCCAGTATTACTACCCTTGTTGAAGTCCATGTACCTGCCAATTTTGACAGTCTTTAATATGATTTAGGATTGTGATTTGGACAAGGATTGCACAAGGTATAACTCCTCCATGCAAAGTATTTTCTTAGCTATATAGTAAGTGCTGTGAAATTGAAATTGGTATAATATGTACTGTTTATGTTTTATATGCAACTTGATACAGTTTTTACTTTGGGATTGCAATACAACGGGATATTTGTATTTGATATGAAAAAAATATATAAAAATAAATTAACAGTTCATTTACAACTAACAACACGTTTATTTGGAAACGCAATTCATTTCGTGATCAATGTAGTAATAAATAATCAAGTTACAAAACAACATAAAAAATAAAACAACAAAAGAGCAGCAAACGACGATAACTTATCTCAATTTTAATTGAATATTTTAGTTTAAAACCGGGGAATGAAAATTGTGATTTTCTATCATGTCATTTGATTATATTACAGTAATTGATGTACTTTATAACAGATTTAAACTATTTAAAATTTCGTAAAATAACATTTTTCACTAATTTGTGTCAAGAATCGCGAGAAATGTGGGCAGAACATTTGTCAACACTAGGATAATTTTCAAATCAACAGATTAGGATTGATTCTTCATTGTATCGTTATCCCTATTATGAAGAATGATGTTCTATTACAGCTGACTGTATTGACAATTGACAAAAGGCATGTGTATCTGGATAACATGTATTCGGCATTTTTTGCAACAGCTAATGTATCTCTGATCAAGAATACAGGGCAAACGGAATGACAGACAGATGGACAAAAAGAGGATATAGTGATTCATAAATTATTTGACAATAGAAAAAATATGTGCCTGGAAAATATGCAATCGACAGTTGCCAAACGCACAAGCAATGAAGAACATGGATCGCTTAATTCGAGTTCTAATACATTTGTTTTACATGGGTTGGTACGCTAGCCTAAAAAGTAACAATTTATTCTATTTCTTGCGCCAAAAATACATCAATTTAATTAAAGTAGAGTATAACTGGCTCTCAATCCAATCTCTAATTCCTTTGATAGATCTTGGCGGAAAATATGAAGGCTACTTTCCATATGAGGGTAGTAAGTGAAAATCTCCTTCACCATTCTTTTTGTGGATGTTTTACCTGTGATGTAAACATAAGTATGTAGTTATTAACAATAAATGGGGACCCACGTTGATGTTGATTTAGTTGGATCTGTTCGAACATTCAACCTGAAACCCGATTTTCACGTTATTAATTTTAATACCGAAGGTATTAATTTAAATTCAAGGTGAGAGAAGACTTAATGATGTTAATTGTATCCACAACAGTATGAAGTCTTTGTAAAAGATAATTACAATTTCCACATTGCCAGAGTTTGATGTTATTAATGAATTTCTAAAAAAATGTGTTAACCACTTAAACAATAACAACTATAACTGTCAAACTTTCTGTAAGAAAACAAACAATGGATGCTGGCAGGAACATTTATGCACTGAAACGATAATTTAGCATTTAAATAAAATAGAATTATTCTTTATTCAGTTTTATGAATACAAATGGATCTATATGAATCAATCTATTTGGAAAACAAGTTTTTCATCTTTGCATTAACAATAACGTAGTATAGTCAGTAATAGTTGAAAATAAATTGTTGACTCGGGGATATTGCTGCTTGCAAATAAATTGCTGACGCAAGGGTATTGCAAGCCTAGGCTTATCAAGGTCTTAAAAAAAACGTTTGATGGCTGTCATCACAGTGTTGTTGATAAGTTTGATGTATATGTGTCCAGAATTGCCCTGGATATATTTGACGGCATATAGTTCCATGTGTTTTCCCACAATTTTGATTACACAGGTGGCGGGTGTAGCTAGCTAAACAGACGATTCTGTCCCTTCCGGAGCAACCGGCCTCACTCACAAGATGAAAAACTGTCTATAAGCCAGCTTATAGGTGGCTTATAGGGGGCTTATAGAGGGCTTATAGAAGGCTATAAGCCACCTATAAGCCATCTATAAGCCGCTTATAGATGACCTATAAAGCATCTATAAGCCGGCTTATAGATGGCTTATTGGCACTCAAAATATAAGCCATCTATAAGCCATCTATAAACCACCTATAAGCCTTCTTTCAGTAGAAGTAAATTTTAAGGATCTTCAATTTGGTTTTAAGATCTTAAGGGTTAATACAGAAAACAAAATTCAATATATTATTTTTTACTATATATAATATTATTATTTTCCTAATTAACTTTTTAATTAAAAAATATTTATTTTATTGTTATGAATTATTTAATTCATTAATTTTATTACTTTTTAATTTAAATAATAAAATTATTTAATTATAATTAATTAAAAACTTTTATTCTGTTATTTTTTTATGCTTTTTATTTTGTTTGTTTATCTTTTTATTCATATATTTATTTTATTTGATGTTATTTTTCCTGAAATCACGTATAATTACTATCACTCTACTTACACAATTTTGCCCCCAGCGGGACTTGAACTCGCGATCCTTGGTTCTCCTGACTACAGTCTGATTCTCAATCTACATCCTTATCCATTAGGCCACGGAGGACTTGAACTCATTACACTTATTTTAAATGTATATCAGTACCCAGTTATCTAAGATGTGATCACGTGACTAGCTTTAAAACTTTTAGATGTTTATAAACTATAAATAATAAATATATCTGATTTTAGTCATTTTTTTTTACATATTTATTATTTATTTATATATTATTTTTATTATTATTATTATTATTTATTATTATTATTATTATTATTATTATTATATTATAGTTTGTCTTTCATAAGAAGAATAATTTTTAGGGTTACTTGACCCAAGATACCAAAGGAAGACAGGAAGTCAAATCTCACCTGTAATATACTTATTTATCTGGCTGGCAGAGATAAATTATGAAGATCAATCATCGATCAGATGTAGAATCTTAATTAAGGCACATTTCTTTTTTGGTTAATATATATATTATTTATATATTCAATAATGCTTGAGATCAAAACTGTGGCTGTATAGTTTTAAGTAAATTTTATTAAAAATTGTCCATTATAATATAGTTTTTTATTGTAATACCGGTACTTGTTTTCTTTATTGATGGATACACGGATAATCTTCAAAAGAACTTAAATATAGCACAGGTTAAAAGATAGAAAAAAAACAAGTTTCAATGTTATTTTGTAATAATCTATCCTTATATCATAGAAAATAAAAAGAACCCGAAGGTTTGAGATTTCACATGAAATTGTTTTATGAGAGAAAGAAGAAGTGATGTATTTTTAAACCGCATGAGAGAAAGTTTTATAAATAATTTCATTATGTAACAAATTATAAAATTCTTAACGAGAGAGAGAGAGAGAGAGAGAGAGAGAGAGAGACTGGGGAGAGAGAGGGTATTACACATTAATGTGTTGTTTTATGCCAATAAATACTATAATTATACTATGTACCTGCGGAAATACCTTATACTGTTTATTATGTTTCTAGAGAACACTTTATTCAACATACCGAACAACAGAATGTATTTATAACTTAAGTCTGGCACATTTGAAATCTGATTAATTCGGTTAATTTTCAAGATATTCATAAATTTGAGGTGTCATTCTGAAGATCTCTCTAAGCATATTACATCTATATTCTTATTTTGTCGATATTTCTTATTTGTAATTACTTAGCACCCCGGTACTTGAACCCACCTTATTACCCCCAAATCCGTGTATAGAAAACGCATATGGTATGACACTTAGTTTATGTGATATTTTTTTCTATTTTATTTTTTATAAATATTTAAAAATACGGAATATATTCTATTATCATAAATGAAAATCTTTTTAATCGACGTTATGCATATACTTATCGCAGTGGCGGATCCAGCGGGGGGGGGGGGGGGGGGGGGGGGGGCAACAGGGGCCAAGGGGCCCGTGTACTTTTGTAGCACATGACAAATAGAATAAAAATTATTTCATAAAAATTCAAAAGTAGCACATGACATATTCGTCCGACTATCGGCTTTACGAAACAAATCAGTCTGAAATAATCAGTGTTTTTTTCTAGTGACAAGATTCCTGTCTGTTGCACCTTTAATGCGCATTATATAATGATAAAACTGACTAACTAGTCATTTTAAAACTAATACAAAATGTAATATAATAAAAGATGGATATCATACAGTTAATTTTAAGCAAGTGTGGAAAAGGGGTGTGGTAGTAGGAGACCTACCCCTTCGGTATATGTAGCAGGCAGGTCAGTTGGTAGAGTGCTTGTTCCTTAAGTCAAGGAGGTCAAGGGTTTGGTCTCTGGTCAGGTCTGACCCAAAAATTTGCTCGGCATTAAAAATGAATGCGGGTCTTTCGGACAAACATTAAAAACCGAGACCCTTTGTCACGGTAGGCGTGGCACGATAAAGAACCCTCACTGCATAATGCCATCACCACAAAGCACAGGTAAATATTTCTGCACCTACACCTATAGCTGGTGGCGTCTTGATATAAGTGAAATATTGTTGACTTTGAAGTTAAACCCCATAAACCAATGATCAATCAAACTCAGAACCGGGATTTAAACAGAAAGGCTTTCCTTTATCAACTCAACTGGATCACCCA